>JAPKLY010000306.1:296845-375902 GCA_026898435.1 Prunella vulgaris
AGCATAAATAACCTTTTGCTTTGGACTTACATGATTCAGGTGATCTGAACCACGGCCTGAGTCAGGTCCTATGTGCATTCAGCACAGCCTGATGGGTTATTCAGCCCAGTATGTGTAACCTTTTTGCTTCGGACTTACAGGATTCAGGTGAACTGAACCAAGGCCTAAGTCAGGTCTTCAGTGCATTCAGCACAGCCTGATGGGTGACACTTACTCTTCACTGACTGATTTCTGTCCTGAGTATGCTTAGTGTACTCAGTAGAAACATCAGTCAATGGTACTTCAGGATTGACTTCAGGATGAATCAGCAGGCTTCGATCTTCAGCTTCAGAACAGACAATCTTCAGCAAGACTGACTGACTCCTTCAGGATGGTTTATACTTTAGACTTCAGTAAATTGGGTCGACTCCAATATTCTTCAGTCTTCACCACGGTCCTCCTGTACTGAATCTCTAACCTAACTATCCTGAATTATTTTATCCTGAACAACTATACTTAGGCAAATTCATCAGGGGTTTTGGGATCTAATCAAAACACTCAGATTGTCCCAACACTTCTCCAAGGCGAAAACCGTGCAGAGTGATACCAGGTACGTCCATGCGTTGGGGGTCAGCTGTGTGATCGCTAAACTCGTCGTCTCCAAAAAGTGTCCCGATGAGGGGGTGAAGGGGTAACGTCACACCAGCAGCCAAGGTATGCACGTTTATGGCTGTTAATCCTTCCGGGGGACAGTCAGCTCTTTCTTTCTCCCGAGGAGCGTACATCGTGACGTCGTAGGGGATGTGATATTCCCTTCGGATGTGGTCAAGATCGTCATCATCAATGACACTCACTACGGTGTTCGCCTTGTAGTTTGTGCGGTCACCTTGTTCAAGTTCCCGATACTGCCGAGGAGGAGTCGGGAAATCGGCGGCATATCGCTCATAGTATGCTCTCCAGTCGAACTCGTGTACAACACCTTCGGGAATGGACCTCTCGGACATGTGCGGTTGAGGGAAGCTGACAGACTCGAACCACTCAGTAATAGAGTCGTCGCTATCGTCACTACTAGAGATCGTCTCCACATCCTCCGTATCATCCCCCTCTGGGCGAGCAACGGGCTGCTCAATTTCTTGCTCGCCCAGCTGCTCGCCGGGATGCTCGTCAGTCTCCTCGCTGGCTTGCTCGCCTTCTTTCTCCAAAAGTCGATTGACCTCCTCAATCGCAGAATCAGATCCCGCCAAATGGACTGAGGACAAGCCTGCAATCGGGCCACCTTCCTCTATGTTCTCCACCATGGGTCGTTTCCCCAGATTCCGGTGAGAAATCGTCCGACTCGAGGATGACGACATGGAGTCAAGAAGAAAGGAGAAAAGATAAAGTTGATCCTAGGATGTGTTAACTATGGATTGCGGGCGTCATCAACGAGATTCCGGTCAGAAATTCCGGCAAAGAATCCTACGAACAAATACACAAAATGGACATGCAAAAATTAAAAGAAAATGTAGGTAATATAAAGAGAAGACGGAAGGGATCGAGGAACTACCTGGGATGTTGAGTCACAAAACCGTCCACCGGAGTGAAGAAGATTACCAAATCGCCAGAAAAAAAAATTCAAGGATTTGGTCGCCGGAAATTCCAGAGAGTAATGGTAAATGAAGAGGAAGATGAATAGTAGCTGAGAAACCCTATTTATACCTTCGGGTCAAAGTGAAAGAGGGAAAAGAATTTTAGGGACTTGGTTGCAAAGTATTCGAAAAGGTACGTCTTTTCATGCGACTGATTGACACACAAAACGATGAGGCGCCTCGTTTCTCGGAGCGTCGCCTTAATTGCCAAAGAGAGAAAGAGCGAGCGAGATGGCGAGCACCAAGGCAAGCACCACATTGCTCGCCCAATTGCTCGCCCAGTTGCCCGTCTACATGATAAGATCAACTCCAGTATACACTTTGATTTCAAATCAAAGCATATATTGAGGGGCAAATGTTGATAAAAGAATCTAAGCTTGAGGATTAGAGAAAAGCCCAAGTATAAACAAGATGAAATATGCAGACTGGCTGCTCGCCCGTATGCTCGCCTGGGTGCTCGCTCATATGCTTGCCCGAGCCCAGAGGTGTCGAAGTAACAAGCCCACATGGCCACTCCCCAGTTGCTCGCATCAATGCTCGCTGGCCTGCTCACCAGATTGGTCGCCCGGAGCTCTGAGTATAACAAAGCAACAAGCCTATGAAGCCAGGACTAGGTTGCTCGCCTTGATGCTCGCCCGCCTGATCGTCTCCATGCTCGCCTTCAGCCTGGATACGACAAGGCAGCAAGCCAATAGGATAAGCCTACATTGCTCGCCACAATGCTCACCCCCTTGCTCGCCACAATGCTCGCCCCCTTGCCAGTCCCTTCTTCGAAGGAGAGAAGACACAAGATGTCTAAGGAACCTGTATGAAGGGTCCGGGTCATTTAAGGCTAGAGTTAGTGGAGCAAAACTTTGAGGGGGTGACAAGTGTCACTTTGAGGGGGTGACAAGTGGAGGACACTTGTCACCCCCAGAAACCATGTGGCTTAAAAAGATGCCACCTCATTAAATAGAGGGTATAAATACTTGTAATAATCACATTTGTAAGGATCGGAAATCCAAATACAAAGAGCCCATTTTATGAAATTTCTCTCTCTATAATTCTCGCTACATTTCACTTAATAATTCCAATTAACACCTTTTAAATTATTGTTTGAGTGATTTCCATAGATTAGTTAGCCACATAACATTACAATTAGTAAAATCATTCAACACCATACATTTATCAACTTTACCCATTTAAAACCCCAACCACTTTCGATAAAATCTCAATGTTAGAAGAGTGTATGAAGTACATAATGATGACGTTATGGAACCAAACTCAAATTCCACCACCTCCACAAGAAGTTTCTTATCCTTCTAACTCATATACATCTCAAGATTCCTACTCCTATGAAGATCCACATTCCTACACTTTACCCTCTCATATGCCTTGCCATTATGAAGAAACTCCTCCAAGCCACCTTAATGATACTCTAGCTTACATCCTCAATCAACTCGAAGACTTTCAAAAGGAGTACAAAAGACGCTTTGAGGAGACCAATGTAAAGATTGATGAAATGTTCAAATCTCAAGGAGATCAAATCAAGAGCTTAGAGCTTCAATTGGAGCAATTGACCCAACAAGCCCATGAGATTTGTGAAATGTCATATCAAGAATCCTACTCTAATCATGATGATATATGCTCCTACACTCCATATCTTCCTATGACTATCCATCAAGAGGACACTTCTTCAAGCTATGAGGAAGAAATTTTAGCTCACATTCTCAAGAAGTTGGAAGAAATGAGAATGGAAGGTAAAAGGTACTTTGAGAGGACAAACAAGAAGTTTGATGAAATGTTCATGTCTCGAAGTCATCAAATCAAGAGTTTGGAGTTCCAAATGGAGCAATTGAGCAATCAAGCCAATAGGATGATTGAGAAGGAAGATGGGGGTAATGATAAAGAAAAAGGGGATGTGGAATATGAAGATGATAATCATCATGAGACTATTAAATTTCTTTCTATTGTAGATTGTATTGGAGCTCAAATGTCTATTGAACCTTCTCATGCTTACATTGACTATGAAATTCCTATTATTGATGATGATGTTGCTTATAAATTTTCTCATGCTATATTGATTAGGAATGAAGAAGAAAAGAAGGTTGGACTAGAAGAAGAAAAAGAAAAGAGTGTGTAAAGGAGGAGGAAAAAGAAGAAATTGATGAAAGTGAAGAGGATGAAGAAGCTAAAGATGATTATGAAGAGATCAAACTTACTCATGCTCAAGATATCTCCGATTTTAAGAGCTTTATGAATCCTTTTTACAATTATATTGAGTATGATATTAATCCTCTTTATGATGATAATGAAAATGAGACTTCATTTGCTTGCATTGATAGGAATCAAGAACGAGAAGTGGAGGATAAGGAAGGAGAAGATTCAAGAGGAGGAATGGAGAAAGGAAAAGAAGAGGAAGGTGAATGTCCACTCATGGACATGAGCTTCATGGAAGAAAAACAACAAAATGAAGTGGAGGAGGAGCTTACATTTGAAATAAGCATTTCTAAACTCTTGGACTCTTCTACTTGTGCTATATTGGATAATGTTGTTTATATTGATTTCGTCTTGCCTCTTGAATTGATTGATGATAAGATTGAATTGAAAATCTTTTTGAAATTTTTTTATAGTAAGAGATGGGGGTGGATTGGTTTGAGAAGAGATGAGGAGAAAATTACTTGTGCTTATAAATTCAAATTGATAAGGAAGGTAGGTGTTTGGGGTAGAAATCCTACATGTTTCCTTAGTCATAATGCTTTGAAATTGTTGTTTGATGGGAGAAATGAGAAATATCCTTGGCCATTTAGCTAATATTGGTGTCGTCCGGCTAGGGGACGTTAAATTCAAGCGCTAGATGGGAGGCAACCCATCCTTAAAAAAATGTTGCTTGTTTTGTTGTTTGCTTGGTAGTTAGATATTTTGTTTGCTAGTTGTTTTCATGAAGGAATTTGAAGCATAGGGATGTGTTTTGGATTTCTTGAACATTGATATGAGGTAGTGTATTCTATTACCTTGGTTGGTGCATGTGATCTATCCTAGTTTGGGGGTGTTGCCTCTTGGTATATATGGTAATTTCTTGGTTTACTTGAGCTTGATATATGCTTTATTGGTCATTGATTCATGGCAAATCCTATTTTCATCACTCCTTTCCAAACTTTTAGGATCCTTGATCCAAAAAAGTTTGGGGGGTGTGTTCGTTCTTCAAATTTTGATTTGCAATGATAATTGATGTGATTTGTGAGCTCTAGAAAGGTGTGATGAGGAGATTTCTCTTCCTACTCGGCCAAGAAGGACATTTTCGTGTAAGTGGCAAATTGATCTCCTATTCTTAATCCCAACTCAGGGTATGTCTTTACACTTATCTCTCCCTATGTGCTTCCATTCTTAGGTGTAGTTTGCTTGATTTTAGATTGCTATTTGAGCTTAAGTGTTGATTCTTGTGGTATTGTGCTTTAATTTGTGCATTGCATTATCTTTTCTCCACTCTTTGCCAAACTTTTTAGACCCTTGGTCCAAAAAAGTTTGGGTGTGTGTGTTCATTTCGTAAATCTCATTGCAATGCTATGCTTTTTGATGATTCTAGTGCTTTTATGATGTTTTTAGACCTTATGCTTATTTTGATGTCTCGTTTTGCTTGTTGATTATTGCCATGATGTTGCTAGTTGAGAGCTATGTTGCATGAGATATGTTTATGATTGTGTGGATGATGTAGATAGTGCATAGTTAAGTGTAGTGTGTATATTGCCTAATTCATTTTTTGTCTTTAGTGTAGTTGATTCTTTGATACTTGATACATGATTGATGTGTACATGTTTGATATGATATGAGTCATGATCACCTTAACCTGTGAGGTTTGAGCCTATTTTGCCCGTTTCAATCTTAAACGGATGACATTTCTTGATGTGAGATCCACATGGTGCATTTCCACTCTAGAACTTGATTTGAGTCTTGTTGAGATCACATTTTGTAATGAGTTGTCAAAAATGATTTGAGGCCATCTTTAATTTTATATGAGTCACTTAGCCAAATTATCCATGCCATGACATTGATTCCATAGTTAGCCATTTTGTGCCTTTGGCCTTTTCTTTGGCAACCTATGATTGTAGCTTGATTATCCTTCATTTTGAGCCTTATTTTCCCTATTACTAGTGGAGCTTATATGAGGATATGAGGGTTACATGTGCTTTGAAAGAAAGCTTTATGGATGAGATGGTGAAGAAAAGTGAAAGAAACAAAAGATGAAGATGTGAGAAAAGAAGTGGAGGTTGTGTTGAAAAAAAAGATGTGAAGAAGAGCTTATGTTATAATGTGTTGGTAATGTGATGCAAAATTGCAAAAGAAAGGAAGTGGAAAAATGCTTGAAAGGAAGAAGTGTGAAAAGAAGTGTTATGTGGTTGAAATGGTTTTGCAACTTGATCACTTGCAACCTATCTTTGGAAGAGTAGAGTTATTCTAGATAGGTATCTTGACCTCTTGCTCCACTAGTATGATAGTCACTTCTATTCAAAAATATCCCACCCTTACCAAAGAGCCAACACTACAACCAAATAAAAGTCCTCTTTGATTTGATGATGAGTTACTTGCCAAGTGGTGGAGAATTTGAGACTTTTATCAAGCCTATGGTAGTGGATGTACAATGTGTGATGTTGAGTGAACCTCATACACTTGAGAACTTTGAGTGATACACTATCTAGTGAGGATTTTGACTCATTGATTTGATCTTGTGTGCATTGATGTTTATGTATATGATTGATGAGATGACACTACATTGATAGATTGCATGATATTAGGTGATGTATATATAGCATTTGATTGTGTGCTTGATGCTTCATTGATACAATTATTCCCCTATCTTATCGCTTCGTTGCTCGAGGACGAGCAACAATCTAGTTTGGGGGTATGATTAGGGTCATAATTGCATCTTTTTTACATCCATTTCTACATGGTTTTGATATGCTTATGTTCATATTTGACCCTAAAATGCTATACTTTGTGCATTTAACCCTTTTTGGCTAGAAAGTTGTGTTTTGTAGTGAAAATGAGCAAAATCGGTAAGAGATGAGCAAGTTCGTAAAAGTCCAGAAATTGTGAGTTGATCCAATGGAGGAAAATTGTATACCATGTCGAAGGGTTCGAAGAGAGGGTCACAACGGAAAAAGAATCGAGTCAATCGGAGCTCTAGAACTCAAGATATGAAGAAAACGAGAAAGTCGAGGATCGATCGGACGATTCGAAGCCGGGTTCGTGCGCAACCAAGCCTGGGCTCGTGCGACCACAAGCCCGGATTCGTGCGCCACATCTCTGGTTCGTGCGACGAAGGACCGAATGAATGCAAGGGGGAGCTCACACGAGTTTGGTTCGTTCGGCTATAGGCATGCACTTGTGCGAAGCCCCGGACAGGCCCAATTTCGAGGGATGTTTCGTCTTTTCGCGCGTTTAATGAAGGGTATTTTGGACCAAGCATTGTGGGCACTATAAATACTTCAAGGATCAGATTTCCAAGCATTAGATATTCATTAGTTAGATCATTAGGTAGTTTAGAGAGAGAATTAGGTAGTTACTTAGTGGGTTCTTAGTTAGATTCAATTTTCTTTCTTCCATATCTTTTGATCCAACCATTGGATTGTTAATCCATTTTCTCCATTAGATTAGTCTCGTTATTAGCTACAATTCTACGGTTCTTTTTATGATTTTGAGCTTCAATTAGAAGATAGCATTTCAAGGTTTGATGATTGTATTTCAATTTCATCTACATTTGGTAAGTTCTCTTGAATTCTATTGTTTTACTTCATAATCATGTTGTTTAGAATGTTAATTGTTGTTTTTCATTACCAATTAGCCATGTGCTAATTCCTTGTTGCATGGTTGTATGAATACTATGGTGAATTTAGTCTCTTGTTAATCCTATGCATGAATTAGTGATCTTGATGGATTAGTTCTCTTATTAATGATTTGTATGAATGCTTGGGATGTTTAATTGGAATGTATGGCTTATATGTTTTAGCAATAATATGAGAATTGAGCTATAGAACTTTATGCATACCAAGTGTTTGATATATTGCTAGTATGACCAATGAGAATTGCATATTAGCCTAGACCTCTTAATTGGAGTGTTGGAAGTTGTAGAGAGATCTAGACATCCAATAGAGCCCTTACCTTGTGTTGTAGAGAGATCTAGACACTAGTTGGCTTGACTAAGACACCAAGAGACCTTTTGAATGCTAGGATAGATAGGACATTAAAGGAACCATAGTAGGATTACTTCCATGTACACTTCACACTTGCACACTTCTTTGAGGTGATAGTTAGGATTTACTATTTCTTGCTTGATTTAGTTGATAGAAACCATGATTATTTTTTGCTTTCTTAGCTATAGCCTTTTGTAGACATTCTATACTTGCTTAATATCTCATCGTTTCCCTGTGTTCGATATTTAACTTGGTTAACTTGCCACGACAACAACGACCACGTTCACTTGCGTGGAAATCATCACGATTTTGGCAAACATGGTACCCCATAAAATCATCAATAAAGGCCATCATCTCATGACCATCTCTATTGTCCACTTGGTAATCAATATGGGGCATTGAAAAGTGATCTATGGAGCATGCTACATTGAGATCGGTATAATTAATGCATAACCTCTAATAGTTGTTCACCTTCTTAACGAGGATAATTTTGCTATCCATTATTATCGAGTAACTTCTTGACCTCATAAAGGTCATCATCTCGTGACATGTGTTGTCCACTAGGTAATCAATATAGAGCATTGAAAAGTGATATTTGGAGCAGGCTGCAATGAGATCGGTAAAATTCATGAATAACCACCAATAGTTGTTCACCTCCTTAACGAGGATGATTTTTGCTACTCATTGTTATCGAGTAACTTCTTGACATCTTAAGCTAAAGCAGCATAATTTTTAGGCCAAACTTATGCATCAGGATTTTGGATACAATAGTTACCTCAGCTTTGGACGAGTGAGGTAGATGGACATGTGTTCTAAGTCTTCTGCCGGCACTGTTCTCTTTAGTTGTCTCAGACCTTTGAACTTGCTTCCGGGATCGAGGTCCAATGATGTTGGTTCAAAATTGATTCTTAACTCTAAATCATCCACCAATCTCAGTTTATGTTTCAATTTGTTGATCCACCCACCTTGTCAGCCCATGTAATCAACCCACATGTTGGAAGAATTTGCTAATTAAGATAATTATATGGCTAATTCTAGCTTTGGGTCCTTCCAAACAACAATCAAAGGTAATTAAAATGTAGGATAATAGAGAGAGAAAGTAGAGAGAAGTATTTTTGTATATAATGAACTTAGGATCCTGAAAATGAGTACAAAAGACATATATATATGCTTGCATGTGATGAGGTGGCACTCGTCTAGCTTAAATGGTTTAATTAAATGAGAAGTGTCCTAACACTTGTCATTTTTGCCACCTTTTATGCACTAATTACATTGTTATTTGACTAATATGCCCTTACTGAGAACTCTTCAAGTTGCTGCTCCCTACTGGGGGTAGGGCGAGCTCTATGTCCTTGTGTTATTTGGCTTTGTTGTTGTGTTGAATGGTGAGCATGTAGCTTCTCTAGGTGATCTACATCCCTTATGAAGTGGTGAGCTATCAACGAGCTACTTGGTGAACTACTCTCCACTTGGTAATGTGGTTTGTCAACCAGGGGTGACATGGATTGGTGATCATGGCGAGCTGGCTGGCGAGCCATTTTGCCTTAAGTCTTTTGTTTATTCTGATTAATCCTCCTTGGCTCACCTAAAAATCCTCATTAGCTCGCTTCATAGGTCATTTATCAACACAACAATTTCCATGTCAGCCTCTACCTCAACTTGGGGGGGTGAAGGGGTCAAACTATTTAATCTCGATGATGAGGATATTTAGAGCAAAGATAAATATGGAATTTAAAAAGACACAAGAATAATTCAAATATTTTCTAGTAATTTTGAGTAGCCTTTTAGTGTGCCAACTACGCCTTTAATTGTAGGGAACTTGAAATAATAAAAGTATGAGGAGACAACTACCTCAAAGGTCACAAAAGAAAGAATGACCTAGAAAGCCTTTATAGATATTTGGCTAGTTCACTATTACAAATTCGACTGGCCTAATGATCCTAACTTTGTTATCTAGGCCATAAACTAGCTCCACGGTGAGCTTTATCTGCTCGTATGTCAACACAGATGAGTCACCAAAGCCCTTGAGGATGGTATTGTGGGGTTTGATTTAGTTGGTGGGGACCAATGTATAGCTGAAACCTATCCCAAGATCCTTGCCATGATGACAATAACATCATCTTTGGGGCAAAGCACTCGTTCCCTGTCCTCGTTAAAAAATAAGATGATGTAATTTTTAAAACTGATTAGTTCCAGAGTGTGACGAGATTAACCTCGTTGATTACCTTCATTTCGGTGATCACTAATGCCAGTCCCTTTAAGGCTCTGGCAGCCTAGAGCATGTTCACCTACCCCCAGGTTGAATTGGGAGCTCCTCATCAGAGTTGTTCTCATCTTTCTCCTCTTTAACTCTGGCTACCGAAAGGATTGGGGGTCTGTTTGGCCATTACTGACTAGGTAGGCATCGATCAGTCTGGTTCTGGTAGGGTCGAGCTTCTTTACGAACTCGCCAAACTTTCTCTTCTAAAAATACTTCACCACTAGCGGAGGAGATTGTGATACTGGCTTGTGTTGTGCCCCAGGATGGTCATGGTACTTGCAGAACCTTTTATTGTTCAGATTGTAGTTGGGTTGGCGCATCGGGTTTGACTTCTCAAGTATGTTCTTATGCTTGATGTTGTTGAAGATGTGTGATGAGGTGCGGTGAGCTTTTTGATAAATTTGACCCTAACCCGAGCTCAAAACTTACAGAGCTTTCGGAGGCCTTTCCTAGATGAGGATACCTTCGTCTATCTCTTATCCTCCTTCGTTTCGCCCAAGAGTTGTGTGAGGAGGTTTTGGTAGTTAATGAGATTATCAGTCCGCTGTCGGCACTCCACATAGATGGAAGAAAAGGTTCTTCATTAAGTGTCTGAACATGGAGGAGTCCTCCTTGAAACCTTCTAGGATGGAGTGCAAAGTGAGCTTGTTGATAATTACTCACTACCAAGAATGATCTCATTAATACAGTTGGCGGATTTCTCATCGGTCTCCTCTCTGCTCTGTCTGGCCCTCATAAGCCTATGACATCTCTTTGGTTTGTTGATCTTGGCAGTGAAATAGGAGACAAACTTCTCAGTGAGGTCAGAGAAGTTGTGGATGGAGCGGGGTGGAAGATTGACGTACCACTTGTGAGTGAGCTTGCTAAGAGTTATAGGGAATTACAGGTATTTAGTTATATCGGACACTCCTTGTCTAGTCATGTAGATTCAATATATACTCACGTGAGTTTCCAAATCCATCGAGGGTTTGTGGTGGTGTAATCTTGGACTAAAGGGAGGTGTAATCCACGTCCTGAGAGAGGTTCATTAACGTTAGTTAGGAACCTAGAGCAATCCCCTTTGGCATCGACTCTTCATTTAATCTAGAGAGTGCAATTGCGGAGTCATTGCCTGAGGCCATGGGGTCCCCTAGTTGATATGTGAGGTTTATATAGGGGTTATAAGGTAAAATCTTAGGACTAAAGCAGTCTTGGGCGGACATGTGGGGTTTGTACCACCTCGAGATAGCATTTTGGGCGAACCCATTTTATGCCTGGCCGAGTTTTCCATTGAGAGGTCCTCATTAGCTACAAACCCTGGAGAGGTACTTAGATGATCTCGTGAAAGACTCCGGGAGTGAAGAGTAATAGGGAATGGATAGGTCCACTTGTCATGAAGATGACCTAGAAGAGTACTCAGTCCCTAGATAACTGAAGACTGGCCTGGAGTTCGCCTTCCCAGGCTCCCCTCATGGGGTTAGTTCACTGACTCAGTTCTAACCTGCCTTTCGCCCTCTTTTCCCCTCAATTTTCCTCCCTCAGATGCTTTCTATCTAGTCATGTAGATTTGGTATTTACTCACGTGAGTTTCTGAATTTGTCTTCCTCTCGTACAAAAGAATTTGTGGTGGTGTGATTTTGGACTGGACGGGGGTGTTATCCACGTCTTAATAGAGACTAGAGAGGCTCATTTGCCTTGGTTGGGAGCCAGGGGTAATCTCCTTTGGTGTTGACTTTTCATTCAATCTTATCTAGCTTTTTCTGTAAGACTACTACTAGATCTCTTTGGTTAGAGGGTGCAACAGTGGGGTCATTGGCTAAAGCAACAAGGTTCTTCAATTGATAGATGAGGTTGTTCCAAGGGTTGTAAGGTATAATCTCAGGGCCAAGGCAGTCTTTGGTGGACATGTAGGGTCTATCCTATTCCCATCTCAAGGTGACATTTTAGATGAAACCCAATTTACGCCTGGCCGAGTTCGCTTTTGGGAGATCCTCGTTGGCTCCGAGCTCCAAGGAGGGATACGTAGATGATCCCGTGAAAGACTCAAGGAGTGAAGAGATGTAGGAATGGATAGGTCCATCGGCCATGAAGATGACCTAGAAGAGTCCTTAGATGACTAAAGACTTGCCCCGAATTTGCCTCCCTAAAGCGCCCCTTGCGAGGTTGGTTCGCTGACTTAATGCCGACCTACCTTTTGCCCTATTGTTCTCTTACCTTGGTGAAGCCTGCATGTCGTGAGCTTACAGTTATAAATTTGCAATAGTGGAGTCCACCTACTCATGGGGTCTTAAAAGCCTGGATGGAAATGAGATATATTTCTCTCGTGTGACGCACAAGCATCGTGTGAGTAGGCATGGTCGGAGGAGCTAGCCACAATGTTGTAGGTAGAGTGGTTGGTGATGACCTCTGAGCGGCAATGATGATAGCTTTGTACTTTTCCATTGAGATGGAAGAAATGGAGAAAATCTGCAAAGTTGAAGGTTTGAAGATGAATTTTTTTTTAAGAAAATGAACGGTGAGTGTTCTTTAAAATTTCTAGATTTTTTTTTCTAAAATTTGAGGTTTAGATGTCCTCCTTCTAGTGTCATTTGCTATATCTCAAATAATTAATACATATTATTTAAGGAGTCGTGTGTCTAATGATTTGGGACAATAAATATTTTTGGAATTCTGTAAAGCTTTAAAAGTATTGAAGATTTTTTATGAAGCTATTGAATGAAGAATTTAAAAAAGCATTAAATGCAAGAGGATTTGTTGAGCTTTTTAGCTCAAATTTAATATTTCAGATCCTTTAGTTGACCTTAAAAGACGCTATTAATAGTGTCTAGTTTAGACTTGAGTTAACTTACAATCTTGTTTTATCCATGTAAAGATAGTTTTTTGGTCCCATAACTTATTGAGTGTTCGATTTTGGTCCCAAAAATTTTAACTTTTCAATTTTGATCCCGTAACTCTTTAGTTTGTCCAATTTTGGTCCCATTTTACCGAAAAATATAAATAATGTCATTTTTTGCCATGCACAACGCATGTTATGGTTGAATTTGGAATTTTCCGGCACTCTTGCTAACGTGGGTGCCAAATAATTTTTTTTTATTTTGTATTTTTTACTTATTTTTTCTATATTACTGAAACACTAATAAAAATAATAAAATATCAGCAAGGATGATGGGAAGTTCCAAATTCAACTACCATGTGCACTGTGCATGGCAAAAAACAATATTATTTTCACTTTTTCGGTAAAAATGGGACCAAAATCGAAAAGTTAAAATTTTTGGGACCAAAATTGGACAAACTCTAAGAGTTACGAGACCAAAATCA
Source organism: Prunella vulgaris (assembly GCA_026898435.1). NCBI lineage: Eukaryota > Viridiplantae > Streptophyta > Magnoliopsida > Lamiales > Lamiaceae > Prunella > Prunella vulgaris. The sequence continues at coordinate 310,180 of JAPKLY010000306.1, forward strand.
AAAAGTTGAAATTTTTTGGACCAAAAGCGGACACTCAATATGTTATGAGACAAAAAAACATTTTTTCTCTATCCATGTATTATTGTGTGGATTTGGGCCTTAACTACTATGCATAAAATCTATCCTTGTGGACAGACCTCAACCTATGATTGATTGTCACATAGATTGTGTCGTAAGATTACCTTACAAGGCTTGATTTTCTACATAATCAAGCATGACTTATGAGTACCTTATTTATGATTAATTGATATTTTCCCTTAATATAGGCTGATTTAGTTGATTTTGGGAAGACATTCTTTCTAACAGCCTTCAGGAGATCAGCTCCTCACCAATTGTCATTCCTCTGGGTCACATCACATCCTCAAACCTCCCTTGAGGAAGCACCATCCTCGATCTTTGAGGAACTCGACGAGCTCTTTACCTTAAAATCTTGTGGACCTACCTGTGCAAGGTTCGATCTTTAGGGCCTCGGTGAGGTTCACAATCCAAACTACCTTCAAGGTGATTAGATCATTTTCAAATCAGACCTCGGACCTTCAAAATATTCATGCCGCAATAATAATATTTTGAGAGAAAATATTTATTGAAAATAAACACAATGTCTGCCTAAATAAAATTCTATTCACACAAAAAACAAAGCTTGCAGGTCTATCATCAACAAAAGTTGTTGCCTTTACATGTGAAAAGTTTAAATAGGTTTCCAAATTATACTAACTAAATTTGAAATGATCATCACTTTAGAATTGCAATAATCATGGAACATCCATTTTAGACAATTAGTATTATTTATTTAAAAATAACAACTATATATTCTATAAAAATAACAATATTATTTGGTAACAATAATTAATACTCCCTCCGTCCCATAACAATTTGCAAGGGATGAGGGGCACACAAATTAAGAAGAAAGTAGAATAAAGTAAAAAGAATAGTATTTTGAGGGTTAATTTGGTAAAATTTTATATAAAAAGTGAAAAGGTTAGTTGTATTGAGTGTAATGTGGGCCCAAAAAGTAAAAAAGTAATGGCATTTTGTGTAAATATGTAGATATTATGAGGGTGAAGTTTATAAAATGGTTTCCTTTTTTGAGTCTGCAAGTTCCTTTGGGATGTCCCGAAAATGAAAACTTGCAAGTTTCTCTGGGACGGAGGGAGTACTATTTAATAAAAATAATTAGCACTAAACAATTGCAGATGTATTACATTTTAAGGACAAAAATTGATTTCTTGTTTCCTTGGAAGCCCAATTCCATTATTGCTTGATACGATCAAAACCCCTTCTACTTCTAACTCAAGGCCCAAAGGGTAATATTTACCCCAATGCCAGTGGCAACGGCAATGGCTCTGCCTCTTCTCTGCCTCTCATCGCCGATGACCCCTTCCAATTTTTGATTTCAGATCTGTTAAGTCCTCCTTCAATTCCCCCATTTTTCTCCGTGAATGCTCCCAATTTCGCTTTTGTAGAATTCCGAAGCTTCAGCACTAAGGTTAGCGCTCTTCCCACTCTCAGCGCCGCCATTTTCGGAGGATCCTACTTAGATTTCACTCCCCGCTGTTTCTCCGACTAATTCGAGTTGAGAATGTAGCTTATTCTGTGGTTAATTCTTGATTCCGAGCTCCTGGGTGTGAAAGTTTACTCGAAATGGAAGTGAATTTTGAATAGCGATGCTGTTGTTTCTACTGATTTCATTCACTTCGAGCTCTTATGATTGTCTGACATTTCTTTTACTTATCTATTTTGTACTTGCACTGAAGTTTGAAATTTGACCTCCAATTTTGTTCTTATTTCTGGAATTATTAGCTGATTTATCGGAAGTTTACATTGTTAAGCGCTGCGATTCTTGGGCTGGTTAGTGAGCGAGTGGCTGAAACTTATTCTTGGTGAAGCTTATCTGTAGGTATACTGTAAATTTTTTATTCAAATTATGGAAAATTTTATACTTCTTTCTATGGTTAAGTGGAGATAGTGATCATATTTGTGGGATTGGGGTATATAAGGTGCGCATGCATAATGTGAGATTCTTGATTGTATTGTAAGCATAAATTGGCAGCTATTTAGTCAATGGAAAAGCTGGCAGCTGCTTTTTTCCTTTAAATTTAATTTTAAGAGGGAAAAAACTAGCTTTCGATTAAAATGATGATCTTTTCCTGAACTTCCTTGTTCCAGGTCTGACAGATATGGGTGCATCAAAGAGATGGATCAGAGCATTGCTTGGTTTGAAGAAATCTGACAAATCACAATCTTTAGAGAATGATGAAAATGTAGGTAGTATTTTGTGTTTACATTCCACCTGCGTCCCCCAAATACAGTTTCTCTCTTTTATTTTGCTATCCTCCTTGTGCAAATTTCTCAAATTTTAAGCTAATTAAAAGGGGCATTAGACTAAAGCTGCACAAAGATTTGCTTTATTTACTGAATGAATGATCTTACTTTTTGCTTACTTTAACTTTCTTGTTTTCTTTACTTTTAAATGAAATAACTTCACTTTATTCAACTGCTAGTATGTTATTTACAGGAGACTCTTTGATCTTCTGCGAACTTTTGTGCCCCATTTGAATACATCTTTAATAAGAAATATTAAGTTTCTGTCTCAATCAAGTCAAAGAGCATATGTGTATTAACAAAGGAAGTTCGTGACTATTAAATTTTTTACCATCTCTTTATCCATTTTTTTCTACTTCTAAGGGGGTGTTAGCCTCTACTAGCAGCGTTGGAGTACTTCTTAAAAGCCAAAGTTGTGAGGGGGCAGCGTTAAGAATAAGTACTTGTGCTCCCTGTAGTAATATTTGCTAACACCTTCTAAAGCTACCAGCTTTTCCAACTCAGTTGTGCACTTCTCCCTGCTTAATTCTTTTCGCTAACTGCTCATTGTGGCATACTTATAAAACACCTTGGGATCAACAGATAATTTCAATAAATAACTATTACCATTTTGGCATTATAAGTTGATGTCAACCAGTTCAAAACTTTTAGCTGCTATACGTATATCCACTTTATAGCCAGTACTCTTTATAAGTTTATAATATCAATCGGTTGAACAATGCAGAAATCTAGCAGCACCAGCAAGAGTAGACACCGAAGAAAGCACTCTGTTGAGATTGATAATGGTGTACTTGAAAATGAGTTCAACCAAAATGTTGTTGCAGCAATTGATGAAACCAAAGATAAATTCCATTCGGTTTCCGATTCAGCTAGCTCTCCTTCTGCTTCACTTCAGGTGCATAATGGAGCTCAATTTCAAGAGAATGCAAGAGAAGAATGGGCAGCAATACGCATTCAGACAGCCTTTAAAGGATTTCTGGTAAAAATAAAATTATTTCATAATAACTTGCCTATCTTTCCTAATTTTTTCAATATTCACTTGTCTTGACAGTACCTTTCATCATTAATAATCTCCCTCCCTGTATTTCTAAATATATATAAAATATTTGTATGATATATCCCTTCCACTATTTCAACTAGAACCTTTTTACATAAGAAAGGGAACAGAATCGTAACAAAGTTTTGAATTATGAGGAGACATGACTTCAAAGAAAAGAGAATGGAAATCTGGTTGATCCAACTTTGCTTCTCATAATATCCTATATTTCTTTGATGAGGATTAAGAATATGTTCATATCAAATTTCTTTTAGTCCTAGACTGAATATACTGGTTTGTCATTGAGTACATTAAATTTCATGTAGATGTTTTTTACTTTTGGTGATAGCTTACGTCAACTATCTTCTCCAACAATAATGCTTGTTGGTCTAGGCTCAAAAATGTTGCCTTAAAAGTTATCAAACTTCTAATTGAAGATAAGTTTTTCCTGATGTCGGAATGTTTGTTGTGTTCATCAATTATTGAAGTTTCTCTAAATATACCAAAACATGGATTTTCTATTCACTGTTTCATACCATGACCCGTATTGACTTTAAGCATGATGTTGGAAGACATCTCATGTGAAGTTTATGGTGTGTCTGGAGTCATTGCTTTTTGCTTCTTCTTTTTTTGTACATTTTTTTCTTGAAGGTTGAGTTGAATAAAAACCTGATCTATGTCTGTGCAGCTTCTAGCTGTCATATTTTGCTATCGGATTATGAAATCCTTCTTGTTACCTCTTTGTCCGTCAGGCTAGAAGAGCTTTACGTGCCTTAAAGGGATTGGTGAGACTTCAAGCTCTTGTCAGGGGTCATGCTGTTAGGAAGCAAGCAGCCATTACCCTCCGTTGTATGCAAGCTTTAGTGAGAGTTCAGGCTCGCGTCCGAGCAAGACGTGTTCGAATGGCATTAGAGACTCAAACAGTACAGCAGAAACTTCATCAACAACTTGAGCACGAGGCTCATGTTAAAGAAATTGAAGTAATCTAACTTCAATTTTAATTTTTTTGTGAAATGACTAAAATACCATTAATCGTCGGTGACATATTGCTCAATATTTAGAGTATGTGACATGCATCAATTAATCTAATATACTCGATCATAACATGCGGCTTATGTTGAAAATAATTAACCTAACTCCAGAAAGAAAAAAACTTGTGAAATGAGTTATTATTAATCTTTACTGGCATGTTCCTCACTATTTAAAGTATGTGGATGATGACATGTGCATCTGATATACTGAAGACTAGCATAATTGAAACAGAACAACATCATAAACTGATTTGACTTCATGTGTCTCATTATTTGATGGTGGCTGCTTCATACATCCTAGCTTTGGGTTAGCCTGGAATCCTGCCTGTAGGAGAGTGCTGGAAATGAAACACACTTTTCTGCATTATGTTAGAAATTATGATATGTCCAGGAAAAGTAAAAAAGCCTTATTGGGACAATACATTTATTGTTGCTACTGCCTACTGCTTGTTTTAAGATACTGTGAACATCAACATTCTTGTTCAGGAAGACCATAAATTTGTTTGTTATGTTACTTATCATCTTCAATTTGATCATATAAGTTAGCATATGTACACGGTACGGTGTTAGTGACCAATATGCATCAAACTGTTTTCAATTTAAATCTGAACTTTCTCCCTTTGGACTTTTTAGGAAGACTTCATGCATATAAAACTAAAACCAATGGGGGCCTAATTTGTATTCATTTTTAAAGAATTACAAGATCCAGAAGCAGCCCAATTTCCTTAGAAGTTTCATTTTAACTCGTCAAATGCTTAGCATTTATCTGATTTGTTGCCATTAACCAGGAGGGGTGGTGTGATAGTGTTGGATCCGTTGAAGAAATTCAAGCCAAGTTGTTGAAAAGGAAGGAGGCGGCTGCTAAGCGCGAACGAGCAATGGCCTATGCTTTAGCTAACCAGGTAAGCACTCTTTTATCCTTGGTTTAGACATAATTTGACTATTTTACTGCTACCCAGAGAAGGCAATAAAAAAATTATAACAAAATTATGGAATATCCCACACCAATTCTTTCTTGCTTCTGCCATCAATAGTCAATATAAGAGTTATTTTTTTTCCTCGTTTTCTTTCTTCCCAAAAGATGGTGGGTGTGGGGAGAACACGACAACTTAGATTTTAGTTCCATGATCTAGCCCAAGCTAACATGGTTTATTTTGTCTTTTGTGGTCTAAATTTACCCGAAATCAGAAGTAGTGCCAGATCTTGTCTCTTCAAACTCAGGGTTAAATTTGAACAAAAAGCTATAATTAAATTTCTTCTCTCTCTATGAGCAGAAATATAATTTATTATTGAAGTATGTAATAAAGCATTGAAAAAGTTCTGTATTTATCCTAGTGTGTCATTAGGGTTTTGACTTTTATGATGAAACAAGCATTTATTAAAAACTTAGGGTGTGTTTGGTTTAAAGGATAAAATTATCTATCCGTCCAAAACATGCATGTGCAGCATCAATTTTGCAACTGTCAATGTGCCCTTGAGAAGAATTGGTATTGTGCAGTGGCAGGCAGGGTCAAGGCAGCAGGCAACAGCTGCTGGCTTTCAACCAGATAAAAGCAACTGGGGCTGGAATTGGTTGGAGAGATGGATGGCTGTTCGTCCTTGGGAAAACCGCTTTCTAGACATTAATCTTAAAGATGGGGTGAAGATATGTGAGGATGATGGACCACCTGATTTGAAGAATGCATTCACAACTCAGTTGAGGTCCACGGGAAAGAGACCTACTTCAAGTATTGCAAACGGGAAAGTTCCTTCTCGTTCAAGCAATAACACTAATGTTTCCAATGAAAAAATGGCTGCATCGCATTCTGATGGCTGCAGTTCTTCACCCAACAAATTGGCGAGTATTCAAGAAACCCAAGGACCAAATGCAGTTTCTAAACCAGTTCTCCAAGACTTGGCTGAGGAAACCACCTCAAGACCCAACGTTGGTTCAAGGTCACACAGCAATCCTAAAGAGAGGTCCACCCTTACAGATAAACAAGGAAAGAAGCGATTGTCCCTCCCTGCCAGTGGTCAGTCTCTCTCTCTCTCCACCCATTACAATGTATACTTTTGTCTCTGCAGTAACAAAATGTACCTCACCATTTTTATGATCATATGTTCATTACTAAGATCCTCATTTTGTTACTTTGTAATTTCCTTACAGTAATGGTAATTGTCCACATTGTTGGATTCTAAATAAGGATTATAAGAAAACTGGCCTTGAGGTGTAGCCTAATTACAATAAAACCCAATGAATTTTGTTTTCTTACAATCACCACAGCTGTAGTGTATTACAAACACCTCATGGATGTCATTTAAACCCCAATGAAGTTTATTTCCTAAACCCCAAGGATATTGTTTGTAATTTATCATCGAAAAGAATGAAGTAAAGCATAATTTCACTCGGCCCTACTATTGGAGTGTTTTCTTTCTGTTATTACTTCTGAGGCTCGTTTTCTGCTATCTGATTTAACCAGGACCGAGTCATGGGGTTCAACAAGTCAGGGCAGTCAATAAAAGTGCAGTTAAAAGGTCCCCTACTGCTTCCAGGGTCGATGAAAAGCCACCATCTAAGCTTAGGCAACAAACCGAAAATTAGTTTTTCCACATCCAGCAACAGCTACGTGCACGACATGGTGGTGGTGAGTAAATGCTATCCAGTGAGTTAAGAGACGTGCTCGTAGCAGAAATAAGTATGGAAATTATTGTATTTATTTATTGGTTGGTTGGTTGGTTCGTTAGCATTTTATGTTTCTACCACACACACGTTTGTGGTGGCTGTGCATGTATTATAGGACCACGTTTATTCATCTTTTCAGTACAGCTGAGTGATTGTTGAGTCGAATTAGCTAGCTAGCTCCATGTACAAGAGTGATATGTTGTAAGTTGCAAACTTGTTATATCTCCACTGGACCTACCTAATTCTTATAAGGGAGTCTTCTTAATCTTCCACTGCCTTAGATGCACCATTCTACCTATAAAATGTCCGTGAAAGCCTCGTATCCTTTGAATATATATATATATATATATATATATATATATATACACACAAACACACACACGTGTTTAGCTGTGTTGGGTCACCGGGCCTTCTCTCACGACTCACGGTTTGGTTTACAGATTTGAGTTCAGGCCACCCGTTTGGTGGACACAAAACCGATGAGATTTATAGGCACCAAAGTCCCTCGTGTAGGTTGCACACCAACACTACAGCTTCTCAACTCTCACTCACGTTTCGGTCGATCACACATGAGAGGAGAAGCCAACTAAAACTAGGGTTAGAGAATTGGGCTTAATGTTTAACCAAATTGGCCAAAACCAAGTGGGCTCAAGCTCAACATTCTCCACCTTTTGGCATTCCCTTCTCAACATCGAAATCCACAGGTTTTCATCATCACCCCACTCACACATGCACACACAAGCATACACATGCACACACAAAGGCGTACCAAAACCTGCACAAACACAAAATTAGTACACAAAACCTGCAAAAAAACACAAAGTTAGTTCAGGGAACCACAAAGAAGACACAAAGTCACACAATTATGCAATTGACACAAAACAATAGAACATGAAGCCACAAAGATATGAATCACAAAGATTTAAATCACATAAACCTAGTCACAAAGACCTATGCTCCACCTCAAAAGAAACAACCTAGACACAAAATCAATAAAATAGAGTTCACAAAGACTCAAATACCACAAAGGTTGTTGCTCCACCTCACTAAGAGCAACAATGATGCAAAGTCATACCAAAATCACAAAGACAAACACAAAGTCTTATACCACTAAGCAACAGAGTCACACAGTGACTCTAAGCCACAATGATAAAACAAACCACAAAGGTATACAAGCCACAAAGGATAAAACCACAAAGGCAAATCAAGCCACAAAGGCAAACAAAACAAGTCACAAAAGCATAGCACTCAAACCACACAAAGAGTTTAGTACACATTACCAAATTGTTCCTCAGTAGAAGCCACATTAGCACACTCATTCTTTTTATTTTTATTAGGCTTAGTGCACTCCTTAATCATGTGACCGGTGTCAGCACAATTAAAGCATCTTCTAACCTTAGGCATTCTAGCATGCTTATCCACAGTCCACCCCCTAACATGCATAACCTCTCCCGAGCCTTTACCACCCCCATTTTGTTTTAAATCCATTTATTTGCTCTTAATCAGGTAAACTGTATTGTTGACCACACCTAACAACAAAGGAATAACCCCTTTATATAGTGAGAGTAAACCGTGATTTCCAGCCAATTAAGCCATAATTTCCGGTGAGGGAAAAGGAAGTAAATCATGGTCAACTATTTGATATGAGAGAGAGAAGGAAAACTGCACGAGATTAGAGATTCGGGGTGGGATTAATTGATTGTTATCAATTACCAATGGTCAAAGATCAAGTGGACCAAAAATAGATGGACACAAAAGAGGAAGTCAACCATAATTATGTGGCTACACAATATTGGTCCAACAAATCTCCACCTTTTAGGTCCATTCCCACCGCACAAAACTCACAAGCTGAATTTCACTTGATCTTTATAAATTAACATGTAAAGTAATGCTTGACCTTTTTTGGATGGTCCCAATATTCTTGGATAATATGAGTTGATGTGGCTTTTAGAACAACTGCAATTACATTGTGCATGATTGCGAGTATAAATGCTGAAGAACATAAATACTAAAAGCAATAAATAACTCAGAGATTTGAGATTTGTTAAATATGTGTGAAGACTTGAATTTAAAGATTGTGATCTTTAATTATGAGCCTAAAAAGTCGTATTTATAGCACAATCAGGTTTCTTATGTTGAATTTGTGTATTAAATGCATGAATTTGTTCTCTTAGTGTAAAAGTGAATCTTTCATTCATAATGGATTCGGCTTTATAAGATTTAGGCACATGTCTCAATACGTGAGTATCAACTATAAAGACATTTTTGGCAAAATATTTGTGGAAATAAATATCACAGTAAAATTTATTTGAGAGTATTATTTCTCATTAAGAGTAGTATTTATTTATTTTATTATAAAATATTAGTTTTAAATGATACTCCCTCCTTCCACGAAAAATGCATTTATATATTTTCACGTAGTTTAATGCAATATGTCGGAGGGTATTACAGAATAGTGGAGTCCGTATAAATAAAAAGAATAACTTTAAAAAATACTTATTACATATTTTTCATGAACAATCACTTTATTCATAAACGAATTTTGCAATGCCACATAATATCTTTCGATATATTACATTAAATCACGTGCACAGTTTTTATGGATGGAGATAGTATTAATTATTTTACCAAACTGTATTATAGTGTGAAGTAATCTAGGGTGATATTTATTCACCCGATATCAACTTTAAATTAAAAAAAATATACTTTAAAAGTAGTTTGTTCAAGATCGAAATTAGCCAAAAATATCCTTTTGAAATTGGAAATATAATTTTTAATCAAAAGTATCGAATAATTCACAAAGAGTATCAAATTTTAGGTCAAAAAATTAACAATTAAAATAGGGTTAATTCTATATAAATAGACCCAATATAAATTGTCACTAATCTTAATTTTTGTACTCCTAATGAAAATTTTGATCAAATATTTTACAATTTAAAAAACGTTTTATGATAAATTTATCATCAATAATTTTCATAAAATAAAAATTAACCCATTTAGATTTTATGTGTCCATACTTAAAACAACAGAAGTATCACATGTTGCACTGTCGTACACCTTTTCTTTCTCTCTATGCAATTTGACACTCCTCACTACTGAGTTGACAGCAAGGTTTGAAATTTCGGGAAATTTCGCCGAAATTTCGGAAATTTGAGGGTACCGATATGAAAATTCACTTGAACAATTATTTTTCCAAAATTTCGGTTAAATTTGGAAAAATATCGGAAATTTCGGGAAATTTCGGTTACAATATCGATATCGGTCCAGGATAATTCAAAATGTGCAGATTATCGAGAAATATCGTGGAAATTTCGGTAATTTATCGGTCAAAATTTAGGAAATTTTTGGGAATTTTTTTTTTTTTAATAACTTGGTACCATTATTGCTTAGACCAAGATGATATTTCTTCTTTTACATTTGAAGCTCATAGGATATCATTTTGATATTAGTTGTGTAATATTCAATAATTATGAACAATTGTTGTATCATTTTATATTTCTTACGTATGTTTTCTTGATATGTTTTTTGTAAAATTCTCATTTTATTGAGATTTTAAGTTCAATTAATGTATTAAGACTAGTAATAATATTATCTAAAATTTCATGTTAAATTTCCATCATTTTAATGAAATTTCCGTGAATTTTCTATTTTTTACCGATATCGATATTCGATATCGATATTTCCACCGATATATCCATAAATTCAGGGTACCGATATTTCCGTCGATACCGATATTTTCATCCTTGGTTGACAGTAGGTTGTAGGAAAAATAAAAAAGCACACGGGTAAATTTTTTTTTTTTTTAATTATCTCAGTTGTAGCAGTCGTAAATCAACTCGCAACTAAGACTAACGTTTATATCTATCAAGAAAGATGACAAATATATACTCAAATGTCAGTATACCAGGCAGCTGGGTTATATATTGTTCTTGGCCTGAACTCATATCCAGATGTAATTTCATCTTTAGATCTCAAGCAGTGACAACACAATTAGCTCAGGACTTGATCAGGAAAGGTTGCTGAACCCGAAATAAAGAGTTCGCTGTTGAAATGCGTTGACAGCAAGATCGACCTGCAAATGCCCTAAATGAGATTTAAACCGAAGCCCATACCCAAAACCGAGTCCAGTGCCTGGTTTACCATGTCTAAGAGACGGGTTTCCTGAGAAAGTGAGGAGCAATAAATGAGCCTTTATTTACAGATTTTGGACTGTTTTATAAGATGAAGAAATGCTAGCAACAGAAGCCTTCCGACCATGACAGGAAAAGCAAACGACAAAGTAAGCAATTATCAAGGTCGTATTTCAGAAACTTATCAAGTCGCCTTCTTCTCAGTTCCCTATTCTTTTCACTCGGTAAAGAGTAAGATCATGCGATTGATCTAAATACGTGACAGAACATATATACTTAAATTTGCTCTAGACGAGAATATTTATGTATGTGGACAAAGAAAGGCAAAAGGGTGATACAAATTTTATCAGTTGCTTTGTAATAGTACCCTCTATCAAATGATTATCCGTTCCAAAAAATACTTTACCAGCAGTGAGTAGATTAGGCCAATCAGCTCGCCAAAAAAAGAAGCATCTCATAATCAAGAGAATATACAAAATTCATACAACACTGGATATGTTTTACAAATCAGCAGTGCAGACAATTTTGTTTATCCCTTAGTATATGTAGCTATTGGTAATTGAATCCTTTAGCAATAGTGCTCACAAATTTGGCATCTTACATAACTTTGAACATATCCATCATTGAAGATTATGTTAACTTTTTATCTTTATTGCGTTTACGAGTTTGATCATTCTATGTTTAGTATGAAGATTGTAATTTTTTCTTTCCTTACTTTGACTGCAATCCTAGGACTCTCTCCCACAGTAAATAGGGTATTATCCTACATCGATAATATACCAATAGATGTATCCTGTACTACTATCTCTTTTTACATCCATAATAGAATGTCATCCTAATTTTGATACGCGCCAAGCTAAAGAAAAGTGCCTACAAGGTGTTCATTTATAATGGTTTCTGATGACCTCTCTCTATTATCAGATCACAATGCCTTATAATGATGTCCATTTTTCATTTGAATGATAAAAGGGAAAAGAATAGGAAGATAGCAGCTAGTAATGTTACTGTGTCTGTGCTGGAAAGTAACACAGTTTCATGTGACTTCCCGTAAGTCTTCTCCACTTACATCAACATAGAATTATTAGCGGTAATAATAGTAAAGCCATCCATGGTCACCAGCTTTTGTTTAAGTTTCACACATTAACAAAGGGAATATGCACTATCGTCTATCAGCCCTTGTACTTTCAACCTTTTTTACATTTACCCTCTTCCCATGCACTTTAGTTTTTAAGTTTTATCCCCCATACTTTTATTTTCCTTACCAAGCGGAAGAAACTAAGATAATAAAAAATTCAGGGGGTAAAACAATGAAAATAAAATTGAGGTAAAACTTAAAAACTGAAGTACAGGGAGCAAATAATGCATTATAACTTGATAGAACACAAAAGATTAAGATAATCATGACGTTATAGATAAAGATAATTAAGGATAGTGGTCAAGTCAAGACTGACCAGGCACATGACGACCAGAGCCCAAGTCAGATCCACAGTCCAAGAAAACTGCACCTTCGAGCATTGGGTTCTGCATACAGAAAAGCAGAGTCAGCACTGACCTGCCTTAACAGGCTCGAAGCCGTTCAAATTGAATATTCATCAATAGATTTCCAAAGTGAACATTCAGAGTCGGGAAGGATGAGAAATTAAGTAGAAGGTGTGGGGATGCACCATATGAGAACTGAGACGAGTAAAAGACCGTGAGAATTACAAAAATCTAGTAATGCAGGAACGTTCGTATTCAAATGCCCGATGGTATGTCACGAAAACTCTCTCATATTAGAAATAGTTGTTCAAAATTACACCTAACAACTTAAACTTAAAAGTAAAGAAAGTTAAGATAGCATGCTAGTTGACCATTTACAAACAACAAAACAATATTAAAAGTTTAAAACAAAAGCTTTCTGCTTGAAACACCTAAGCCAATTATTTCAAAACCTTTCAAGTTCCAATTGAGCTAAAAGTAAAAAATCATCCCCCCCCCCAATTAATTTCAAGTCTTACTGCATCACATGTTTAAATTACCAAATGCTGGACTCCTTTTTGTTGCCAATATACCATTATTGCCTCCTTATTCGAATGATATACCCGTACCAAATATAACCTCTTCAAATTAATGAATTATGGGTAATCATGATCATGATGCAAAAACTTCAACTATTAAGTTTGAGATTCCTTCTGCACTAATAATCCTGTACCCAATAGAAGATATTATGTTTGTTTAGTCAAAGTCAACCAAATAACTTTTCAAGGCACGTCTAAATGGATTTCAGATGATGATATACAAAAGGACTGTTGCTAAGTACACACAAAACATATGTCACAAGGCATTCTACACCAACTTAAACTCACAATACCAGGCAGTAACTAATGTGTCTGCATCATCCTGGCACCTATTCGAGACTATAAGCAATAGATTTCATTAAAGGGACAAAAGTAAATGAGTGAACCAATTTCAATGGTCATAAAGAGTCTGATTATTCATTCAGAAACAATGTTTTGATAACTTACGATCCAGAATGGACCTCTACCTCAAGTATCAAGACAATGATAGAAGTGCCCTCAGACAGTATGTAATTGACAATTATACAAGTTAAGTAAGTAAAACAAAGAAGCATAGTTTCAACTGCATCATGATGAGAAACGGCCACAACAACACCTCCAGAAATAAACTCAACTGTTATAACATGTAAATTTGTGATTTAAAAAAAATAATAGAGCTCCAACATTTTCGAGGATATAATTGTACTTTGATGATGAGAAACGTGTTTGTGAGTCGACCAATTCAAAAGAATGTATGAAATCGCATACCAGTGGTATTGTAAGTTCACTGTTAGCAACTAGGCATGATCTACCAGATCCAACAGCACCTTCACCATAGCCCCGCACACTACCCTGTCCTCCTATCGAAAAGGCTTGATAAGGAGCTATGTCCCCTACAATAGAGCCACCTGTGAGGCTGCAACGGGGCATTTGCAGGTGAAAAGAAGCATCACCAGTTGTTAAATGTATACATGAAAACTTCTATAATTACCAAAAGAAACAAAGATTATCTTGTATTAGAATATTGTTGGACAGCAATAATTCATATCAGAGTTCTTTTCTGAACTACGGGAGCATCTAAACCTTCAGGATTGAGGACAAGTGAAATATGTCCAAAAGAAACCTCTTCATGTTTTCACATTTCTAAAGTGAAAATGGACTATTTTGTTGGTGTTTTCAGCACTGCATTGACACTGTCTGGTTAGTAGCTTTCTTGTTGTTTCATATATTAGTAATTATTTACTCATTAATGGGTGTATAACTAATAGCTTCCTATGCTATTTCCCTATACGCAAGATATAAGCTACTCTTCCCAGTTCTCCACATCTATCTTTACTTTTCAATTTATGTACCACTGCAAGATGCCAAAGTATTTCTCACCTTGTCAGGAAAAATGCAGGTCCAAGCCTTATTCCCTTTGATGCAGCAAACTTGAATCGATTGAAAATCAGCCACTTAGAAAGAATTGGAACTCCTTGTTCTATTTGTAGACTAAACTACATTGAAAATATTTTTAAAAAATATATATATCACAATCCAAACTAACTAAAACAAATAAGTGTAGAAAACAATCAAACATATTGATAAGTAAGAATGTATTACTCGAGTAAAACTGTGATCATTTGCTTTTGCATAACGAGATTCTTGTTTGAGCACTACCATACTATCTTGATAACCACCGCTGAGGAACAAGTAACAATGAAAATAAATGTTAGTTGTGGAAAAGTTAAGGAACAAGACTTTTAATTGCTTAACTTACCTGCAAGTCACCGGAAACCCATCGAGATCTCTGCTAATAGACCGACCATCATCATTAACAGGACGAACATGCTGATTTTGATTTCTCCGTTAGGGTAGTGATATAGTCATATAGATATCTGGATACACTTAAGTAAATTTTGGCTAAAGATCCTGATAAGAGACACACCTCAAACTTGATACTGGTTTTACTGCTCCAATTGGAACTTGCAGGCTCACTCAGATCTACACCAGTGGAGAAACGGCAAAGATTGACACCTCCACTCCCTGAACGAGAAAAATTATCGACAGGGGTGCCATGAATCCCTATCTCAGGAGAAACGGAATGCTGGACCACAAAGTAATGTTAACTAAGATCAGTATTGTTAGCATATTCCTGCTCAAATTACAACAGTAACCTTCACAAGTTCATAAATGCCTTTGCAAGTGAATAGCTTATGCTGATATGCTGCTCGCCAGCTGATCTTCTAGATCCAGTTCCAGGGAATGTTATGTACAATGGCAGCAATACATTCTTAGAAAGAAAATAATAAGATACTACTCTATGCATAACTCTCTTGATACTATCCTTCTCTAGCTCATTCATTACTTGAGAAAGTCAGCAGTTTTTAAAGTGTGAATAGAAGAAAAGACAGAACTCAAAAAGAAAATCAAATGTGGCCCAACTGTCCTATCAATTAGCTTGAGAAAATAAGTACATGCGTGTTCATAGAAAACTCTAGCTAAGCTTATCCAAAAAAAAGGATGACAGTTAACAACAAATAATACACAATAGCAACTCAAACGATGAGGCTGTTACTATCTATACATAGAATGTCAACAACTGAAGATTGACTGAAAAATAGCAACCTGAATGATGAAGGCATGCTGTGAAAGCCATTCTGGCCTTGGTTTCCGGTAAGTAATCGAGACATTGGAATCGCAGAGTCCTTTATCCCACAAGACATCAAGCTTCTCACTTTTTCCAAATAAATTTGGATGCTTAATGCAAAGGCTACACCAAAAGGGCAAAAAGATTAAATTACCACACCCCTTAATCTATATTTCCAAGAACACTGTAATAAAGAAAATCAGTAAAGAAAATCATATCGAGAAAGAGAGAGAGAGAGAGAGAGAGAGAGGACTCGCCTTCCAATAACAAGTGAAAGTGGACTCCAACCCCCAGCATGTCTGTTTACACAAGCAAATAAAAGCATTGTCCACAAACAAAAATGTGTATATATGCATACACAAAACTAAGTTTCAATGCAAATATTAGCATGCGTTTATGTAAAAATTGAACCTGAAAGGATGGAGCATCATAGCAGCACATAGTTTGTGGGTGAAATCAACATTGAAGTCTATCTTGGCTACAAATGGCCCAAAGAGAAATAATAAGTGTCCAATGATGAAATTGATTTCACTAAGAGCTTAGAGATCTCCCAAAATAGAATTCAGAGAAATAGTAATCACCATTGCCAGCATGAATGCTTTTCTGGGCTCCCATCGCATTACCATATCACGGCCTCTTCTTCATAAAACGTAATTCATACCACGTCTTGGACTGAAAAGATGTCGACAAAATGCCCGTCAAAGCTGCTTGATTTGTTAAAAGGAACAAAAAAAAGAAACACAACACAGAGAATTGTGATGTTTGCAAGTTATCTCTTTTCGTTAAAGAAGGGATTGGATTCTTAAATTGCTCCGAATTGCTACCCTCCCTCAAGTGGAGAATGTTGGGCTTGTAACGTTTCTTTCACGGCCCATGTTTTATATGCACACATTTTCTTTATGTGAAATAAATTATGCTCAAAAATTCACACATCCTAAACAGAATTGGATAATTTTCCTCAAAATTTAGTGTTAGACAAATTTCAGAATTTTTTCTGCCATTTTATATTATTATATGAGTAAATATATATTACTATAAGATAAATATGTGTTAATCAAACAAACTATTATTCTTTTATATATATTAATTTATTTTTGTAAAAATAAATATTTTTTCATATAATATAAGAGCAAAATATGTGTTATTATAAATTGTTCCTAAGGTTGTGATTATGGGATAAATAGATAGGAACTAGAATTAACCATTGTAAAATGGTAAATAACACGATGATTTGTGTAATCTTGTATTGCAAGATGTAGGACTTAAATGTGTATGATTTTATTATTTTTATGGTAACAAAAGAATATTATGTGTAATGAATACAAGAGCTCATATTTGTTCTCATGCCATAGAGGGCACTATTTATACATATGATTTTGGATACGTGGGTTGTTGTCCCACATTCGTTAGTGGTGGAGTGATCATAATGACCACTTTTGGTGTTGTACCGAGCAAATGAGGTAGTGAGACTTGGGATAATATTTGATGAGATCGTGTTTTTCGTGTCAGAAAGGATTAGTTGTCTAACATATTTTGATTCCTTCGTAATCCTTGGTTGCTCGAATCTCAAGGCTTGACTGAGGTTGAATCTTGATGAACCTCGTACCTCGGATTGACATGCCTCTAGTTATTTTTAGACCTTGGACCTGGTCTGATACGTGCCCGAGGTTTGGGCAACCTCGATCCCGATCAATGAGTTTCTCTGAGTATACACGATCCTCGATAATGACATCAGTTGTTGGATGAGCATTATCCTCCTTGTCATGAACTAGACCCTTATTGACCCCAAGTGGTATTGGGTCAAATCTCTACTATAGGTATATTCATGTCATAACAATTGCCCCTTCCCCCTCCCCATTTCGTTCCTCAAATTCTCGAGGATGAAGGTGGATTAGGATTGGCACTAGTTTTCTAGGATGCAGCTTCTAGGTGTTCCAGCTTATGGATCCTCGTTAATTCATGTTGAGGATAAGACTTGCGTGTAGTAGGCTAGTAAGCACTTATACCCACAATATGGGAAGTTGCACCCTCATCGTGGATGCTGCTCCATACTACCCTTACTTGACGTGTGGAATTGTTATCATCATGACATCAGATATTCCATCACACGCTGGCACTTACTCTAGCTTTGAAATTTGAAAAAATTGGACACGTCTAAAGTGGCATGCACGTCTAAAGAGTCACTTCAAAGGTCGCGTCTCTTCATTCGCATCCCTAACTCTTGTTAAGCATGAATTTTCCTCATTTTATTCCATCCCCCTAATTGTGAATCTAAGAGAATAATTTACAAAATTCAAACAACATCGTTCATACTTCTGTCTTTCAATATTTCTCAAACATCTCACAGAGTACGTTTATTCATTTCTCCTTTTCTTTCTCTTCGTTAATTTTAAAAGAAAAAATGGTTAGTGGAGACAAAACCATAAGTGAATCATACATCGGACCCTTATCTCCATCTGATCATCCTATTCTATAACTTCTTTGTCGCCTCAGAGACATGACAACTCGAGTGGGGTCTTCATCGAGGCATTACGAGCCAAACCTTAGAGAAGATCCAATATCTTTCGAAGCTAACAGGGAGAAGAACATCACCGCTGCTGCAGAATCGGATCGATTACTGAGTGACATAAACCAAAGAGATCGTACCGAGGAGGCGGAAGCCCATATGCTTGCTACGGCCCAAGCAACCCAATAAAATTGATTCAATAATGTGATGAGAGCCTACATGCTATGAAGTCAAATCGTCAAACAAGTGGCAAGGCCTACATTATCACCTTCATATGTTGAGTACATCGCTGAGAATCCTTTCGTTCTAGTACCCCAGAATCCATGTTCTTTCGTAAACGCGAGCACAATACATTGGCACTACAATAATGTTGAGAGCACTGTTACGAGGATGAGCTCGCCTGTTGGAGAGTGCGTTAAAAAATTCTCTTGGATGTTCACCTTTATGTGTCATATACTGCAGAAAAAGTTGACCAGATGTAGGCAGGGATGGTGGACACATCGTATGATATTATGACAACTGGTCTGAGATTTTCACTTCACCCGTCTGTTACCAATTTGCTTAATTTCTGGCAATTGGCCCCCATCCAAATAATGCTAAACTCATGGTTGTACATGATGTGCACCATATCAATATTTGCAATGTGTGGGTTGTACTGCCTGCCGAATGGAGGGGAGATGTCTTACCTTTATACTTTAAGTTCAGACTCCAAACGCACATGTGATATGTACATCAAATCGAGGTCAAAGAAAAAAAAGATGGTCCTCGGTATAAAAAATCATCCGACCTTAAAGCTCGATAAGTGGTTTTGGATTGCCGAGAACTAGCAAACAATTAACTTTCTGAATGGGATCGAGCAACCTATCTTGACTTTCAAAATATATCAATATTGATGTCTATTTATAGAAAATTAAAATATACATAGTTTAATAGATTTTTAAATACATATTATATATAATATTTTTTATTTATATAAAATTCAATTGACCAGCCAAATGATAATACATGTTATTATTTTTTGGACAACCTTAGTTGATTGTCAAACATATATTACACCAAACTGCAATTTTTAATTAGTTTCGATTTTCTATTGGTCTTTTTCTCCCAACCGGTTAAAATTTATACAGATGGAGGTAGTCTCTTACTCTCACTTTCTGTATAATGCCATAACGAGAGGAAAAATGCATCATTACTAAGATATGATGAGAAAGATGACAACAAATGGAGTAGGTCTCTTGTGAACTCGTATCACTGTTATATCGAATCATTAACATTGTTATGCATATATAATATCACTGCTATAAAAAATATATTTGATTTTTTAACGGTGATAGTATATACACAATAGTAAATTCATAAAAGTTTTTGTCAATCAAATGAGGGTTTATAAATAATGAATCTTGATATCTCATTTCTTTCACAATATTTCTCTAATCTAAAACTCACTGACCAGATGATATTAAAGATATAACGGGGTGGGCCTGATCCTCATCCCGTTTCCGCGGTCGCGCAGAATCTCTGTCCCACTGGAAACCCGTTCCTGCAGGAATTCCCTGCTCCCCACGAATTTTATTATTTTTAAAAAATAATTGATAATTTTTAATAATCATTATTAATAAATATAAATACGAAAATATTAAATGCACTATTTTTTTTAAATAATTAAAATATAAATTTGAAGTATGTTTAAAATATAACATAGAACTTTAAAGTATAATTAAAATATAAAATATAAATTTACAATATGTATAAAAATTTAGGGAAAATACACATTTTTGTCCTATAAGTTTTGTTGACTTTGGTTTTCGTCGTCTTAAGTTTAAATTTTTTGTTTTTGTCATTTAACTTACCAAAATTATGGTTTTCGTCCTCTTAAGTTTTGAATTTTTGTTTTCGTCCTTTAACTTACCAAAAATTATGGTTTTCGTCTTCCAACCGCCTATAACCAGTCATACAATCGGTAATACACACGTAGATCCATTTTTTTTTCTTTTTTTTTAAAACAAAATACTAACGTGGGGGTATTTGAAGGGAATTAGGTCTTGACAAAATACACTTTTAACTGTAAATTCCCCCCAAATACCGTCCAATACTTACATCCACAAAATCTTCTGTCCTGATTCATTTTTGAATATGATGTACAAACCGTGCAACGAAACCACAATGACACTTAATATTGCGCTCGAAATTCGTTGATTCATACAAATTTCTTGAAGATATCTCTCTTCCTTTCCGTACAGTGAGTATGCGCTCAAAAGAATTTAAACTTTTGGATGTTTTGATTTGGGGATCTTTGTTCCTTTTTTTTCCTAATTCTCTCAAGCCTCCATGCCTAGATTTGATCGACTAGGGTTTTGATTTGAGAGAAAATATACGGTTAATCCTGTATTTTATCCATCAAGACCTAATTCCCTCTAAATACCATCACTTCAGTATTTCGATTACAAAATTAGAAAAAAATGATCTACATGTGTATTACCGATTGTGTGACTGGTTATAGGCGGTTGGAGGACGAAAACCATAATTTTTTGTAAGTTAAAGGACGAAAACAAAAATTCAAAATTTAAGAGGACGAAAACCATAATTTTTGGTAAATTAAATGATCAAAACAAAATTTCAAAACTTAAGAAGACAAAAACCAAACTCAACAAAACTTATAAAACAAAAAAAATATATTTTTCCAAAAATTTAAAATCTAAAAAAGTATGTTAATGTGAGAGTATATTTTGATTAGATGGTAAAATTGTTTGGAATTCAATGTTCCGTGTGAGGAATTGAGTGGTTTACTTTTTAGCCCTTGTAAACCTACGCTACAAGGAAAACTCGGAGAAAGGTTGAAAATCAAATAGCGCT
This sequence comes from Prunella vulgaris, assembly GCA_026898435.1. Classification (NCBI taxonomy): domain Eukaryota; kingdom Viridiplantae; phylum Streptophyta; class Magnoliopsida; order Lamiales; family Lamiaceae; genus Prunella; species Prunella vulgaris. The sequence continues at coordinate 331,385 of JAPKLY010000306.1, forward strand.
TGAGTTCTTCTGTCCTCATCCTCCATTTCTCCTCCGCCACCTCCATCGCCACAGCCGAAGCCTCTACAGACTGAGCTTGTTTCCGGTGTATAAGCTCGCTCTCTTTCTTCTCCGATTAATTCAATTTCTAGAAAAACCCACTCTCCATCCAGAATAAAAGAAAAGGATTTGGTAAACGATGCCGAAGGGAGAGAAAACGGGGCTTGGTCGGGCTCTGGTGAAGCACCACAATCAGATGATACAGCAGTCGAAAGCGAAAGGAAAGTATTACAGAAGCCAAGAGAAGAAAGTTCTTGAATCTGTCACGGAGATTAGCGACCTCGAAGCCGTCATCGAGCAGCCGGATGAGGCCTACCGTCTCTTCTCCGCCGCCAATCCCCCCGGCCATCTCCCCATCAATTTGTAAGCCTCCAACCCCCTTCCCCTTTTAATTGCATTTTTGCCTTCTTTTCTATCTATGCTTTACTGTGTTAGGACAAGGTTAATGACTTAATATGTAGTTTACAGTGCTATATTAGAAAAGTATCATTAAACAAGTTGTGTTAATGTCCATGTATAGTCAGGACTCAGGAGTTGTATCATTTGTCTTCTGGCTCTTTTCTCATTTTCTGTGTATTTTGTTTCTGTAGTTTATTTTGTTCATATGATTATATGGAGAATCGAATGTGTGTTAATTTTTGAGGTTTGTTACCTGCTGCTTCACTTACGGTTGGTCAAGTGATTTTCTTTAAGATATTATGACAACCATGTCATCCTTTTGTTTGGCAACGTAATTTTCACAAACTTTTCCTTTTTTTAGTTGTTTCACCCTCGAATTTCTTCTGAGATTCCAGTGGTATTGCATGTAGGGACGCTGCTTCCCTAAACAATGAAATGACAACGGAGGAAAGAAGGGAGCAACGGAAGATAGAGGAGGCTTTGCACGCCAGCAGTCTTCGGATTCCTCGCAGGCATGGTTTTTTCATTTCTAGAATTTAGTTTATTAACCTTAATAAATGGGAGGTTAATGCAATTTTTTTTTTTTTTTTTGTGCAGGCCACCTTGGAATGCAAATATGTCTGTGGAAGAGCTTGATGCTAACGAGAAACGAGCTTTTCTTGAGTGGCGCCGCAATCTTGCAAGGTGAGGAGTTGTGAAATAATACCTCAATTCTCAAATAGGATTTATGAAATGTATTAATACTTCATGCTGTCAATATGATTAATAGCTTAATGGTGTTTTTGGTTTCTTAATGTATCCTAAAGAGTATTTTAAGCATCTTGTAATTATCTCTAGCGTCTTGTTTGAATTCCTTGTACAATTTAGTATAGGTTATGTGAAGTCTGTTTTTAAATGTTTTGAGCTTTTGTCATAGTTTTACTCTTTACAAGTGCATGCTTATATACCAAGTTATTGAGATATTTTCTTGGGATGTTGATGGCTTGATGCCTTGTGGTTGTTAATACTTTATATTAGTCTGATCTAGCTATTTCTCAGCTTGGATATTATGGTTTCTGCATGTGCATGACTTCTCAGTGGCTATGAAGTTTAAACATTGTTGATATTCTTTTGATTGCAAATAAAATAATTTCCCTGCTCTTATATGCAGGCTTGAGGATAACGAGAATCTAGTTCTTACACCATTTGAGAAAAACCTGGATATTTGGAGACAGCTTTGGAGGGTGCTTGAACGTAGTGATCTGGTGAGATTTTGGGGTCTCTAAAGTGTGTGTGTGTTCTCTTTTCATTTTTCTTAATTCGAAAGGCTTTTACCAACTGAAAATGGCTCTATATGATCTTCATCAATTGATGAACTAGCAGTCTTCTTTTAGTTTCTTTTTTGTTGCACAATAGTGGAACTCAAACCAGATACATCATATTATGTAAATCAAAATATATGAAACCAAATACAAACAAAAAGATTATGTATCGATGCTGGCAACTACTGTGCTGTTATTCTCCCTAGTTGTGATGGTATTCTCTATCCATTCTGACTTTGATGTCATAACAAGGGTAATCTCTTCTTGAATATTAGTATTGTTTGATTGCCACCTAGGCAAACCCTAGGATAGTTTATCTTGCAGTTCAATAGGCAATAGCTCATCTTCCTTCACGTTTTATCATATGCTTAGCACGCTGAAACCGTTTTACAGTTTTCTTCATAAAAGTGCATTCTGTGAGTGCTCTTAGCATAAGTTAAAGCCACTGCATAATTTGGCCATTCAATACACTTTGCAGTAAATTCTAGATTAAAACTATGTAACATGTTGAAGGTGTTCTCACAATCATAATGGAGGAATATACCATCTGAGTGCATCTACTTTCCAGTATGATATAGCTGGGTTAAAAGATTTTATGCTGTTGCTGAATACTCTGATATGTAAAATTAAGCAGACTTCTTCTGGAATCCATTGGAATGCATGGCTGTGAGAGTTTAAGTACCATTCTTTACATGTTCACTTTTTTCTACGATTTAGGTTCATCATCTTAAATTTCATATTCCTCAATTTCTTTGATAAGTTATGCCCTCTATGATAAATGCCCATAAATGTGTGGAGATACAAGATTATGTGCACATAACTAGTTTGAAATTGTACTTATTCTTGTTAATTGGATAGTACTTTTCCCTACATTTGTGAATGTTGGACTATGTTTTATTTTGTACCATACTAGCAAATTCTATACTGTCTGTGACCCAGTTCCTTATTGTTTGTTCTTGAAGCTTGTGATGGTTGTTGATGCAAGGGACCCCCTCTTCTACCGTTGCCCTGATCTTGAGGTAATACAAGTAGTTCGGGTTCTAAAATGAAATGGTAAATTGCAGAAACAAAAATTAGGGAAAAACTTATTTAAACAAAATCCTGTATCGAAAAAAATGGAACAAATGCTAAGGGAAGTTTTGTAATTTACGAAGTCTTTTTGTGCAAGGGTAGCTTCTGTAATTTTCCCAAAATGAGATTATGTGGCTTCTTTTGATATAATTTTTTTGGTGGGTAAGTCTTCCATATAAAAAAAATGCTTAAGTGGGTGGCACTGATTTGAGTCGCTGATCAAGCATAATCTTATGAAGATGCATTGTATCCTCTTACAATTTGTCTAGGAGCTCATTCAAACAATTGAACTATGAGAACATGTTAATTTGCAAACTTGTCCTGAATATGAACTTCTTGTTGAGAAATAATTCCGACCCAGCGTGGTTTTACCAAATTGTAGGCGTATGCGCGAGAAATTGATGAACATAAAAGGACACTGCTTCTTGTCAACAAAGCAGATCTTCTGCCATTTTCTGTTAGGTTAGTATTCTAATAATGCTTCTGAAGCTGTTTCTTGAATTTCTTTCTCATTTGAAAATTGGAATTGTGAATTTCTGGCAGAAAAAAATGGGCTGCATACTTCCGTTCACAGGGGATTCTCTTTGTTTTCTGGTCAGCTAAAGCTGCTTCTGCTGTTTTAGAGGGGAAAATACCCGCTCAGTCATTTAACATTCAGCAAGAATCAACTGATGCTGACACTAAAGTATACGGGAGGGAGGAACTACTTGGTCGTCTCCAGTATGAAGCTGAGGAGATAGTTTCAATGACAAGGTTGTCTGGGAATGAAAGTGGCGGTGGAGACGTGCAAACTCGAAGTGTAACTGTAGGATTTGTAGGATACCCCAATGTAGGGAAGAGTTCTACGATTAATGCATTGGTGGGAGAGAAAAGGACAGGTGTAACTTCAACTCCTGGGAAGACAAAACATTTTCAAACACTGATAATATCAGAGAAACTTACTCTTTGTGATTGCCCGGGTTTGGTTTTTCCATCGTTCACCAGTTCAAGATACGAGATGATTGCATCAGGGGTGTTGCCTATTGATCGTATGACAGAGAATCGAGAGGCTGTGCAGGTGGTTGCAAACCGAGTCCGCAGGTCTGATATCGAGGACGTCTACAAAATCTCACTTCCCAAACCCAAGTCTTATGAGTCCCAATCGAGGCCACCTTTGGCTGCAGAATTCTTGAGAGCATATTGTGCTTCTCGTGGATATGTTGCTTCTGGTGGACTGCCCGATGAAACAAGAGCTGCCCGCCTAATTTTGAAGGATTTCATCGATGGGAAGCTTCCGCATTTTGAAATGCCACCAGGAACGTCCGGTGATGAAGATGCGGAAGATTCTAGTGAAATGGGCTCCTCGGAGATATATGAATCCGACTCTTCAGAAGATGATATTGCCCCAACGGTTTCACAACATGATTTAGAGCAGCACGCGCTGAGTGATCTAAAATCGTTTGATCTTGACAATGGATTAGCTTCTAGTAAAGTTGACGAGAAGAAAAGGACGTCGGTTAAACCTTACAAGCAGCAGAAGAAGCCCCAGAGAAAGAAGGATCGGACATGGAGGGTAAGAGATAATAATGGAGACGGAATGCCTGTGGTTAGAGTGCTCCAAAAGGCAGCAAGCAGAGGCCCTTCAAATGCGTAATATGCTTTTTTCCCCTTTTGCTGAGTTAATTCTGCCCTACATTTTCCTTGAAATTATCATCACTCTGTCTCTGTTATAGTGTGTGAAATCATAGATGTAATTCTGATTTTTTCTGCAAGAGGAATCAAACTAGAAAAAGTTTTCTTCTCCATATATTTCTATCGAGAAATTTTAAGGATTTAATATGATGCTACTCAGTTCTATTTCTTATGTTATTTTTCATGTTTCTCAGGTCATGAAATTGGAATTGTGGTGATTTGTTGGATATTTTTTCACTTTCTACATGTTATTAAGGACGCCCAAAACTTGCACTAATGATATCATTCCATTATTTTCATACTCGCTTCATTTATTTTTTATAATTAGTGGTTATGGTTGGAAATAGGCTGATCGAGTTGGGCTTTTCACTGGACAGTCCGACCTGAATGAGTAAATTTGAAATCTATGAATTTTACGCATAAATAGTACTCCCTCCGTCCCAAAATTACTTTCACACTTTTCTTATTTGGACTTCCCAACTCTTATTTCACACACCAAAAAAGGAAACTTTTCTCTCTCACAAAAGTCAATAAAATACACTTTTTCTTATTTTATTATTTAACTTTACACTCACATATTTACTTTTTCTTAGTTCGCGTGCCCGGAACTACTATGAAAGTAGTTCCGGGACGGAGGTAGTACTTTTTTTAAGTTATTAATGAATTTATAAATATTTTAATTTGAACCATATTTAAAATGGAGGAATTTTAAATTCTAGTTAAAATCATGTTATTTAAAATTACTCATTTTTACTCCCTTTCATTTTTTCTTTTCTTTTACTTTTTTGGGAAAATATACTTTTTTATTCTTTAAGTTTAGTTGATTTTGATTTTCGTCTTCTTATCTTTTAAATTTTGGTTTTAGTCCTGTAAGTTACAAAGTTTTAACTTTTTTGTCCTGTGACCTGCTGCTATATGTCACTTAACAAGTTATATGATGACGTGTGAGTTTTATTGTATTTTATTTTGATAAAATCATACTTGGATGTTTTTGATTGCTGGACACTAATATTTGACAATTTAAATTGAACATAAATTAAAGAAAAAAAAATTTCCATTAATAATTTTTAATATTTTATGAAAATTAAAATTGACTCTCTTATTAAAAAATATGATTTCAAATTTCACCCACAAGAAAATAAAACAATTAAAATTAAAATTCTGTTATAAATTTAAAATATCCTAATTTTTATATTAATTTAATAAATCTAAATAAAAATATAAAAAATTATTAAATCTAATTTTAAATATAAGTAAAAGTTCCAAAAATACATAATTATAAAAGACTAAATTATATTAATGAGTAATAGTTAAAATTTTGTAAATCAAAATTCCAAAAAAAAAATATTGTATATTATTTCACGTGAGTGAAAATGAGTTAAAATAAAGAATTTAATTTGATATTAGACTAATTTTGTATAAAAATTTAAGTAATATAGATATTGTACTATAGATATTTTTTTTCAAATATGTGTTGTTTACAATATTGATATCCATGATTATAAAAATTTAATATATTTAATTTGATTGTATCATAAGTATTTAATTTTTTTAATGATATTAATATTTTAGTAATTTTGACACTATCTCACCTTTTTTGTTTAATCGGAATAATTAAAAAAAATCAAAATCATAACAAAACTTAATTTGTTCAATTTAAATTAATGAAATTAGATGTTTTGATAAATTTATAATGAAATTTTTATAATTATAAAATTATTTTATCTTTATAGAAATATTAATCGGACCCCCCTGTTCAAAATTTCTGGCTCCGTCACTGAATGGCAGCACTAGTGCAGTGGCTTTTGACGATATAGGCTTCCAATGTGGTGGTTAAAAGTCAAATATATACTCCCTCCGTCTCAACTCTTTTTTCCACATTTTCTATTTTGGGATCTCCCAACTCTTTTTTCCTAATTTTCTATTTTGGGATCTCCCAACTCTTTTTTCCTACCTTGAAAATGAAATAATTTACACTCACAAAAGTCAATAAAATCACTTTTTATATTTTATTAATTAACTTCACACTCACATACTCTACTTTTTCTTAATGGGTGTGTCCATGTCTTGGAAAAAAGACCTGGGACAGAGGGAGTATTATTTTAATAAAATAAATAAAAAACTTAGGGTATATTTTGATGATAATTAATAATAGTGATATTTTTTAAAATAAAATGAATTTTTAGACATGTGATGTGATGTATTACAAATTTTACAATGTAAACAAAAAAGTTAAATGTATTATTTTGTATTTTGGGTTCTTAGAATGTTACCTCTATCTAACTTATCCTTTTTAGTAATATTGCACATCTCAGTAATTTCTTCTTTTATTATTTAATTCAACTGCTAAGTTGTTTTTGTTGACAATCTTGAATAGAAATTGGGTGGTTGACCTAAGTTTGACCAATTTTTTATGATATTCTATTTATTCTAAATAAAAATAAATTACAAATTATTAATCTACATTCGGAGTAGATATATTTGCTATATTAATTTGCACAAAATTGATTTTGAATGAATGAGATATTAATCATGAAAAGTATGTTTGAAGAAATAAAAAATGTGGGAGAAAAATGATTGGGAGAGTCTTGAGCTCTATATATATGTAGATGTATGAATATAAAAATAAATCATTCAATGGTCTATATAGTGGCTCAAACACCATTAAGCTATACAAGCTTGGGCTCAGCGCAAATAGTTGTGGTTGACACTTTAGAAGAACACTTTGTACTTTGCTGAGGAGCCTTTAATTTTTTAAACAAGTTGGCTCAACCCGTGTCTCATAATAGTTCGGAACAAGGCTCAGTGTAAGAGGTTATGGATCACATATTTTCAAACTCACGACCACAAACTGATAGGGTTGATTTGTACGGATTCAGATCCCGAATAATTGTATTTAGTGGATCTCAAACTCGGGTCAAAAAGTCGTGGTTCAAGGTCCAACGAATGAATACGATTAGAGCCCTTCAAAATTCAAAAGGTGTGATCCAAGGGCCAAAATTATAAATAGACCCCCAGATTATAAAAAGCCACCACCTATTCAGTAATTATAAATAGACCCCCAAATTACATTTTCAGCACATTCTAATTCGAAAAACAGTCTTCAAGTCTTTTACCTCACAAAAGCATTCTAGCATTCTAAGTTGTGTATTAGAGACGTGTCAAAAATTTTGTATATCTATTTGCAATTGGCTTATAACTTTGATTTGAAATGCATCAGTATGAAGTTCTAAAATTATTGTATCTTGGGAACAGTTGTCAATGATCCTTAATGTACCAGTTTATGGGGGTAACAACGTCTTACAGAGAGCAAATCAAAATCTTTCCTCAATTTTTGTGATAAGTCCGTGTTAATTTCTTCATCTTCTTATACACATACCTCTAAGAGTTATTTTTCTACAATTTCTCAAGTTTCTATGCATGCTCCAGCCTCGTCCTGTGCAGGGTCGAGGTTTATGCTAATGGCGATGTCGGACTTCTCGTTGTTGATGGTGAAAATGTTCGAAGGACATAAAATAAGTGCGGCATTTAAAGGATAACATGAATAGTTCAAATACTTCTTTACTATTTTTATCGCCTTTTTCTTGTACCTACTACACCCTTAATAAAAGAAACTTGATACGGTAAAAGTACAAGGAGGCAACTGCCTCAAAAGATTTAAGGAAATTGCAACACAAAAAGCTATTATAAATGTTTGGCTAATTACTATTACAAATTCAATTTCCTTGGTGATCCTAATATTATCATCTATGCCACAAACTAGCTCCATAACAAGCTTGATCTTCTCGTAGGCTAAAACAGTAGAATTTTGAACCCCTTCAGGATAGTGTCATATGACTTGATGTATGTGGTGAGGTTGCTCATTTGATCGAGGGTGAACTTGAATATGATGTTACAAAAGTATTCATTGTCCACCAGGATACGACTGATATTCATGCCCATGATTTTTGCTGTGATGATAAGTGAGTCATCTTTTTAAGGTAAAACACTATCCCTATCCTCATTTGAAAATAAGATGATGTAAATTTTGGAGATAGTAGGTTATGAGAGTGTGATGAGATTGACCTCATTGATTCCCCTCATTTCAACTTTTCTCTTCCTGTTGAAAGAGGTTATTGCTGGGATAAGTCCCTCTAATGCTCCAACATCTTGGAGCATGTTCACCTATCCTCTAGCTCGAATTGGAGGCTCTTCATCATCAAAATCCTCGTCTATCTCATCAATATTGGCCACTGGAGAAGTTGGTGGGCTTATTTGCCCTTTGGTGATGGGATGGGCCATGGTTGGCTTGATGCTCGCTAGGAGCGGGCTACTTCACATATTCATTTAGCCTCTCCTCCTTGAATAGCTTCTAAAACCGGTAGAGGAGATCATAATACTGAGTTGTATTGTGCTCCAGGCTCTCATGGTAGACACAAGATCTATTGTGACTTAACTTGTTAGATTGTTCGCGGATTGGGTTTGGAGACTCTAACATGTTCTTATTTTTTATGGTATTGAAGATAAAGACTGGGGTTCCGAGCAAGTTTTTCCACGAGATAGACCTTGACCTCGATGTTGAAGTTCATGAAAGTTTTAGGGGGTTTTATTTTGCCCTCGCTTATTATTTTACCGATTAGACTAGGATGTTTTTTGCATTCTCTTGTCCTTCTTCACCTCTGTTGATGTAATTTTTGTAAGCACGATTATGTGGCTGAAATAACCTCGATTAAACCAACAATATGCTGAAATAGACGTGTATGTGAAGTTATCTTATATAAGCACGTCGTTTAAATAACACTTCGTTATGGGGTAAATTTCGTATCCTTTATTCGAATGAAATCAATTACATTATATAGAAAATATAAGCTGCTGAATCATCACCAGTTTGCTTCATCATAAGCTGCTGGTCAGCAGCCTGCTTCACTATAAGCTGTTGAACAAATGCTTGCTTCACTAAATGAAATAATCGACGTGCGTGCTTAAGGAAGTAATTAATCAAATCCGAATTGACGTGTCCAAAAGAATTAATCAAGCACAAAGAAAGAATGAGATCAAAGAATGCTGTGATAAGTCACCAGCTATTAATGAAGTAAGCTGGTGACGAGTCAGTAGCTTATAGTGAAGCAGGCAGCTGTTCAGCAGCTTATAGTGAAGTAGGCTGGTGACGATCCAACTACTTGTATTTCTTATATAATGTAATCTAATTCATTTGAATAAAGGATACGAAATTTACCCCATAAGGAAGTGTTGTTTAAACGACGTGCTTATATAAGATCTGTCTGCTTACATATAAAGCTTCACATACACATCTATTTCAGCATATTGTTGGTGTAATCGAGGTTATTTCAGCCACATAATTATGCTTACAAAAACTACATCAACAACCTCGTCTAATGTACTCCTCGTCTGGCTCCATCTTCCTTTGCCTAACCCTCATAAGCCTGTGCTGGCTCTCGAGCTTTCTAAATTTGACAATAAAGTAGGAGATGAACTTCTCACTCAACTAGAAGAAGTTGGAATGAAGTATGGTAGTATGGTAATATACCACTTCTAGGGGAGCTCAACAAAGGTCAGAGGGAACTGATGTCACTTTGTTGCCTCTGATGCTCCTAAGCATGTAGATCCAGTATTTGCTCACATGAGTCTCTAGATTCATCTTTCCCCTATTGAGCGGTGTTTGTGGCAAAGTGATTTTAGATTCATTTTCAATTTATATTATATTTCATAAATTTTTGATTCGTGAAATATTTTATATAAGTGTATGTACTTTTTAAAAATATATAAATTGCATGGTATACTTCATATATAGTACACGTTTTATCAATTTTAAATAATTTTAACTTATATTCAAACTTAACAAATAGTTTTTATGTGAATAACTTTTTTCTAAAATAAAAAGTAATATATATTTACTCGACAACAAATTGAAAGATAAGATATTATACTATTAAGAAAATTGTGCCACCTTATTAGTAGGTAAAGTATTATGAAAAATAATTATAATAAGTTTATCATGAATATATTTGACAGTGATGTGGGGAATACCCTGTTCCTGCGAAGATCCACCCCAAACAGGGAAATTTTTGAAAAAAATAGGGATGAAGAATTTTTTCCCATAGGCGGGACTGAGGTCGGAACGGGGAATGCATTACCCATCTCGTTCACTGGCCCCCACCTATTTTCATATACATATAATCATAAATAATTATATACATCCAAGTGCACACTGTGCACTTAGGTCTTGAACTTAATTTTAACTTTACTTTGATTCACCCAATTAGATAAAATTTGCGGGTTCATATATCGGGTCAAAAATGGGTCAAAATTTTAATTTTATTCAAGATACAAAATTACATGCCGAATTGTGTATGTTTTGGCAATTGAGGTTTTGATATTAATTAAATCGGTTCTTGGGGTACTCTTCAGGTATTACAAAATTATTTTTCGAATATTATTGACTTATTCTTGGAGTATTAGTGATTTGTTATTTGGGTATACTGACTTGTTCTTCGGTATTACTTAGATTTGTTATTTGGGTATTACTAACTTGTTCTTCGGGTATTACTTAGATTTGTTCTTCAGGTGATACTGACATATTCTTCTGGTATTAGTTAGACTTATTCTTGAGGTATTACTGATTTACTTTTCGCGTATTACTTAGATTTGTTTCTTTGGGTATTACTAACTTATTTTTGGGGTATTAGTAACTTATTCTTGGGAGATCACCCTGTCTAGTTCCGTGTGAAGTTAATGCGATGCGCGAGCTATGCATATGCAGATCTCTAAGCATTTTTTCTAGCTTAATGTTCGAAACTTCCCCTACCCAATTTTACAATCAGTTTTTTATTGTTGATTTGGTTTCAAAACAAGCCATAATCTGTTAGGTTTAGAATTGGACGTTGTGAATTATTATGTGCACTTATAAGAATTAGACAGAATCATGCACTTCAATTTAAGAAAATAATGCATCTTTATTTGCATAAATTTTGGTCATTATATATACAACAACTACATAATGACTCCTAGATGACAGCCTTAGCGGCCCACTCGCCATGACTTCATAGCCAACTCCATCTCACTGTATTCATCCCAATATCTAATCAAGCACACGAGATGTCTGTGCCTCAATTTTGACAACATTCAATTTCCATTTTAAATATTGATAAACCTTGTTGAGATAGAGGATCCAATCTCAGATTCTTATAGCTAATGGAGCTGGTATAGAGGTATATTTGCTTTCTTTTACCGCATTTTGCATAAGCCGTCAATAGAGATAGAAGATGGATGACAGCCCCGATTCAATAACAACCTGCAAGTTTTTTCATGGGTTTTAGCCAAGTTAAAATTAAATTGAAATTGACCTAAAAATATAAGTATATAGTATGAACATAAGTACAAACATGAACTACTCCATATAAAATTATACATAATATAAATGTAAGTAAATAAACTAATAAAGTAACTAATATATTTTTCAATTTTAAAATTGACACATGCTTTAAATTTGTATTTTAAACATATTCTTAAAGATTTTTATGCATTTTATATTTTTGTATTTATGTTTCTTAATGATGATTATTGAAAATTGAAAATTTAAAAAAATTATTATATTTGTAGAAGCAGAGAATTAATGCGGGAACGGGTGCATGATGGGGCGGGGATGGAGATAATTTATTCTCTACGAAGATCGTGCAGATGGGGACAAGGATTGACACCGTCCTGTTGACATTCATAATCATAAAACTGTTTTGAAAATTTTAATATTTTAAATAATTGATCAAGAGTATTAAAGGAATATAAAAAAGAGATAATAACAACAGAGGCTAATTTATTGCCTCTAACCACAAATAGGGCCCCTCCTTTTTCAAAATCACACTCAAAGTCAAATCTCTGTCAAATCTCAGTAATCCAAATCTCAATAATTACTCCCTCTCTCATACTTTTCTCTCTTCCTCACGTTTCTCTCTCTCTCTCTCTCTCTCTCTCTCTCTCTCTCTTTACTCTTATTTTCCAATTCTCTCTCTTCTCTCTCCACTCCCTCTCTCATACTTTTCATTCTTCTCTCAAGTTTCTCTCTCTTATCTCCCAATTCTCTCTATTCTCTCTCCACTATCTGAAAAACTTGGGGGTTGCTCTGTCGTGGTTCGCACTAAGAAACCCATGTTTCATTCCACGCGCCACCACAAGAAACTGTATGAAGCGGAAAGGGTAAAAGACGAGCTCCGGCGAGAATCAGCTAGCTGTGTGGTGCTTCGATTTGTGGGCTTACATGGAAGAGGACAGAGGCGAGGTTTAGGCGGTGGTTTCTCCTCGATGCGGCGGAGATGATCGGTGGTCTTTCCGGCGACATGGCTTGAGGCGGCGTGAAGAAAATTGAGCCTGAATCTGGCTTCTGAGTGCAGGCACTTCTAGTGGTTTTGAGCGGGCGGAATAGCAGATGTGACGGCGAAGGTGTGTTTGCCGATTATGGTTGTGATTGTGCAGTGTCTGAGGAATTTGTTTTGATTTTTTATGAGTAATTCATTTTTTATTTTTATTGCCGACTGTGGTTGTTGATTTTTTAGTTTGAATTTGTTTTGATTTTTTATTGTGGACGAGAGACAGATGTGGAGGATTTTGTTTGATTTTTTATTGTGGATGATTTTTTTTTATGGATGATGAGATTTGTTGGAAAAATTATGAGTAAATGTAAGTTATTATCATCATTTTCGCCGGAAATTATATAAATTTGTGTTGCCGAAAAAAGACGTAGTAGTACAATAATCAATACTTTAGTACAATACGATTCATTGTGGTACAAAAGCAATAGTACACTAATTTGTACATTAGTACACCAATTTGTACAATGGTACACATCACCGGAAATATTATCGACAAGTATCACTGATAAATCAAAGTAATAATGTGATGTGACCGGCACAGTAACCAATGTGACGTGAACAGTGACACACGTCACATCAATCGCACCTTTTGTCAGTGCAATAATTGCTCAAACAGTACCCGAGGTATAATTAAATGAATTATAGTACACTTGTTCAGTCACAAGTACACAAATAATCTCAATAGTACACAAAAACGCTTTTTGGCCTTGGTTGTAACAATTAAAAGTAGGTGACCTTACCTGTATTTTCTAATACTTAATTGGCCCTACATGTAATCAACCTTATAAAAAATCGATATAAATGGTATTGTAATATGGGTCACTTACTAGTAAGACCAAAATATATAGTAATTCTACAACTAAGGACACTTATATCTGATACATTACAACTAGGGTAAAAATATATCCTTTTCCATCTAAGAATCTGCATTTATTGATGATTGGATAACACATGCGTAGGAAAGTGTAGGAAAGGGTAGACTATTACTTGTGTCTGTTGTATTTGATAACTATTACATGTGTGCTGTTGAGTATAGTATTGTACTATAGTACATATATTTATACTGCGAATAATGGATGTGCACAAGTGATGTGATGTTATGTTAAATCATACACTGTTCACATCAATCGTGTACTGTAACTGTCACATCTCATAATTATCTATTTCCGGTGATCGATAGTACAATATGCATATGTACCATTGAACTAATTACTGTACCATAGTTATTATTGTGATTTTTTGAATTTTCCGGACGGCCAAATTTCCGGCCAGTCTCTTTTCAAGCGAATCAAGTGTATATTATTGAATTATATATTGTACTATTGAATTTGCGTCTGTACTTAAGAAATATAAACTATATAATTCCTTATTGTACTAAACTTGTTATGAATTTACTATTAAATTCCTCAAATTGAACTGTAATTTTCGATTATCACACACTACAAAATCCACTCAAATCAGCAACACATAATGAATTAATCTGGAACACCATTGCAGCTCCTTTGTAAACAGAACCCTCCAAATTTTTAACACCATTGAATTTATATTGAGAAAAACCCCCAACATTCATATTTAGAGCTTTACTTTTCATTTTGAACAATAAACATACACAAAAAATTAAGAACAAGTATGGAGAGACGAGTAAATTACTCCTCCACGTTATATAGAGGAAGGTCATTGTTAGATCAGAAGAAAAGGCCAAAATCGTATGATGACCAAATTAAATGATATCAGTTTCCAACAAATAAATAGAAGCCTTAAAGAGAGAAAACTGTTCCCTTTAGAATTTATGGGAAGATGAAGAACTTCAAACTCTCTTCACCAAAGAGAGAAAATCAAGTCCAACATTAATGAAAACAAGGTTTCTCTCTCTGTTACAATTTCTTACCCCCAATTAAGAAGACAAGTGATAAATCTTCGAAGAAGCCCCCTATATTTCGCTGTTGCTGAAAAATCTTGCAGTAGAAATCGCCAATTCACACCACTTTGCTGGAAACATGGCCAACAACGACAACCCAATTGCCGCCGTCCCACCTCTAAAATTACCCTTGAACTGCTGTCGCCCGCCTTTCATATTACCCAGATCGACCGCCACCGCCTCTGCCTCCACCCCTGTCATTGGAACTCCCAAATATCGCACGCCTTTGTTCCCACTGCCTCACCCTCCACTTCCATCCCTTCTCCGTCGAGCATTTGGGCGCGCCTCTCTCCGCCTCTAAAAAAACCTCCTCCATTTCCTTGAGTGGCTCAACTCAGGGGAAACCCCTCCCTCATCCCTCCAGGGGAAAGACAGACGGCTTGAGAAGATTCAATAGAAATGACGTCGACTCTGATCGTGCAGATCAGAACCATATTGAGAAGAGAGAGAAGTGCATAGGAGAAAACCCCAAAATAAAAAAACCCCTTATTTCTGCCATTTTTAACCACTGGGGCGAAGCTTCTTTTTAATCGCCGAGCAGCCCGGACTCACATCACTGGATCCACCCCGAGAGTCCCTTTGATTGAGAGAGAGACCATTTGTAAATTTATTTTGAGAGAGATAGAGAGAGAAAAGAGGTCACACTTTTTTATTCTAGGTGATGAGACGTTTTCAGATGGAACATTTTCCCACATAGGGGTATTCATATTATTTATCTGAAATTGATGGACGTTTATTAGGTAAATTGACCCTCCATATAATTATAAAAAATGTCTAGCATTTGTTGTGTTTTAAAGGCTAATAAAGATCCTAGTTGTAATTCTCTCTTTTGTAATATTGTTAATAAATATATAAAATAATTAATTTTTTAGTTATTTATTTTAATAAAAAATATTATTATGATATTTAAAATTTAAATATCAGATTATTTTTAAAAATTAAATATTTAAATTTCAAAATTTTAACCAAGACTATAAAATAATTAAATAGCTATTAATAAAATTGAAAAAAACTATTCACATATCATATATATTCATATAAATTCTATTCTTAAATAGTTTATTATTATTATTTTTGAGTGAGAGTTTTTTTGTTTTTTATATATGGTGCAAAAATAATATTGGAACTAAAAAAAAATATAAGGAGGGAGAGAACAATTGATAACAAGTAGGGTTATAACAGGATGATGTAGAGTCACAGTAAGTAAGTATCATTTGATATAATTTTAAGGAATGAAATGAAAATTATAATTTTTAAATAGTTAATTTTTAATTACCATTACTCACATGCAGCCCATAAATTGTACCAAAATTTGGAAATAAGGAGGAAGTTGGGCTGCGGCTGCCGGCTGGGCATCCGAATATGTCGTTATTCCGGCGTGGCGGTGTGCTGGCATGCTGCACCTACACTACCCAATCATTTTATTTAACCGTCACTCATAATAATAAACACACACACACATTCTCAATTTCTTTCGTATATTTATTTATATTCTTCGCTTTTTCTTCAACATCTTTTCACACCTCGGCTGGGACGGAGATATATCATATCACATCATATATATAATATATATATATATTTATATTTATGTGTGTTTTGCTGGAGAGAGAGACAGAGAAAAGTGCGTGGTTGGATTGCCTGTATCGTTTGGATTCATCGTCCCGGCTACGTGAAGAGAGACAGAGAGAGAGAGGAAGAGAGCCGGAATAGTTTTTTTTTTTTTTGGATTGGTGTTGCTTTCGAGGGATCGGAGTTAGGGCTTTCTTTGCAGAATGAAGATTGAATATGCAAATTGTTGAATTCAAGCTCCGATCTTATTGTTAAGCTTTGGAATTAGGGTTTTGAGGTTGAAATGGACGTGGATTCTCCTATGGCTACGGAACCCGATCACGATCCGTCGGAGCAGCCCACCACGACTAATGGTGAGAATCTGCCAACAGAATCCGAATCTTCCTCGCTACACCAGCAGCAACAGACTAGTAATAGCGATAATATCAACAGTAGTGGTAATAGTGGCGGCGGAGTGGTGCTTGGCCCACGCTGTGCGCCTACTTATAGTGTGGTGAACGCTATAATTGAGATGAAGGAGGATGGCCCTGGGCCACGGTGTGGCCACACGCTGACGGCTGTACCTGCCGTTGGGGAGGAAGGAAGTCCTGGATATATAGGCCCAAGACTAGTTCTTTTTGGAGGAGCTACGGCTCTTGAAGGGAATTCTGCAGCGTCGGGAACACCTTCATCTGCTGGAAGTGCAGGAATTCGTACGTTGGCTTAAACTTTTATATCCTCAATTGTTTACGATATTTTTTTATATTTGTAGTTCTGTTGAAAGATGAAATTTTCTCCACGTTCAAGAAGTGGACACCTTGATTTGATTGGAAATTCCATACCTGATACTTTATGGTTAAATATTGCTAAGTTTTTAGAATGCGATTGCTTTTATTTCTGATGACTGCTGATGGAAAAAATATATGCTGGATTTGTGGTTGAAGAATGAATTGGTTTGTCTATTTAGGCTTTCATTCAAAGAGAATTTGGAGATAGAATTTGCAGTGTATTTGATGCTATTCCTAGCTATTAGAATTGGTCATTCGTGTTAAGCAAATGTATTCTTATCAGTTTGAAGTTTGCAGGTTGTGAGCGTTAGTTACATTGTCCATATTTATATACTGGGTTTGATTTTGGGAGGAGTTTAATTTTTAACTGCATTGAAGAATTTTCTATAACTATTCAGTTGAATTAAATATTAACCTTCTTTCAGTAATTTGTTTGGGAGAATAAGGAAACTAACGTTGTATCAGTACTTTATTCTACAAGGTCCTTTTGTATATTAACCTTCCAGACTTACTAATCATGATAGTGCTCTTGATATTGTTTCTCAAATAATGATCTGAGTAGTTTGATTCAGAGCTATAATGAGGTATGGGTTTATTGTAGGATTGGCTGGTGCAACCGCTGATGTGCACAGTTATGATGTTTTGACGAACAAATGGTCTCGGTATGTTACATAATTACATAGTAATATTTTTTCTCTCTCTGGGTTTCTGATTTTTCTGTTAGTCTAAACTTTTTGTTAATAGGTTTGGCCTTTAATCTTTTCAGACTTACTCCAATTGGGGAACCACCGACACCTAGGGCAGCTCATGTGGCAACTACTGTAGGTACCATGGTTGTTATTCAGGTGTGTGGACACATGGAGGAAGTTTATATGTTGTTTCTTTCTTTCTTTTTTTCTTTTTTTTTTTCTGTTTTTTTTGGGTATTTTTGGATAATGGATACATATGATACTTTATTGTTTTTATCTATTGCAGGGTGGTATTGGTCCAGCTGGTTTGTCTGCAGAAGATCTTCATGTTCTGGACCTTACACAACAACGCCCTAGATGGCATAGGTTGGTACCTTTGTATTGCAGAAGTCACATTTGCACTCACATGTACATATAATAGATACAAACAAGTAACCACTAATCTGTTAAAAATGATTTCTAGATTATTTATAAATTTTATATTTATGTTTTCCACATTTAATTGAGTCAGTGAACTCTCCTTTTGCTTAGGGTTGTGGTCCAGGGTCCTGGGCCAGGGCCACGCTATGGCCATGTCATGGCCTTGGTTGGGCAACGGTATCTCATGGCAATTGGCGGGAATGATGGTTTGCATTCTGTTCAATTGTTTCCCTGTTATCTAATTTTCTCTTTCTGTAAGTGTAAGCCAATAACTGTTACGCCCTAATTAGGGAAACGGCCTTTGGCTGATGTATGGGCATTGGACACTGCTGCAAAACCATATGAGTGGCGGAAACTGGAACCAGAGGGCGAAGGCCCACCTCCTTGCATGTGAGTTGCACTTTCATGTTCTCATAATAAAAATCTTCAACACAATATGTGGTGTTCTTATTTATCTCTTGATCATCTTTGAATATTAAATGAATTCTGTTTAAAGTTGTTTAGTGTTGGCATAAATCAGGACTACATCTGGCTATTTCTGATTAAGCTTAATTCAAGTTTAATGCTACATACACATGCTTCTTTGCACCCTTAATGCCCTTTACATGTAGAAAAGGTTTTTTTCAAGTACCATTAATCTAGCAGAGAACTGTGCTCTGAACTTTATTTTTTTTAAGAAACAGAATTTTATTGCAAAATCAGGGATGAGAGACCCCTAGCAAAATACAAAGGGCAGAATTATAGAGCAAAACACCCATTCCTAGCTACATCTGACAAGGTCAAACCCTTAAAATCAATCTGAGTTAGAGACCATAAGGCTACTTTGTATTGCTATCCAAATTATTATCTATTGATTCACAATTATTATAAATATTCTCTTATTCCTCTCTAACCATATAGACGAAGAGACAACCAAAACAAGAATCCTCCACAAGATCTTTCTTCTTTTGTCAATCGAACCTCTCAAATTACTTTGAGGCAAAGCCAATAGACTCTGGTATCACCCACTGCACACCCCAACTATCCAACTGCCCTACACTACAATTCTCGAGAAAAAGGGCAATGTAAGAGTAAATGAATAAGGTCCTCTGAGGGGCTCCTTCACAAGGCACACCAATTCGGAAAAAGGTATAAATTGGGGAAATGTTTTTGGATAATCTCACAGGTACTCAACTTTTGAAACAATCAGCCACCGGAAAACTGATTTTTCTTTGGATCAGAGCCTTCCAAACAGTTTAAACCAAGGAACAGGAGCAAGATTAGAGTTAATGCATAGAGCAAATCCGTTTTTCCGAAAAACAAAGTCCTAGAATCCCCATTCAACATGATCGTAGACTTTAGCGATCTTGAAGACACATCTACTATCCCCTTGTCCACCATTTCATTTGCCACCAATGATGAATCAATGATATTTCTCCCTTCCATGAAAGCATTTTGTGCATAATGAACCGTCTACAGGAGCACCTCTTTAGTCTGATGGATATAACTTCAGCAATGATTTTATGTAAACCTGTAGTAAGACTGATCCACCGAAAATCCTTTATTTTTATGAAGTTCTCCTTCTTTTTGATCAAACATATATATTTTTGTTAGTTGCCCCATTTATTATCCCGTTCTCATATAAGTCCTCAAAAATCTCCATCAACTCTTTTTTCATGATGTCTCGGACTCCCAGCACTCCACAACAGATTATTTCAGCTCTCTCTGAACTAGAAACTATGGTCTGCTAGTGGGTATATTTTTTGATGGTCCATATGGAAACCTTCTTGCATAAGTTACACCCTCTTTTATTCGATGTTCGTTGGTCTTAATTTTGTGTAAATTGACAATCATTTTAATGTTTGATCTTACACCTCTAATTGCCCAGGTATGCAACTGCAAGTGCACGCTCCGATGGTCTTCTGTTGCTTTGTGGTGGGAGGGATGCAAACAGTGTGGTTAGTCATTAGTATGATTTCCAGTATTGGCCTCACACGTAATTTAGATGTATAATAATATTACAATTATGTTTTCTTTACACAGGATGTGTTTATAGTGGTATACTTTATATTATCCTCTTAAAGAGTGACATAACTGTATCTGCTTCCCTTACATAGTCTCATTGATTACAGTTCTGTACTAGGTCTCTTGACTTTACGGCAGTCTCACATTCCTTGTTTTTGTTAACTAACTCCATATTGCACCACTATGGGTAGGTCAAAGAATGTAAAGAGTAATAATAGCTTCCGTTCAAATCAATTCCATAAGTATATTATATTGAGACGGGTTATTATGTTAAAGGTCAGCATGTTATCAGTATCATCTATAATCCACATTCCACTACTTGTGGGATTAAGCTACCTGAATATTTGTTCTTCAAGTTTCACGATCTCTCTCTGCATATTATCACTTAATCTAATATCTAGAGTGGCTTCACCTTCATCTAAGTTTTCAATGGCCTACCCGGCCTCCTACACCTTCCACTAACCTGGCAATCTAATATTTGCATATTTGAGTTGTATTTGATGTCTTTGGAAATGACCAAAGCACATACACATTTCTGTTAATCTTATCCTCTATGGGTGCTTCGATTATATAGCTTCTAATCCTTTCAGTTTCTTCCTAATTTTATCCTTGTGCATTGAACTGATGAGAAGTATATGGGTTCAAATGTCTACATCATGGCTATGTTGACTTAAGTACAAGTTCCATTCTCTAAAATATGATTTTGTTTCTATTCTGTCTCAACAATATTACATAAAAATCTCAGATGCCCATCCACCCACTAACTTAGCTGTTGGTAGTTTATAATCTCTTGTTTCATTCACTAATTTTTGGTTGGCTCTACACAAAATTATTTAAGCCGGGCTTGTTATCTTTGACTATGACATACAATAAGGGCTGTTAATAACAGTTACTATTTCTGTTGAAGTCAATTAACACTGAAATTGTTGTGGTTGTTTTCGTTCTCTCTCTTCTTTTATTTTTATTTTGTTTTTGTTTGTTTGTTTGCTATTTGTTGTTCGCTAACCTAGATAACCTCGTATGTATTGTAATTTGTAACTAGGCTTACCATACATAATCGATGACATTTGAAGATCAATAACCCCTGTGGTGTTTCCTCCTTGGTTAAGACACATAATTTCGATGTTATTTTGAAATTGGATAAGATACTAGAACATGCAAGGTGTAAGATACTAGAACATGCAAGGTCAGCTACTCGCATAAATTGCTGGCAATTTTCTCTGATTACTCTCTAATTGCTGGAGAAGTCTTGAGAAATTGGGTCATAATATGATATAATCTTTTTTTAGTGACTCATTTACAATTTCCATTGTCATGCAGCCACTTGCTAGTGCATATGGACTTGCCAAACATAGAGATGGACGTTGGGAATGGGCCATTGCTCCTGGTGTCTCACCTTCTCCAAGATATCAGCATGCAGCTGTAAGTTTTTTATTAAGAAGTTACTATGTGAACTTCATCTTAACTTGTTTCTCTCAGTTGAAAAGGTTATGGTGCATTCTTTTACAAGGTTTTTGTTAATGCACGCCTTCATGTATCTGGAGGGGCTCTTGGCGGCGGGCGCATGGTGGAAGACTCCTCAAGTGTGGCTGGTACTTATTATTTATTTAGCTTCACATATTTAATGTCTTGAATAAGTATCTCATGCTTCCTTTTCTGTTTAGTTTTGGATACAGCAGCTGGAGTCTGGTGTGACATAAAGTCTGTTGTTACGAGTCCAAGGACAGGAAGATACAGTGCTGATGCTGCTGGTGGTGATGCATCAGTTGAATTGACAAGGCGCTGCAGGCATGCTGCATCTGCTGTTGGTGACTTAATTTTCATCTATGGCGGCTTACGTGGTGGTGAGACATGATGCTGCCACATTAATAATATTTACATACGATTGAATTTTGCGATCATGACTTTTTAATTTATTGTGATTAATCATTATTATCATTATGATAATGAAAATGATTATTTCTGTTAGTATGTCATTGTTATTTATTAATTTAACTATGGCGGTAGTTAGTATATATTTTATAAGTTACATAAAGTTCTAACTAAACCATTTCTATTTCAACTTAATAATATATACTGACACTGATATAGTTAGGCTATTGCCTCTGCTCTCAAGTCATCTGATGCTCGAGTAAATGTCTGACGCTGCTGACTCACTAGAAGATACAGTTTCACTAGTTAATTTGTCGATGATACAACTGTGTGTTGATTCAGACATTATTGGTAAACCATCCTTGTTGGGTATTACTTAGATAGACCATAGCATATTCAAGAGTTCCCTGGGCATGAAGCGATCTGTACTTCTCAAAGCACCTTTCCTTCTCTCTCCCAAGAATACTATTGTGCCATAGGTCAGCCCTTGGTATGTCTTGTCCTTGAGACTGAAGTTTGCAGTTAAAGTTGGACCCAAACAAAACACAGCATTTGATACTTTGGGTGAATAATCTAGATCTTTGTTGATTCTGCAAACTTGACAAATGAGTCTATACAACCTAATTTGCCCCGTTATCACTTAACAATTTTGTGCTTCCTGTGCTCTTGCTATTATGATTCTGAGAGCAGTAGGATATTCTTGTAGGAATATAATCTGTAATCTTGAAATTTTTATGTGAGGAATAAAATATGTACACTTGATTTGGGTGATATTTTCTTTACAACAAAGATCTTTAGATGGTTCATCCCTTCAATTTTTAAGCTTTTCCTATTCTGATATGTAAACAACTGTGATACTGAATGGATCATGATTTGTTCAGGTTTTGTATTGCTTACTGTACTATGGTTCCACATACTATATCCCCTGTGGCCTTGTCCCTCCTTCGTTATAGATTTGAGATGGATACGATGCTTTGCATGTCCTGACTCACTATATACTTTATTGCATATTGTATTTGTTTGGGATATGATGGTGTGCTGCGCTGACACTACCAATCTTTGTTGCCATAGGGGTGTTGCTGGATGACTTGCTTGTGGCAGAAGATCTAGCTGCTGCTGAAACAACTAGCGCAGCTTCTCATGCTGCAGCAGCTGCTGCTGCATGCAATGTGCCGCAAGGGAGATTGCAAGGTAGATATGGGTTTACTGATGACAGAAATGGGGAAACTGAGGCTGATGCAGCTGCTGAAGGTGCGGTGGTTGTAGGAAATCCTGTTGCTCCTCCTTTAAATGGTGATATTTATGCAGATATAAGTACAGAGAATGCAATGCTCCAAGGCTCCCGGTAAACTTACATACTGCCTTTTGTCGTATATAACACTGTACTTCGGTATGCTGGTTGCGTCGTGTTCAGAGACTAACATTTGTGACATTCCTGCACAGAAGGTCAAGTAAAGGTGTCGAGTACTTGGTTGAGGCAGCAGCAGCAGAAGCTGAGGCTATTACTGCTGCATTAGCAGCTGCCAAAGCTCGACAAGTTAATGGAGAAGTTGAGGTACCAGATAGAGATCGTGGGGCAGAGGCTACCCCTAGTGGAAAACAAATGATCAAGCCTGATTCTGCAGTGTCAGATAATTCTGCCCCAGCTGGAGTTAGGCTTCACCATCGAGCTGTCAGTATTATGATAATGAAATGTATATTTGTCACAGTTTCATTATTAATCAGTTTCATAATCTGCTAATAATATTTTTACAGGTGGTTGTAGCTGCGGAAACTGGTGGTGCTTTAGGTGGCATGGTCAGACAGCTTTCCATTGATCAGTTCGAAAATGAAGGCAGGCGAGTCAGCTATGGAACTCCGGAAAGTGCAACAGCAGCTAGGAAACTCCTAGATCGCCAAATGTCTATTAACAGTGTGCCAAAGAAGGTATCCTTTTCTGCGATCAGTAAATTATACTCAAGAGATATTTGGATATTGTAATATATTGGCATTGCCATTCCATTGCCTTGTATTTTCGGATTCCTAATATTTCTCTTTCGATTTATTTGTCGACTTCTTTTGCCATATCCGCAGAAGGTTTTTTTGGTTTTAATTTATTAGAATCGTGGTTGTTAGGCTCTGTACTCTGTTTTTGATGCAGAAAGGGTTTGTTGTTGTATCCTCTTGACCGTTCCTTGTCTTGTCACACAGGTGATTGCTCATCTTTTAAAACCTCGTGGTTGGAAGCCTCCAGTTCGCAGACAATTTTTCTTGGATTGCAATGAGATTGCAGATCTCTGCGATAGTGCTGAGAGAATATTTGCAAGTGAACCTAGTGTACTACAGCTGAGGGCTCCTATAAAGATATTTGGTGATCTGCATGGACAATTTGGGGATCTTATGCGACTTTTTGATGAGTATGGATCACCTTCGACAGCCGGTGACATAGCGTATGTTTTTGACACTTTTCGTCTTACTATCCCAAATTAAATTGTGTTCTGCAAGATGTAATTTCTCTGACCTGTTACCCTATTGATATGCCTTACTGGTCGCTGTCAGTATTATTTCGGGCTACAAACTCAGGAGTTGGGTGCAAAGTATTGTGTGAAATCCATTTCTGTTGGCATTTTTGGGGTCAAAAAATCAGTTGTGGGGTGTAATTTTGCAGTTATAACTGATAGGCCATCAAAAAAATCTTGAATTGATACCTTTGCATGGTATTACACATTCTATACATGTGGATAACTTTGTGCAGTAGATTTAGATAGAGACTATAAAGCTCATCCTATGCAGGTGTAAGGTTTGTGCAGATAACTTGTTTTGCTGGAGTAGATTATAGGAAGTTTACCATGTTTGTTGACATGTGCAGCATAGTTAATGAATTTAGAATACAATTTTTTGTGGTATGGGCTGGTGAGGATGGATTTGTCCACGGGAGATTACTGCCCATACCCCTGAAAAATGCATTCTAATTTTCATTAGCCATGCCTTATGATGAATTAAATTTTTCTAAAAAATTAAGTGGAAAGCCAAAAACCAAGCAAACTAATGAAAACGCCAAAACTCTTTATGTAAATCTTCGCTTAGGTAAGTGATCAAGAAGTCTGGAGCCCTGTCCACCAACCAAGACCCTCAACACGTTCATGAGTAAGCCCATAAGCTGTAGCATTTCCTTCCCTATAAATGTGATAAACCACCAACCTCATAATCTTGAGCGTTTCCTGGCCTCAATTCTATTTCGCCATAATTCATCATAGGTGAAGCCTGCTGCAATAGATGAACAACATAAATAGAATCGCATTCAAGCCAATATACTGCCATCCCTTATCGTGGGCGTTGAAGATTGCATTAAAAGCAGTTCAAGCTCCCATTGACTATGCCTTATGTGACAGCTAACAAGCGTAAAAGCAGTGCTTCCAATTTATATACTGGAGTTATCTTACGCTTCTTAGGCGTGGACTAGGGGTTGATGGCAAGTAATACCAGAGCATATGAGGAACTCTTCTTAGTGGCATTGATAGTTTAGGCAACATTGTTCAATGCTTTCATTGCAAGGTAGTTGAAGTATAGCAACTCTTGACACTTTCTCTACGAAAGCACTGAGTGATTTTGAGAAAGCAAATGACCAACGCTTTGGTATGTGCATATAAGACATTTAGCCTTCTGCACCAGCAACTAAGCTCTTGGGACATATGCCACCATGCAAGTTGCTTTGTTTCTTTCTAGGTCATGTCCCTTTTAGCCAAATTCTCTTGACGTTGCATTATAGAAAGCTCTAAGTGGAAGAAGAGTGAAGCGCTAAATGGCATGTAACTATTCTTGTTAGTTTTGACGTATATGTGGTGCATGATAGTAAGAAGTTATAAGAATCTGTCTGCAGAGTATCCTTCTTAGTTTTCCTTGATTATTCGTGTATGCTTTTGAGTTTTGGCATTTCAGTCTTGTTATGTTATAAGACAATTGTTTTCCCGTTCAGATGAAGCTGTTTGTGTTGCACTCAATTGTTAATTTTTGTTTTCGTCTGATGCTGACTATATCAATGTCTGTCAGATATATTGATTATCTCTTCTTGGGAGATTATGTTGATCGCGGCCAACATAGCTTGGAAACAATAACTCTTCTACTAGCTATGAAGGTATTGACCGATATACCATCTCCCAATTGGTTCAATCTTCTCTTGTTCTCCTTCTCTAGTAAAAACTGATAAGGAACCTCATCCTTACTCATGGTTATGTAGGTTGAGCATCCTCATCAGATACATTTAATTCGTGGAAATCATGAAGCTGCAGATATTAATGCTCTTTTTGGCTTTCGGATTGAGTGCATTGAGCGTATGGTAATTACCCGAATGTTTGTTTCTTTTTGCTTCTTTATTTGGGATAAGCCCACAGACATTCTCATTGTTTCCTTATTAGGGTGAGAGAGATGGAATATGGACATGGCATCGGATAAACAGATTATTCAACTGGCTTCCCCTGGCTGCATTGATTGAGAAGAAAATTATTTGTATGCATGGTGGCATTGGGAGATCTATAAACCATGTAGAACAGATTGAGAATATCCAGCGCCCAATTGCAATGGAAGCAGGATCTATAGTTCTTATGGACTTGTTGTGGTTAGTTCGTCTTTTTCTCAAACCTTTAGTTAAATTCTTCTGATTGTGTTCTTGACATCGATATTTTCTTTGCAGGTCTGACCCCACTGAAAATGACAGTGTAGAAGGGCTGCGGCCAAATGCAAGAGGCCCTGGATTGGTAACCTTTGGGGTAGGTTTTCTTCCAACAGTTTCTTCTACATTCCCTTAAATTTTATCACATGCTAAACCAGTACTGCTCCTTGTTTCTTTGCGTGCGGATGGGCCTATCTCATGTGTGTGTGTCTCCTCTTTCGCTCTCTGCACGTGTGTGTATTTATCTTCACTTTTTTGGTTAGATGAATTTATTGCTATTGTTACCATGCTAATGGGTGCTAAAAAGCGCCGCTCATATCTTCTGCATGGCATCCACAATCAATGTTTTATGCAAGAATGGATCTGTACTCTAGGTTCGGTTATTGCATTATTTCGAATTAAACTTGTGGAGGCATGTTTTTCAGATCAAGAAAATGGCCATGCCGGGGGACCTGTGCCCTGTTGGATTTACTTTGTTTTTCTTGTTTTATTTATTCCTGATGACTTTGTTGATGTTGAAACTGCATTTTATCAAGTCTTTGATACTAGCAGATTTATTCAGGGTGTTTTTGAATTTGCTTGGCAGTTCTTCCAGCCATTTCTTTTCCTGATCTATTACTTAGATTGTGTTCATCAACTAGTGCAGGTTCCTTCAGTGTGAGTTTGATATATAAATAAAATTTATCTTTTAAACCAAAAAATCTACCAAGTGGGGATTGGTGAGGATGCTGTCACTTGTATAAGACGAAACTTCTGTTTATTGAGGAGCTAAGAGTGGATCTATGGCATTACCAGTCAATGTCTTTCCATAATTCTGCTTGTGAAGTGACTCTTCTCAGATCAATGTCTGGAGCTCTATTTTTACTGGATTTAAGATTTTACTGCTGACTTACTGTAGTTCTACTTGAGAGGTGACCTTGTTTGGTTTGGCTGATGTTTTCGGTAATCATGTATGCATGAGCCCTGGAATAGACTAATTTATAAAATAAATTCTCAATATAGGCACTAGGTTGAAGGTCCAAAATATGTAATACTGACCAGAAGAAATAGGTGCTAACTAGACTGACTTCTACATCAATTCAAATAGTGTATAGCATAAATAAGAGTAGTGTTTACTGTGCATATGACTCACTGGTGACAAGTTTTAAATGTTTATTATATGGTGTAAATCTTATCCTAGCCTAACAGTCTCTTTTTCTCATTTGGAGGCAAATATTTTTCAGACTGTTCTGGTACAATTGTTTATGCTAGTTTTCATTATCTTATTACAGCCATGCACAGTGTTCTATAGTATACTCCAATTATGTGTTGTATCGTTTGTCAAGGTTTCTTGTTTGTTGCAGCCTGATCGTGTAATGGAATTCTGTAACAACAATGATCTTCAGTTGATTGTTCGAGCACATGAGTGTGTGATGGATGGATTTGAAAGATTTGCACAGGGACATTTAATTACTCTATTTTCAGCCACAAACTACTGCGGTATGTTGTAACTTCATGTCCACTGTTCATTTTGACACTTTTCTTTCTTATTTGTTTGTATGTCTGCAGGTACTGCCAATAATGCTGGTGCTATCTTGGTTTTGGGTAGAGATTTAGTTGTTGTACCAAAACTAATTCATCCATTGCCTCCTGCAATTTCATCTCCTGAAACTTCTCCAGAACGGCATATAGAAGACACCTGGATGCAGGTAATAGTAACTACTACATTTATATCCTTGGGGATGTTTAATGTGCTGATCATCGTCGTTGCTAATAAATGTCATGCGCTGAATCTCTCTCTCTCTGTGTGGAATCAGGAGCTCAACGCTAACAGACCACCGACACCAACTAGAGGCCGTCCTCAAGTAGCTAGTGACCGAGGTTCTCTTGCATGGATTTAGATTCTGCACCCACATACATACTTTTCCTATGCTTATGCTAACACACACCTGAAATTCCCAGTGGTTTGTACATAGCTGCATGATACACAGTAAACGGAGCTACATTCTCCATGGAAAATGACCTCTCCTCGAATCTTGTCACACAAATTCTGGACAACGAGTTGCATGCTTATTTTGTGCGGAAAGCAAATTTGGGGTTCTAAAGACGTCCTGTATATTTGATTCGAGAGGTCACGGCATTTGGTCGATTGTACTGTAGGTTATTTTTTGGTCCCATGTAAATGTCTCCGTTGTCTGTTTTTAGAGGACATGAAGTCCTTCATTATGCAAAAATTTTCCATGTATAATAGATAGTGTGCCTCCTACGTGTTACTTTATTGGGTACAATGTAAACGCTGTGTGAAAATTATTTTGAGTATAATATTGAAAAATGCGATATGTATTTTTTTCCTTAAAATTACACAATCTTTATAAGAACAGAGTCCTATTCTTCTAATTGAAGGTGATTTGAGAGACGTACAGAGAGTATGTGTTGTATGAATGGTTGATGTGGAACAAGTTACTAACAACAATAATAATAATATTGTAGAGAGAGAGAGAGAGAGAGAGAGAGAGAGCATTCATTCATCACATATCGTCTGTGGCCTGTCGAATACTAATAAAATATAAAACTAGCCTCGTTTGACAGGCCTTTGGACATAAGATTTGTTGGGATCCTCTGTCTTGAGCTTTGGAGGTCGAAGCTCTCCTTTCTTGACCTGTAAAACCAAAATGCTTTTAATACCATGTAAAACAAATTGATTTAATAATAATAATAATAATAATAATAATATTACTTTCTTTCCTCCCTTCATAAAGTCCCTCCAGCTCGAAACCTGTAGACAATCTTAGGTCAGACTTGAAATTTTGATCAAAACCTAAGAAATTTTGATCAAAACAGCACAAAGCTACAAATGCCAACATTTTTTGTCCTCAATGTGAGAGAGATCTACTCAATCATATCTGGGTACAAAGCAACAGCAAGAAACATCATAAAAAATAATCAGAGCAAATTGTAGAAGTTCAAACCCTGTTTTCTCTTGTGCCTTCCCATTGCTCCTCATGTTCACGCTTTCGTTTCCACATCTCTTTTGTTTCTTCTTCATCTTTCTTTAATCTACCTTCCTCCTCTGATATCTATGTTATTCAAATAATTAAGATACGTTTAGTTGTAAATAAATGAATGTTACTCGGTCAGGCAGACTGTACAGTAATGCAGAACAGCATACCCTCATCTGCATCTTTCTTCTCCTCCATTCTTGATCTGTTAAGAGTTCTCGAACCTTCAATTTTAACTGCTGCTGGAATTCCTCTGATCGTTCATACTCCTGCTCATACTTTCCCTGTGGGTGTTAAAAAAATGAAAACAAAGAAAGTATAGGTCATGTGCGAATTCCACCACTATACGTTACTAATTCCAATCAATATAATTGAGTAGAGCACTGTTGAAAATAAAAACAAAAAGGCTGCATGTGAGGGAGAGAAAAATGATACTCCTCTGTCCCGTGATTACTTTCGCACTTGTTTTTTTAAGCGTCCCAACATTACTTTCACCTCCTAAAAAAGAAAATACTTCCAACGTCCACTAAATTTGTGCACGAATAGTTGGGCACAGAGTTTAAGAAAAAATAGATAAAGTAAAAGTAGTATTATTGTGTTGTGGTTTCTACTTAACATTGAAGAATTTTAATACAAGCACCTCCTAAATAAAATAATTGATTGTGAGAGCGATAATAAAGGTGATGATTCTAGAAAAGAAAAGTGTATTTTTAGTGCTAAATTTAGTGGACGGAGGGAGTTAACTTACATTCACAAAAGTCAATAAACTATCATATTTTTTATTCAACCCACTCACTAAATCTCATTTTCTTAATATGCATGTCACTTCACACGTGAAAGAACTCCTGGGACGGAGGGAGTAATATTTATTTCTGGACATCAATAATTCAATATAAATTCACAAATTCAGCAGCCTAAAATATACAGAGAGATAATCAAGAACGTTAATTGGTGCACAGTTACCTCATCCACTAATGACTTCAACTTGGAATGGTTGTCTTTTTTCAGCTGCTTCTTCCTCTTTGCTCTAAGTTCCTCTGCATATTATTATTTATAGGACGCATGAGCCTCTTTAAAAATACAACACCGCAGACTATTATAAGCAAAACACTGTGATCAGCCTGCTCTATAGAAAACAACAAATGATGAAAACAGAACAGAAGAACGATAGGAAACTGAGAAAAGGCAGCTCCTTGAACTGCCATCAAGCTTTCGCTTTACTAAGTCATGGAACACCGGTTTTATTATTAATTTATTATTCTTTATGGTCTGCTTCATTTTGTTATACACAGACTGCATCCTGCTGGAAAATAAAATCACAAGTGATTTTGGACTAAAAAGGATCAACTAGATAAGGTGTAAATTATATATACCAAGATGAGTAGTTTAGTGTTTAGCATAGAATTTACTCAATGGAATACTGGGCAAAATTGGCCAGGTATATCTCATACTCCCTTCGTCCACAAAAAATGTGCTCACATTTTTGCACGTGGTTTAATGCAAAGATATTACGGGATATTGTGAGGTCTGTTTTGAATAAAGAAAGTATTTATGGAAAATACATATGATATACTTTTCATAAATATTCTCTTTATTCAAAACGGACCTCACAATATCCCGTAATACCCTCCGACATATTGCATTAAACCACGTGCAAAAATGTGATCACATTTTTCGTGGACGGAGGTAGTAATTAATAATGAAAATAAAAGATAATGCTTTCAAGAGGGAAAAGGATAAATTGGCCGGATATCTCATGGACCAACCTTTTGCAGAATTAACTTGGTTTAAAAGATATTCCCTCTCTTGCGGGTCGAGTAGTAGTTGTTGAGCCTTTGCTAATGCTGTTAAGAGGGGAACAAGGGTAAATTAAGAACTAACTCAAAACTCTGGAAATGCAAGACCAAAACAAAGATTCCAAAGGTGCAAATTTAACCAGACAGCTAAACATTTCGAACATTTAATTGACTCCAAAAAAGTCTCCCAAATAAGAACTAGCACCATAAAAAAAGAAAAAAAGATTCACTAATAGATTGACAAAATGCTGCTGTTACACAAGGCAAAAATTGGCCACCCTGTCTGGCCTAGATAGCATCATAGTAACTTCAACTCTTCTATGGCGCTTCAGGGTTGATGCCTGCTAGCTAGTAGAGAATAATATCATTGAAAAAGGCATATACGATTGTTCTGTAGGATCCTATTGCCAACGACAAAATCTTTACATGCATTTGTAGTAGTAGGCCATATTGAAACTACTGCTTTTTCTATAAGTTGCAATAAATAAAATGTTATAAGTGAAAGGAACATATATCAGGATGATATTAGGGCTATTTACCTCCAAATGCCTCCTTAGACTGTGGATGTTTGCACTTATCAGGGTGAACCAGCAAAGACAGCTGTAAGAGGAGAAAGTAGCATCAAAACCTGCCTTGTTTCTCATTAATACTGAAAAAAACCACAAACAAAAATGTTATATTTCAAAAATATCACCTTACGATATTGCCTTTTCACTTCATCTACAGAGGAATCAAATGGTAGGTTCAGATATTCAAAAGCATTTAACTTGAAGCATGAGAGGATCCTGCAGCAGCCAAAAATTATATGACACATCAGCTTCGTTCTTTTTTACGAGAAACAAAATATTATATTGAGTAAAATGTGAGATCAATTAATCAGCTGAATTAAAGAATTTAATGTGATATGATTGCATGTGAAAAAGAATTTCTAGGAGATGGATCAATATATTGGCAATATATTGTTAAGAGAAAATGGCAAACATATTCTTTCAGCTATATTTAAATTATATCAATGTTTGATTGTTTTCAAGAGGTGAGCGCATAGTGCCACAGGCATCAGCGAGCCCATTACACCTCTAACAACTACTTCCTCCGTCCACCAATCTTATTCTTTTTTTCCTTTTTGAGTTGTCCATCAATCTTATTCACATTCCCTTTTTGAAAATAAACAACACTCACAAACAAATAAATGGGCCCCACTATTCCCTTTATCAACCTTTTCAATAAAATACTACTCCCTCCGTCCCAGAGGTGTTTTACCTCTGGGATGGCACAACTTTTAAGAAAAGTAGAGTGTTGTGTAAAGTTATATTATTAAAATAATGAGATTAGTTGGATTGTGAGGATAAAGTTAAAGTAATAGTTTCCATTTATAGGGTGTGAAAACAATTGTGGGACGGACGAAAAAGGAAAGTGTGAAAACAATTATGGGACGGAGGGAGTAATTTTTTTATAGTTGTGCCCAACAGTAAAGGGGAATAAGATTGGTGGATGGAGGGAGTATGCTCTAAACTTCAGAAAGTCTTATGACTACAGACCATGCATAAACCAGATACTTAATGGAAAAAATCTTTAACATCACCAAAAGATGGAGATAAGCTCTGCATCTATAACTTATAAATGGTCTAGAGCTCAAATATCAAGCACTTAATCATCCAATAATATTGGCAGACAGGGAGAGAAATTAACTATAAGATCACATCTAAAAACTAGGACTAGACTCTCCATCAGGGAGAGAGATTAAAACGTAACGTTCTTGAACCATATCGCTAGCATTGATTGAACAAACTCTATGACCATAGCTATCAGAAAAAACTATTACAGGCTAAAGCTCACCACATCCTAAGTAAAAAATAAGTTTCAGAATCAATTCCTGCAAAATAATCTAAATTATTCTAGTCAAACAACCTTAATTCCACCTATACCTCAATTTTAATATGATTTTACATCATGGATCTCAAATTCATCCTGTTCTATCACTTGCAAATCTTTCTCGAGTCCTTTTTTTCCAGGTTTCATCTCTTCCCTTCCTTGGCTCAACGTAATTTGGAAGGTTCTGTTCTGATACCTAAGATAGTTCATGTTTTATCTAGGGCTGGCAGTTTAGGGGATGTTATTTACTTGTGGCCTTCTACAAAAACAGTTCATCATGTATGTCTCTATCCCCAAATTGGTGTGTTATGAGCAGGTGCAGCCTTGAAGACCTCAATCAATTACAGGGTCGCTTGTAGTGTTTGGAATGGAGTACTCGATGAAGACAACAATAGGTGAACATGGATGGTCTTATTAACAGTAAAGGAGAAGTTTTATGGCCGGTTTATAGTTACAGTTGTATTTTTGGTCCATTTGGTTAGAAAGAAACAAGAGAATCTTCAAGGAGATAGTAAAATTCCTGTAGGAAGTTCAGAATAAGATTGAATATAGTGTGGCTCATCAGGTAACTGGTCGAAAAAGCTCCAAAATCTGTTTTTGTAACAGATTTAGTAAGAGAGTGGAGTTATACCCGGTAATGTTCTTGGTGTAAGGGATTCCTCAACCCTTACACTTCTACATTAATTGAACTTCAGTTTTCTTATCAAAAAAATAAACAAATCATATGCTCGCTCGTCTACGATTTTAAATAAAATAGCCACACGAATTCTCCTTCTCAGATTTCTCTTCACTCGTCAAATTCAGGGACAACCACAATTAGGTAAAAATACACACACATCCGCTCAAATAACATACGATAATTACTCAAAGAAAGGAAATTGAGGTGCTTTCTCTCCCTCCCTATCAATGTTGGAAATACGTTTGGACAGGAAAACACAACAGGCCTCTCGTAATGAAAATAATAATTTCCCGAACATAAACCTATATGCGTATTCAGTAAATTAAAACCTGTTGACTTCGTTATCGCGCTCGACCTCGCTCACTTCAGCGAAGAATTGTTTGAGCAGCAGATCGTCGTCGGCGGCGGTGGCGGAGGTGGTTCCACTAATGTCACCCATCGGAGTTTCTGATTTCTCTCACAAATCTGCCGTCGTAAATAAAAGGACAATTACTTGTTTGGGCCCAAAAGGCTTTTCTGCAGCCAAATGCTTTTTGCCTTCCTTATACGCACCCCCAAATACACCCATTAAAGATTTTAACCGAAAACTTTATTAAAATGGATATTTCAAGTAAATCTTATCAAATAGAGTAGACAAGAGGCATTAATTACAAATTATTTTATTATAAATAAAATTTACAGTGTACATGTTTCTTTAATCAAAGAATGTCTTCAAATCTCTCTAACGGTAGGTCTCTTGTGCACCAATTACACCGTGCAACTCAAGTTCATTTTTAAAAAATTACATAATTTATTATTGAAAAGTTACACAAATTATTACTGAAAAGTTACACCATTAAAGATACACTTTTCAGTAATAACATGTGTAACTTTTCAATAATATTTTGTGTAACTTTTTAAAAATGAACTTGAGTTGCACGTTGTAATTGGTGAATACAAGACTAAGCCATAAAAAAAAAATCTTTCTCTATATTTCATTTTCTCCCGTCTTTCCAACTCACTATAATTCAATACTCTCCCATTTCACATAAATTTACACACTTTCTCTTTTAAAACATTCCATACAAATTTACACATTACTAAAAAAAAAAATTAATTTACATATTCACTCATAAAATTATATACATATTTACCTATATACTATTATTTCATTTATAAAACATATTTTTCTTAAGAAATGTATCATCCCGTAGAATGCAAATTCCTACCAAATAAAAATAGTATTATATTTTTTAATCTTTGTTCAAAAAGAAAAGAAAAAAATTAATAAAAACAAAAAAATTATTAAGAGAAACACAAAAAACTCCATGTCTTAAAAAAATGGGATCCATAAGGTAGTGTTTGTTTACGTCTTGAGGTGGATGAAGCACATCCGGATGGAGAAAAAAAGTGGATGGAGCAAATCCTGTGAATAGTAAAAATAGTGTATATATAATAAATAAATAATAATTTTTTACATATATATAGTTTATATATATTAATAATTAATATATATATAATAGGATATTATAATATGTAAAAATATATATAATTAAAATTAATTCTTATTTTATATTAATTGATATAAATTAAATAAAAATATATATGATATATGTGAAAAAGAGATAAATAAAATATATTTGATATGTAAGATAAAATTAATGTGATTGATATTGAATTATATGAAATAGGTTTGTAGATGTATAATAGGGAGTAAATGTGTATTTTGAATATGATGAGATGTACAAATCCGAAAAATTGGTGAGGTGGGAGAAAATCCGTCCCTCGTCCAAATGGGTCATCCGTAAACAAACACACCCTAATTGATTTTGGTATGTGCGGCGGCAACTCTTGCCACATTATCTTTTTTGTCTTTTTTATTTGAATTCAAATTTTGTTTTGTTTTATTTTTTCAGCATTAATTTTTTCTCTCTCAGTCTTTTGAATTTGTTCATTTGTTCCCAAACCACTACATACTCTATCTGTTTTATTTTATTTTACTATTTTATCAGAACTATTTTTTAATTTTATTTATTATTATTTTTACTTCTTTTAGAATTTTTTTTTCTGAGTTTATTTCAATTTTTTTATTTTGATTTATTTTAAAAATGATGCAGTTTTTTTCGATTTCTGCATATACTTAATTTTTTTTTGCATGTGTTTTTCATGATCTTAATGCATTCAATTTAATTATTTATAAATATATGCAATTTTCAATTTTTGCATACCAGTTATTTTTTTTTAATGTAACACCAAATTTCTGCATATAAAAGAAAAAAATTGAATAATTGAAGAACACCAGAATTACAAATAAATTTCTATACAGATCAAACTTTGTCTACACTGATTGTCTCAATTTGTTCACAAATCAAAATTTATCTCGATTTGTCAAAATTTCTATACAAATCAATTTGTCTACCCTGAGTAATAGAATGCTGCTCAAAAACCCATAATCTGAAAACCACAAAAAAAATTGGGAAACCCATAATCTCAATTACAAACAAATTTCTATACATATCATAATAAAATGCTGCTCAACAAATCTGGAAATCACAAAAATCGAGAAAAAAAGGAAATCACAATAAAATCTGGAAAAAAATGGGCAAAAACCCATAATCTGGAAAAAAATTGTAAAAAATAAAACCACAAATCCTGAAAAACCATAAATCGCTCGACGGTGGTTTTTTTCGTAGCGATGGGCGTTTTCTGGAATTGGAGTGAGTGAGTGAGTGAGTGGGGCGGAACCCTAGGCGGTGGCATAAAATTACCTTTAAGGCGGACGGTGTAAATGCAGAGTCTGATGTCGTCCATGAGAACAACGTTGTTGAGGATGTAGCGTCCGGTGCCCGGTCTGAAATGCCATCATCGGTGGCAGATTTTGGACGGATCTGTGTCTGAAAACACCATCGGACAGGGCGGATCTATGTCTGAAAATGCCATCAGCGTTGGGAGTGGGGTGGCGAAGGGAGGTGGGAGGGGGAGGTTGCGACGGGGGCCAGTGGGTAGAGCTGTCGACTAGGCCAATTGCTATTTTCGGGCCGGGTCGGTTGTCACAGGGCCATGATTATTTGGGCCCGTCCTGGCCCTAGGCGGGCTGCCGAGCCATCGGGCCAAATTGGTCCACTTTTTTTTAAAATTTTAAATTTCTAAATAAAAGTGTTTCACATAATATTTTCGAATATTTGCTCCCCTTGTAAAAAGGATTGATAAAAATTTATATAGATCAACAAATATCATATTACTCTATTGAAAAATTCTATTTTTTGGTCCCAAAACATCCAAAAAAAAAACACTTTTGATAGCTATACATGTAAGAAAATATTTTGCAATTTTAGTTTCATTTGTTAATTTTCAGGTTAGAAAAATACAATTTTACATTATTCTTTTCTATTGAAAAGTGCAATTCTTTTTAGATTTAAAAAAAAAAAAGACTACGGGATTAAAATACAAAAGAAAAAACATTTTAAAATGATCATTTATTCTTTTAAAACAAAAAATTCAATTTCCTTATATTATATAACAACTCCTTTATATATATAGTCCAAGTATCAAATGAAATCAGGAGAGCACTATTGGAAGATAGGAGGTGCAGGGGTGATGAATTAATTATTAATAGTAATGAAGAATTAGGCCGTGGAGTTGGGTTAAGGATTTGGGTGGAATCAAAAATATTTTTCAGTAGCCGCGTGCGTGGGTTTGTGTTTTTGTGTGTGAAAATGTGTGTGTGACTTGTCTACTGACTGCCATTACGCAAACCCCCAACTAAAAAAAATTAAACTTTTCTACTGGGCCCGACCCGAGCCCAAATAGGCCCGATTCTTTTCGGGCCAATGTTTTTTGGGCCCGTCCTGTTCTTTAGGTCAGGTTTTTCGGGTCGGACTTGTTTTGACAACTCTACCAGTGGGGGAGTGGGGTGTCATCGCTAGATCCTCGCCATCAGCTTTGGGAGTGGGTGGCGGAGGTAGGGGGAGGGTTGCGACGGGGTCGGTGGGGGAGTGGGGTGTCGTCGCTGGATTCTCGCCGCCGGTTTCTTTAGAGAGAGTAGGGATGACAATAGGGCAGGGCAGGACGGGTATCTAAGAACCCATGTCTGCCTCACGCCTCTGCCCTACCGCCCCACCCTGCCCCATGCCCCACTGCGGGGCAGAACATTGCGCCCCATGCCTGCCCCGCCCTGCCCCATGTTATATATAATTTTATACCAAAATATAATATAATATATATTTTAGACAAATAAAAAATTATTTTAAAATAAAATTAATGCAATAAATTTATCAAAATATATATATTCAACAAAAATAATTTTACATTAGAGTTACAATAAATAAATAATATAATTTTAAATTTATTTAATATATTATAAATGTAGGATATTAATTTTTTTATATGTTATAAAATATTATATATAGAATGTATTTATATATTATATATTTATTTAATATATACAATGGGGCGGGGCGGGGTAGGGCAGTAAAAATGCAAATCCTTGCCTGCCCTGCCCCATGCGCAGGGCGGGGCAGGGCTGCCCCATTCTCAGGATGGGGCGGGGCGTGGCTGCCCCAAATGAAACAGGTCAGGGCGGGCCGACTAAGTGGCGGGTCATTTTGCCATCCCTAAGAGAGAGAGTGGGGGTGGGGTGGGGGTGGATATGTTCTTTGAATTATGAAAAAGGGGGGGGGGGAGGGGTTTTTATTTTGGCAGATTAAATGGGGGTAGGGGTAGGTATTAGACTTTTCAAACAGGTTTTAATGAAAATGGGTGTGGTGCCTTGGTGGGATCTCATTTTAATCTTATTTGTAATATTGTGATCTTAACATGTGGTTTTTGATATTGTTATCTGCAATTACACTATTATAAATGACATTATATGTAACTTATACTAATATAATATGATGAAAAAAATATGCAGTTCACACACATACACATATATACACACATACACCTCAATCCCTAAAACTCTTATTTATTTACCATCACAATTCAAACACTACAGATTTCTGGGAGCATCTTAATGGACCGAATCAAGTAAGAAAAAAAATCAATTGAGAAAAAAATTTAGATTTTTGTTTTGATGTGTTTTAGATGATAAAAATAAGCCAATTAAATATTTTAAAAAATAAATACAATCGAAACTCCTTAAACTAATACTAAATAAATTAATACACTAAAATTGTAATTTTCTTCGGTTTAGTCTGAATATCATAAAAAAATAATATTCAAACGTTATAAAAATAGCTAGAATAATATTGTAAAATAGGGATTAATACCAAAATCGTCTCATAATTTTTCTACTTTTTCGATTTGGTCTCATAACTATGTAATATTTCAATTTAGTCCCATAACTATTTAATGTTTCAATTTAGTCCCATAACAATTCAAATCTAACCAAAATAGTCCCAAGTCGCTGAAAATGACATAAAACGATGTCGTTTTACTCACGTGCCGGTCACGTGTTATATTTTTCGGTAGAATTGGCTCACACGACACGTGAGTAAAACTACGCCGTTTATGTCATTTCCGGCGATTTAGGACTAATTTGGTTAGATTTGAATTGTTATGAGACTAAATTGAATTATTAAATAGTTATGAGACTAAATTGAAACATTAAATAGTTATGGAACCAAATCGAAAAGGTGAAAAAATTATGGGACGATTTTGGTATTAATCCCTTGTAAAGTATGAATACATTTTTGTTTATTTTCTATTGATATTTAAATCGGAATGAATTTTATATTGTTGTGACCAAAATTATACAGATTTGGGCCTCTGAACTTGGGTCAACTGGAATCCGGGGCTATCCTCAAATGAGCCGAATTCCTTTAATGTAATAGTGTAGGACTTGGGTGTGTAAATATTTGTAATAGACCCAGTTATAAAGGATCAGTCGGGCTTTTATGACTGTTCCTCTATAAATAGAGGGTCTGCTCATCATTTGTAAAGGACGAAAATATCATCTTGACAATTCATTCAATAATAGAAACACAGTTTATGGGACTCTTTTGGAGCACTCAAAGACATATTCAAGGGAGGAGATCTCAAGCTCCTTCACCAGTGTCTTTGTTCTTACTTTCTTTGTTATATTTTATCTGTTATTCAATAATCGAGGATACCCCTATAGCCACATGAATCTGCCCATAAAGCCCAATAATTTAAACATGTGCATAGAGGTACATACACATATGTAAAAAAAATCAGATTTTTTTTTCACTGAGTAGCTAGCCTGAATGTTATCTTGATGTTCAGTCTTTGAGAAGTTTATAATAGAATCAAATATCTCAGTGGCAGAGTGAGGTGAGACTTGACTCAGATACTTCACCTAGTGACTGCTCAAGAGTTTATCAGTTCGATAAATATCTAAACTGGATATCTATCTAAACTAGCCCAATGGCGAAAGTTGGGAAACCTAGTTATTTATACTCGTTAAATTTTTTGGAAGACTTTTCTGATTACTTTGGAATTAATTTTTAGAGAATAGTGCAAGGCTTTATGCAGTTAGGTTGATTGATTAAAACTTGAGTTCACTACGAATACTATTTGTATGAAGATATGCAAGTATGAAAAGTAAGGTAGAACACAAGAGAGTTTAACATGATTCAGAGAATCTAACCTTACATCTACAAATTCTGAATCAATAGGAGGATTTCTTATCTTGAAATTGTTCTTATTTTTAATGTTCTAAGGTACACTATGATCAAGTTCTCTCTAAGGAAGTCCAACCCCTACAATTTCAATTTTTTTAGTCCTAACACAACCAACCAACTTTTAAACTAAGTGTTGACCAACTAGCTTTACTTACTTGTGATACAAACTACACCAAAACACCTATCACTATTATTCTAAGGTTTGTGGATTTTTTTTACTTTTCAACTGAGTGTGTTGACCTTACAATGAAAACAAGATAAAGGATAAGTTAACACTCTAAGTTTTGATGTATATGATGAGCTCGTTATACAAAGATTGACTCTTAAGTTAAAAAATGCTTGAGAAATCTTTTGGATGCTTTACGTATTGGTTCAAAAAAATCACTATATTTACAAATTGGTTCATAAAAATTTGCACAGAAGTGTTTTTTGTGTTTGCACAGAAGTGTTTTGTTTTTTGCACATAAACCATTTTGTAATTTGTGCGAATTTGTTGAACCAATTTGTACTTTTCTCAAATCTTTATAGTGTCAGGTGTTTCCCTTGAATGTTTAAAAGTTTGATTAATTTATTGCTTGTAAAATTTTCATGTAATCTTGTTTGCGTGAAGATCTTCTGTATTTATATTATTTTCTCGATAATTATCCGTGGTAGAATATTTTAGAATATTATTTTAGTATTTTTAAAGTGAGCATATTTGATCATACATGTCTGTTATGGGTGCAAAGAAAGTGACATAAAGATCAGATGAGCAAGTACTGCTGATTAACTGAACATTATACTATCAGCTGAAGGAGGTCAGCTGATAGGTCTGCTGATGGTCATCTGATGGGGTCAGCCGAGATCATCTGGAAGTCTACTGAAAGTCATCTGGTATATCAGCGGAGTCAGCTGAGGTAGTCTGCTGCAGAGTCAGCTGAGGTAGTCAGCTGAGGAGGTCAGCTGAGGTGTCAGGATGATTGGTCAGGACGACAGTCAGGATGACTGGTCAGGATGGTCAGTCAGGATGATGGTCAGGATGGTTGGTCAGGTCAGGATGATGGACAAGACTGGTTAGTCAGGATGAAGATCTACTGATGATATCAGCTGATGAAGGTCTACTGATGATATCAGCTGATAAAGGTCTACTGATGAAGGTCTACTGATAAAGGTCTACTGATGATATCAGCTGAGTACTCAGACTCAGTTGAGGACATATCACATCAGCAGACAAAGACAAGAAAAGAGCATACTGACTCTAAGTCAGGAATTAAACCAAGAATCAGTTACGAAGTGGTTTAAACTTCCAAGTTGGACAACTGGCGATCAGTTTTAACAGAATCAAACCTGAAAACCGTTAGGCTCTGATCATTATTCATTTTTGGTTGCAACTGTAGCAGTTTCTTGTTAGTTGGTTACGATCACAAGCATTAATTAGGGTTTTCATACTCCTATATATATACGCATCTATGTATAGGGAGAAAAGAACAACCAACACAGAAAACACTCAGTATACTCTAGAAAGATCCAAAATACTTGTAATTTTTATCATCTTCCATTGATTAGTGAGAGAGGTGCCCTCATCCGTGGATGTAGATCATTTCTGATCGAACCACGTAAATCTTGGTGTTCTTCAATTTCTTTATTCCAATTGATTTCAAACAATCATTGTTAACTCAACAATTTGCGCCGTCTGTGGGAAAGAAGATTGTTGGTGAAATCAACTGCTATGGCTTCTACGAAGATGGAGTTTGAGAAATTCACATGAGCGAATGATTTTGGTTTGTGGAAGGTGAAGATGAAAGCTCTCCTCACACACCATGGATTATCAAATGCTCTGAAACCAGCGGATCAGTGGCCTTCATCATCCTCAACAGAACCTGCAAAGAGGCAGGAGATTTTGGACAAGGCTCATAGCACAATCATCTTGTGCTTGGGGGATAAACCTCTGAGGGAGGTTTATAAGGAGAAGACTGCCATTGATGTGTGGAACAAGCTGGAACAGGTGTATCAAACGAAGTCGGTTACCAATAAGTTGTTCATGAAACAGAGGCTTCATTCCTTCAAGATGACTGAGGATAGGGATCTGGTTGAACAACTTGAAGAATTCAATAAAGCAGTGGATGATTTGGAGTATCTTGAAGTCAAGATTGAAGATGAGGATAAAGTCCTAATGTTACTGAATTCTCTACCAAAATCCTTGGAGAATTTCAAGGATGCTCTGTTATTTGGAAGGCAAGAGAAGATGTCACCTGATGATATTCAGAATGCATTGAAAACTAAGGCGCTTCAAATGCAATCTGAAAGGAAGAACACAAATCAAGGTGAATGGCTGAATATCAAATTCAAGAAAGGGAAGAAACCGTTTCAGGGAAAGAAGAAGAGGAATGGTAAAGGCCCTAAACCTGGAAAATTTGGGGAAAAGAGAAAATGTTTCTCATGTCAGAAAGTGTGACATCTCAAGAAGAATTGTCCTGACAAATCCAGGAAGCAAGAAGAGGATCAGAAGACTGATGTCACAATTGCTACTTAGGAAGGATATGATAGTGCTGAGGTCTTGGCTGTTACTGATGTCAAGCTGAGTGAAGATTGGGTGTTGGATTCTGGGTGCTCATTTCATATGTGTCCCAATGAAAATTTATTCAGGGATCTCAAGAAATTTGATGGTGGATCAGTCCTCTTGGGGAATGATCAGATGTGCAAGGCCAGAGGCTCTGGCTCAATAAAGTTGAAGCTGCATGATGGTGCTGAGAGGATACTACAAGATGTCAGGTTTGTACCTGAGCTGAAGAGAAATCTTATTTCTCTTGGATCACTTAATGTTTTGGGATATGAATTTAATACAAGGAAGGGATTCATATTGATAACCAAGGATAATAACATTGTGATGAAAGGCAAGAAGGTGAATGGCTTGTACATTTTAATTGGTACTTCAGCTGCCGGATCAGTGAATGCAGTTACAGGCAGTTCTGATGCTATCTTGTGGCACAAGAGGTTAGGGCACATTGGTGAAAGAGGACTGAATGAACTCTCCAAGCAGAAGGCATTTGGGGATTCAAGAACAATCAAATTGGATTTCTGTGATCACTGTGTGTTGGGAAAATCCAAGAAACACTCTTATGCAAAGGGGCAACATTATACTGATGCTCCTATGGATTATGTACACTCTGATATCTGGGGGCCATCAAGAACTGAGACTCATGGAGGTGGAAAGTACTTCATGACTATCATTGATGATTTCAGCAGAAAAGTGTGGGTGATCATCCTGAAGCAGAAGAGTGAAGCTTTTGGAAAATTCAGGGAATGACTTCTTGAACAAGAGAATAAAAGAGGCAGAACC
This sequence comes from Prunella vulgaris, assembly GCA_026898435.1. NCBI lineage: Eukaryota > Viridiplantae > Streptophyta > Magnoliopsida > Lamiales > Lamiaceae > Prunella > Prunella vulgaris. The sequence continues at coordinate 375,380 of JAPKLY010000306.1, forward strand.
TTAAAACATCTCAGGACTGACAATGGGCTTGAGTATGTGTCAGAAGAGTTTGAAAACTTCTGCAAGGAAAGAGGCATAACAAGGCACAAAACTGTTCCAGCAAATCCTCAACAAAATGGACTTGCTGAGAGGATGAACATGACTATTTTGGAGAAGGTCAGATGCATGCTGTCAGATGCTAAACTACCTAAAGTGTTTTGGGGAGAGGCAGTTAATACTGCTTGTTATTTGATAAACAAAACACCCTCATCTGCTATTGACTTCAAAACCCCAGATGAGCTTTGGTATGGTAGGTTGTCAGATTACAATAATCTGAAGGTGTTTGGTTGCTTAGCCTTTGCACACATAAGGCAGGATAAGTTGGAACCAAGGGCTCTGAGGTGCATCTTCCTGGGATATCCAAAAGGTGTCAAGGGTTATTGTTAGATCGGTTGCGCTGAGTAGAACTGATGTACTATCCTCGCAAACCAACACAGGTCTTTTCTAGCGTGCTTATGTCCTCACTCGCACGCACCCTGAGAAC
>JAPKLY010000306.1:375912-420694 GCA_026898435.1 Prunella vulgaris
AGCGCAGCTCGCCTCCAAGGCAGGGACTGCTAGGATTTCTCCCAACAGTTATAGATTGTGGTGTCTTGAAGCTGGACACAAGAAGTGTATTGTCAGCAGAGATGTGACTTTCAATGAGAAAGTTATGGGATATGATACATCTGAAAATACTCAGGATGCTGAGGATAATCCCATAATCAGACATACACCAGTTCAGGTGGAGCATACAACCAGGATTCTAGATGAAGATCAGGCTCAGGACAACTCTGATATCAGGAATCCACAAGCAGATCAGTCTGATGCATCATCAGATAATGATTCTGAAGATCAAACTGAAAATTCAGATGAAGAGGGTCAAGATTTGAGAAACTACAGTCTGGCCAGGGATAGACATAGGAGAAGCATTCATCCACCAATTAGGTTTGGGCAAGCTGACATGATCTCATATGCCTTATCAGTGGCAGAAGAAGTAGAGTATCAAGAACCTGAAACTTATGCTGATGCAGTGACAAGAAAGGATAAAGATCAGTGGATTTCAGCTATGAAAGAGGAGTTAAATTCACTTGAAAAGAACAATGGGTTCTTGTGAATAAAGAAAAAGGACAGAAGGTTGTCAACTCAAGATGGATATTCAAGAAAAAGTCTGAAATTGGGTCAGATGGACTGGAGCTGATCAGATACAAGGTAAGATTGGTTGCAAGGGGATTTACTCAGAGAGAAGGAATAGACTTCAATGAAGTATTCTCACCAGTTGTGAAGCACTGCTCAATAAGGATCTTATTGTCTAAGGTGAATCAAGATGGACTAGAGTTACAACAGCTGGATGTCAAAACTGCATTTCTACATGGAGAGCTTGAAGAAACCATTTATATGCAGCAGTCTGAGGGGTTCATACTATCAGAAGATGAAGGAAAGGTATGTTTGCTGAAGAAGTCATTGTATGGACTTAAGCAAAGCCCAAGGCAGTGGTATAAAAGGTTTGATAGCTTCGTGATGTCAATAGGCTTCATCAGATGCAAGTATGATAGTTGTGTGTACCTAGAAAAGCAAGACTCTGAGGTACTTACATATCTATTACTTTATGTGGATGATATGCTAATTGCTAGCAAAAGTCTTGGAAGAATTCAGAAACTGAAGGATAAGCTCAATTCAACCTTTGACATGAAAGACCTTGGAAGTGCTAAGAGAATTCTTGGTATGGATATTATCAGGAACAAGTCAGCTGAAAAAATGTTCTTGACTCAGCAGGACTACATACTGAAAGTCTTGAGAAGATTCAATATGCATGAGTCAAGATCAGTCTCCACTCCTCTTGGACAACATTTCAAACTGACAGCTGATCAATGTCCCAGGAGTGATCAGGAGAAGTCTCAGATGAACAAGATACTTTATTCAAATGGAGTTGGAAGAATAATGTATGCCATGGTTTGCAGCAGACCTGATATTGCTCATGCAGTGAGTATGGTCAGCAGGTTTATGGCTAATGGAAAGGCACATTGGGAAGCTTTCAAGTGGATAATGAGATATCTAAAAGGTTCAGCACATCTGGGATTATTGTTTGAGAGGACTTAGGATATCAAACAACCTCTATAAGGTTTTGTAGATTCTGACTATGCTGGAAGCGTAGATACAAGAAAGTCTCTGACTGGATATGTGTTTACACTTTATGGCACAGCCATCAGTTGGAGGGCTGCATTACAGTCAGTGGTTACATTGTCAACCACTGAAGCTGAGTACATTGCAGTAACAGAAGCAGTGAAGGAGGCTATGTGGCTGAAGGGTATTATCAGGGAATTTGGGATCAGACAAGATGAAGTTACTGTGCAATGTGATAACCAAAGTGCCATTCACTTAGTCAAGCATCAGGTCTTTCATGAAAGATCTAAACATATTGATGTGAGGCTTCACTTTGTGAGAGATGTGGTGGAAAAGAAGGTAATCACAATACAGAAAGTTTCAACTGATGATAATGCTGCTGATATGCTCACTAAGGTTATACCAAGTTCAAAATTCAACTACTGCTTGGAGCTGGTTAAGGTACAGTCATGGGATGTGCCTTAATACTATGTGATGTGAAGGTTAGGTGGAGGCATCTCACTTACTTTGAGGTGGAGAATTGTTATGGGTGCAAAGAAAGTGAATTAAAGATTAGATGAGCAAGTACTGCTGATTAACTGAACATTATACTATCAGCTGAAGGAGGTCAGCTGATGGTCATCTGATGGGGTCAGCCGAGATCATCTGGAAGTCTACTGAAAGTCATCTGGTATATCAACGGAGTCAGCTGAGGTAGTTTGCTGCGGAGTCAGCTGAGGTAGTCAGCTGAGGAGGTCAGCTGAGGTGTCAGGATGATTGGTCAGGACGACAGTCAGGATGACTGGTCAGGATGGTCAGTCAGGATGATGGTCAGGATGGTTGGTCAGGTCAGGATGATGGACAAGACTGGTTAGTCAGGATGAAGATCTACTGATGATATCAGCTGATGAAGGTCTACTGATGATATCAGCTGATAAAGGTCTACTGATGAAGGTCTACTGATAAAGGTCTACTGATGATATCAGCTGAGTACTCAGACTCAGTTGAGGACATATCACATCAGCAGACAAAGACAAGAAAAGAGCATACTGACTCTAAGTCAGGAATTAAACCAAGAATCAGTTACGAAGTGGTTTAAACTTCCAAGTTGGACAACTGGCGATTAGTTTTAACAGAATCAAACCTGAAAACCGTTAGGCTCTGATCATTGTTCATTTTCGGTTTCAACTGTAGAAATTTCTTGTTAGTTGGTTACGATCACAAGCATTAATTAGGGTTTTCATACTCCTATATATATACGCATCTATGTATGGGGAGAAAAGAACAACCAACACAGAAAACACTCAGTATACTCTAGAGAGATCCAAAATACTTGTAATTTTTATCATCTTCCATTGATTAGTGAGAGAGGTGCCCTCATCCGTGGACGTAGATCATTTCTGATCGAACCACGTAAATCTTGGTGTTCTTCAATTTCTTTATTCCAATTGATTTCAAACAATCATTGTTAACTCAACAATTGGCGCCGTCTGTGGGAAAGAAGATTGTTGGTGAAATCAACTGCTATGGCTTCTACGAAGATGGAGTTTGAGAAATTCACATGAGCGAATGATTTTGGTTTGTGGAAGGTGAAGATGAAAGCTCTCCTCACACACCATGGATTATCAAATGCTCTGAAACCAGCGGATCAGTGGCTTTCATCATCCTCAACAGAACCTACAAAGAGGCAGGAGATTCTGGACAAGGCTCATAGCACAATCATCTTGTGCTTGGGGGATAAACCTCTGAGGGAGGTTTATAAGGAGAAGACTGCCATTGATGTGTGGAACAAGCTGGAACAGGTGTATCAAACGAAGTCGGTTACCAATAAGTTGTTCATGAAGCAGAGGCTTCATTCCCTCAAGATGACTGAGGATAGGGATCTGGTTGAACAACTTGAAGAATTCAATAAAGCAGTGGATGATTTGGAGAATCTTGAAGTCAAGATTGAAGATGAGGATAAAAATCTGATGTTACTGAATTCTCTACCAAAATTCTTGGAGAATTTCAAGGATGTTCTGTTATTTGGAAGGCAAGAGAAGATGTCACCTGATGATATTCAGAATGCATTGAAAACTAAGGCGCTTCAAATGCAATCTGAAAGGAAGAACACAAATCAAGGTGAAGGGCTGAATATCAAATTCAAGAAAGGGATGAAACCGTTTCAGGGAAAGAAGAAGAGGAATGGTAAAGGCCCTGAACCTGGAAAATTTGTGGAAAAGAGAAAATGTTTCTCATGTCAGAAGGTGGGACATCTCAAGAAGAATTGTCCTGACAAATCCAGGAAGCAAGAAGAGGATCAGAAGGCTGATGTCACAATTGCTACACAGGAAGGATATGATAGTGCTAAGGTCTTGGCTGTTATTGATGTCAAGCTGAGTGAAGATTGGGTGTTGGATTCTGGGTGCTCATTTCATATGTGTTCCAATGAAAATTTATTCAGGGATCTCAAGAAATTTGATGGTGGATCAGTCCTCTTGGGGAATGATCAGATGTGCAAGGCCAGAGGCTCTGGCTCAATAAAGTTGAGGCTGCATGATGGTGCTGAGAGGATACTACAAGATGTCAGCTGAGGACATATCACATCAGCAGACAAAGACAAGGAAAGACTATACTGACTCTAAGTCAGGAATTAAACCAAGAATCAGTTACGAAGCGGTTTAAACTTCCAAGTTGGACAACTGGCGATCAGTTTTAACAGAATCAAAACTGAAAACCGTTGGGCTCTGATCATTGTTCATTTTCGGTTGCAACTGTTGCAGTTTCTTGTTAGTTGGTTACGATCACAAGCATTAATTAGGGTTTTCATACTCCTATATATATACGTATCTATGTATAGGGAGAAAAGAACAACCAACACAGAAAACACTCAGTATACTCTAGAGAGATCCAAAATACTTGTAATTTGTATCATCTTGCATTGATTAGTGAGAGAGGTGCCCTCATCCGTGGACGTAGATCATTTCTGATCGAACCACGTAAATCTTGATGTTCTTCAATTTCTTTATTCCAATTGATTTCAAACAATCATGGTTAACTCAACAATGTCAAATGACCATGTTATTTGATGAAAAGACTACTATAAACCCAATTGGTTTATGCCACTTGCCCGAATTAGGTGTCATCGTCATACATTAGTTGACACATTCTCATTGGTCTGGTACAAGATTAGGTGGTAATAAGTCGGGTATATAACTAGCTACTGATATTTCTTTTTATTAAATATGCTAAAATAATGAATTATATGTACTCTTGCATGGTGACTCGAATTCGTTGCTCATAGAGTTGAATCGGTTTCTTGCTGATTTGTTTTGGTGTTTGAGAAGGAAAAAGTTGAGTTGGTGCCCTTAGTTGAAACCAATGCAATTTTTGTGGATAAGTAGAGTGGAATAATATATATATATATATATATATATATATATATATATATATATATATATAAAAGAAGGAAGAGGAAGGACACTACTTAGCTTTGAACTTTGAAGGAAGAATGAGTTAATTGAACTAAGGATGAGATGTTAGGGGGTTATGGATGTAACATGGGTAGCTAGAGATTGATGAGACCTTTTTGGGTTTGTTTGTTTTGGGATTTAGGTGTGCGTAGCAAGTCATGATTTTGAAATCATGGAATGTGAAAATCTTGATGAATAATAAAAATATATGTTTGTTTTGAGATTTTGGTAGGGTAGGATATTACTTTATGTCAAATCAGAGTGTGAAAATGATTGATATTATAGATATAATAATATGTATAATATGTTTTATGTGTGTTGTGTTGGAAATAGTAATAATAGCTATAATATGCATTTTTAGGTGTGAATTGAGTTTAAGATTTGAAATCGGATGTTAAATCCAAACTTGTGTAGAGCGTGATTGCAAAATCCTACGTCCATCCTGGTGAATCCCTAAACAAGCATACCTTTGTGTTTTGTTCTGAATATGAGTTTTGATTAATTTTGTAGGGCATCAAGTTTATAATTTTGGGTTAAAAAATTCTAGTTGCAAGAAAATATAAAGGATTGCAAAAATTGTTTTTGTTTAAAATTCTCAAATTTGTTTTTTTGAAGCATTGTTTCACTTTATTCTATAGAGTAGTCTTGCTTGAGAAAAGCAACTGTGACAATTAAGCTCGGAGAGTGCCATAAGCCAAGTATTTTTATATGTTTTATATGGTAATTAAATTTAAAAATTTTATATGTTTTATATAGCAGTTATTTCATCAAACATATAATGAATTCAATTCTAGTATGGTGAACATATTTAATTCTAGTACATTGAATAACTAGATTCAAGTTTTCAATATTTAACATAGTTTTATGCGTTTAATGTATTTAGTATTGGTACATAGAATAACGAGGTTCAAGTTAATAGTACTCCTGTGGCGGCACGTTTTAAAAAAAATAAAAAAATTTATATATAAAGTAGTGACATATAGATAAATATGTGTATAAGTTTGTAAGTGTGCACATAAATCAATTTTTTTTTTAATAGTGTGCAAATTTGTGTGGGACGTCTAAATAAGAAAAGTGTGCAAATTCCTATGGGACAGGGGGAATATTTAATATTCATGAAAAACCTAATTAAATTTAGGTTCATTGTATTACCTCTTTTAATTAATTTATTTTTAATTCATCGATTAAGTAACATATTTTTGTAAAATTATAAAATTTTATGATCTCAATTACATTAATTTAGTACTCCCTCCGTCCCAGACCAATTTGCACACTTTTCATTTGGTTTGTCCCAATCCAATTTGCACACTACTTAAAAAGGAAATATCAATTTGCGTATACACTCACAAAACTTTCCACACATTTACTCATACACCACTATTTTATTTAAAAATACATTTTCCTTAAACCGTGTGCCATCCCAGGGGTGCAAATTCCCCTGGGACGGAGGGAGTAACATTTACATATTGTAAAAAAAACCTTAGTTACAAATTAGTTCAATTAATTTATATAAATTAATACACTCACAATTCTAACATTTTCATATATAAACTACTCCCTCCGTCCCAAGGGTATTTGCACCTCTGGGATGACACACGGTTTAAGAAAAATATATTTTTTAAATAAAGTAGTGGTGTATGAGTAAGTGTGTGGAAAGTTTTGTGAGTGTGCACGCAAATCGATGTTTCCCTTTTAAGTAATGTGCAAATTGGTTTGAAATAATCCAAAATGGAAATTGTGCAAATTGGTCTGGAACGGAGGGAGTACTTAGTTTTCACTTGTACTACACGCCCCAATATTTTTTTAAAGACTTAAATATCTTTGTATTTATTAACTAACTAGTAATTCTCCCGTGCGATGCACAGATTGAATATTATAATAATTAAGTATAAAATTATATAAATAATAAATTATACTACCTCCGTCCACGAAATTTATGCTCACATTTTTGCACGTGGTTTAATGCAATATGTCGGAGGGTATTACAGGATATTGTGAGGTCCGTTTTGAATAAAGAGAATATTTATGAAAAGTATATCATATGTACTTTCCATAAATACTTTCTTTACTCAAAACGGACCTCACAATATCCCATAATACCTTCCGACATATTGCATTAAACCACGTGCAAAAATGTGAGCATAAATTTCGTGGACGGAGGGAGTAATAAATATTTAAATTAAATAAAATATAAACTTTAATTAGGATTGAGTATATATAATATACTTGTTATTCAAATTTTTTAGATAAAATATTTTTTTACCAACCAAAATAAATATAAACTAAATTTATTTTATCAATTTATCTATTAATTTTATTAAAAAAAATTATCAATGTTATTTTCTCTAATATGAAAAAATTATATTGCATATGAGTGTATTAGAATATTTTAATCAATCATATAATATTTAAATTATGCACTAAAATTCATAAAAAATAATATTTTGTTACGTAAGTTACATAATCTAAGCAAAAATATATAAATTTCAATTGTATAATCAAAGTAAATAAATAATATTTTTATAATAACAAAATATATATTTAGATGACAAATAGTATGATATATAATAATATAATATGCAATATATATGTTAAATTAAATATCTTAGATGATAAATAGTTTGATATATAATGTGTTGAAAATAAATTAAAAATTAAAACTTTAAATAAAATTAAAATTGTTGGCATAAAATAAAAGATAATATTTTTTTATAAAATTAATACACTCTCTTTATTGAGAGTGGATCTCACAATTTCATCATAAAGCAAATACATTACATTTATTCAAATAAATATTTATTTTTCTCTCGCCTTATATATATATATATATATTATAGATAGATTTTTTTGAAGGAATTTGAACAATCATTTACATTAGTTTTCAGAATCTAAATGGCGAGTTTACAGTTGCAGCCCAAAAGTTTATTGGTTATGTCTTATTTGACTGTCATTATTGCACTAAAATTAAATTAATGAAAAATTATAAGTTGTAGTATATGCAATGGTACAACTAACGCGAAAATAGGCGTGTGTCTTTCACGGCTGCACAAGACGGCATTCGCGGCTGCACAAGACGATGTGCAGCTAGGGGTGGAGCAAATACCGAAAATATCGGTATACCTTACTTATCATACCGAAAAATACCGAATTTATCGAAAATTTCGGTACGGTATGATACCATACCGATATTTTCGGTACGGTATCGGTATAGAATTTTAAAATTTTTGGTATACCGGTATATACCGAAATACCGAAATATTTTCGGTATAAACCGGTATACCGAAAATATTCCGGTATACCGATTATTTTCGGTATACCGAAAATATTTCGGTATCTCGGTATACCGGTATATACCATTTTGGTAATTTAATATTAAATTTATTTTTATTTAATTAAAATTATACTTCAATTATTTCGGTATGGACCGGTACGGCGGTATATACCGGTATGGGCGGTATACCGACATAATCGGTATTTCGGTATGGACCGGTATTTCGGTATAGATCGGTATATATCAAAATATCGGTACGGTACGGTATACCGAAATTTTCGGTACGGTATGCGGTATGCATTTTTGGTATACCGAAATTTCGGTATACCGGATTCCGGTATACCGAAAATTTCGGTACGGTATCGATATGCAAAAATGCATACCAAAAATTTCGGTACGATATACGGTATGGGCGGTACGATACGGTATGCCACCCCTATGTGCAGCCGGCGAGTTGCTGCCCACTTGCCACCATATACATTCTCAATTTAAGCTATTGCTGCTACTTTTATATATTTATAGATATTTCCTTGTCTTCGTGCACACACCACCATTTCCATATCTAGTGAATAGAGTCTTAAGTCTTAACTATTGAGGAGAGTATTTCTCATAAAATTGAAATCCATTTCAGAATTGAGTTTCAATCCACAAAGAGTATGTTTACTATAAAACTTATTCATACTAAGATTTACTTTTTGATACCATTAAATATATTCACTCGAATTTCAGTTAGCAATATATCGTATCAGTAATTACATGTAATGATATCAGTAAATATATCTAATACTAGTAAATATCATACTATAAAACTTGTCATGATCCACGCATGCTTATTAACACCCACTTCATTCCATGGATAATAAAGGGATCACAAAAATTTAGACAAACATGCATAATAATAAAGGGGTCACCAAAATTTACAACTCTGAATCAGTTACAGTACCCTTGTTCCAAGATTCAAAAGGAAGACTATTTTCCCTTTGTAGTAAAATTTCTCCAAATTGTCTCGACTTCTCTCGTCTCACACAAGACATATTTAACGTCACCATAAGCCCGATTACGATACCTAGAGAGCAGCATAACAGCATTAACATTGAGAGTGTAGGAGGTTATCTGATAGCAATTGATTGCACAACATCAACACCATGGACAAAATAATAGCGACCATGAAGCAAATGTAATAAGAAAAGGACAGTTTGCAGAAGCATATCAAGTGAATAATCTGTTGCTTGCCCTATGATAACATTTCTAAGTTCATTAAACATTTTAGATTTGTTATCCATCTTACATTTAAACAACATTGTCTAGTGATTTTGAGGAAAATAACACAAACAATCATTTTATAAATCATGATATATGTACACTAAAACGTGATACTGCATATGCTAAAAGGTATTACTTGGAAGAAGAGAGTTCATGTGAGCCAGGTCTCTTCTGAAGAAGTAAATTTACAAAATCAAGAAAATCTTGTAATAACTCAAGAGGCAAAGATTCTTAAAACAAGTTTGGTATTTATGTCACGTTTCTAGTGTTAGAGCCTGAGCCGTCCATGTAATTCCTAACTTGAGTTTTTTTTTTCAACCAAATCATTGAATTTGTAGAGTAAGCATACAAAACGAACCAAACCAACTTAAAACCCAGCCAGGATTACATGGGCATCAAACATCACTGCTAAATCGTGAACGTTGTTCGCATGTTCTAAGGACCAAACTAAACTTTGAAAAGGGAAATATGTTGGTCTAGCAGAAACGATTAGAGGGTTTTAATTGATCCTTTTGGGAACTACCTATCCCAAGTTGAATTACTAGGTTAAAACGAATCATGCACAATTAAGAAGCCAAAGACGACTCACCAAGGAATAAATTGGATATGCAATCACTTAATTTGATGGAGCAGCACTTGGAGGTCGTGTATCATCTTCATTTGAAGATAATGCCTGCCGCTCAGTAGTATCCTCTACGATATTTAATGCATTTGTGCTACTAACTTCTTCCACTTGAAGATGATCCATCATCCGTGATATCGTGGGAATTCCTTGACCACTAGTGGTACCTTGGACAGCTTCTCCATGAACTTCAGGAGTAGTACTGTTGCGAGCAAATAGTCTCTCTTTCCAGCCTCTCGTGCTCTTGGTTATTGAATCTTTGTATCTGTAATTGGAGAAACAAAACTCTTTGGTACATACTCACTATACAAAAGATTTACTCTCACCTAAAGTCCAGTTTATTGAATATACAACTTTCTTCCTTCTTTTTTATTATGGAAGTGACACTTGGATGCACCAATTGCATCATGTAACTGGTGCACAACTAATATCATACACATGAGTGCACCAATTGCATCATGCAACTAACACTAACAAACTAATATTGTTCAGTGAGCTAATACTTTTCAGTGAAAACAACAAATATTATTCAATGAAAACAAATATTGGTAAAAACAACTATAAAAAAAAAAAAAAAAACAAAGATACAACTTGTGCAATGAAGTATTTGCCTTATTATTACAACTATTTGTTTATTGTCATGTTGTTTGTAGCGAGAAGGACATAATACGGGTTCCAGAGTAACAATTTATAGACAGCACAGTTCCTCGTACCTCGTTGACAATGCACTAAGGCGGGATTTCAGAGAATCTGAGAATGACTGGAAATCTGATGGTCCAGCTGTATCTTGACTACTGGGTGAAGGAGACCTAGTAAAAGCAAATAAGATTGTAACAGTGTAGGACCACAACTTGATGAACTTGCAAAGTTAAAGTGAGTGAGCTTGCTATATCAGTATGGATACCTATTGCTTGAGGATGTCCCATGTTGATTTGATCCTGAGGCAGCACTAGTGATATGCTGTTCGGGCCGAGCAATATGATGTGCGGTGTCTCCTCCAACGGTTATAAATGGAGAATTATTGTCAGATATAATATTTTCAGGAAGGGAACCCCTTCCATCTCTCTGAGCAAGAGAAGAGGCCTCGTTAGGCTGATTTGACAACACCAGAAAGTGAGAACGCCCTTGAGAAGATCTACTCCTCTGACCTTCCCTCCTAGCAATGTGGCGAGCCCTTCCCATTGCAGCGGCAGCAGCTAGGTGCTGAATGATGCGTTCTTGAAGTTCAGACTCAGTTGCATTAACTGGCAACTGTACAAACATATTTCTATTAGTATTACGTCAGTAGTAGACGTTTTTTTAATACAAGATTAAAATATAGGAGCAACAAACGGACGTGTTGCAGCTCAAAGTCTCCCAAAGCTGGATGATGAAATATAGTGGTATTTCTAGGAGGATTCATTCGTATATTCCTCTCATTTTCCACAGCATCGAGCAATTCCTGGCTGCCCAATAAGCACATAAATATGAGCCTTCAAATTATGCAAGTTGTAAGAAGACATTAAACAGAGCAACCAAGTTACTATACCTGCTGGGATCCTTCAAGCTGATGTTCTGCCAACACATTGGGCATTGGGAGCTTCTCTGGCACCTACCAATATATTTTAATGTTATCGCTTATTTGCCCACCGCCATTCACGGGAAAAAAAAAAAGGAAAAAAGGAAAGTTGAAACTGAGAACAATCAAGCAGAGAACAACTTCTGTGATTAATTTATCCACCTATGGCTGTGTTCGGCTTATTCTCATACTTGATTCATTTTCTCGAAATATAATAAAAAATGCAACACCTTCTCTAGACATTTTCTTACTAATACATCACATAATCCAACACAATTTTCTAAGAAACATTCTTCCAGAAATTTGACCAAAACAAATCCAAAGAAAACACTTGGCCTCCATGAAATGGAAGTTCAACTCCCTTTTGGAAACACTATAACTAGATCTAAAGTCCAGTCGCAACTTTCCAGCCATGTAAATGTTAAAGTTGAATTCTATTTATGATATGTCTCTTCTATTTATCATTTATTATAATTGTAATTTGGGCTTCCAATGCAAGTTAAGTCTTTTAATTAAATCTAGAACAAATAAGTTCGTAGACTTTATTGCTTAGACTTAAGTTAGGGTCAATTTATATTGCTTTCCTGTGCTTAGTTAGGGGCATCTTTGATCATTGAAATTGTTGCGCAACTTTTGTTGTGGCACAGATTTAGTCTTTGCGACCATGTTTTGAGGAGTTATCTAAATATAATCGTTATCTATCTAATCAAATCCACACATCTCCTCTTTCCTTCTCAACATTGATATTCTTCAACCAAAAGAATTCAAAATCAAAATATGCCTTAGCCATTACAACAATCTATGATTTATGCTATCATATAAATATTCAACCAATATGAGAGGAACCCCAATTATGATAGGGCAAGTGAAGTCAATTAAAAATAAACTGAGTCTCCCCAAGCAAGAAAACTGCTAGACATCAGAAAATCAACATGCCAAAAAAAAAAAATTCTGGGAAAGGAGGTGAGATCTATACCATTCAAGAATGCACTGGAGATGAAACTCATGCTTGCAAGTGGTTAACTGCAATGAAGAAAATTTAATCAGTTAAGCACAGGTCAGTTGCACTCTACAATTATCAAAGTAGTAGTATAACTCATACTCACCGTCGAAGGATCGCTATCACAAAAGGCTTCAAGGCATATACTACAAGCATCATCACATGCTTCCTGAATTCCTCCTTCCACAAAAGCTGCAGCAGAAGTCAAATGGTTCTCAGAAACCTTTCCATCTTCCATCTGTGAAAGTCGAGATGTTCATCCAAACAAAAAAGTAAAATTAGAATCACTTTCCGCGGAATAAAAAGTCCCAAGTTAAAGATAATATTGCTTGAAGAACTGAGCCACATTATCTATGATACAAATTAACAGATGATAAAACAAAAGGATGCAAATTCATACAAAAAAAGCTACCAAGGACACCACATAGATCAAAATCTAAATTGAAAAAAAGAGAAAGGAGCATTGGGTCCACTTCATAAATATCAATCCTCAATTAGCTTAACTGGTAAAGGCAACCAAATGCAATTGAAATTTTAGTCTTGGTAGGAGGAGGCTACTCAGTGCCATTGGAGTGAATTTCAATATCTTCCCTCAATCGATGTTCCATAATTCCATAGCCACCAAAAAGAATTAAACTCACCAAAAGATAATCAAATAAATTCAGCAACCAATTTCTGTCATACGTAGAAAAACTGCAACAGTGGTTCAAACCCAAACCCCATCAAAATATATGGAGGTGAAACTACAACGTTGAGCCTCCAAACAAGCAAGAAAACAAAAATCGCATACACTCGACAAAGATTTATCACAAAAACGACTGCATCTTTTCACAATCAGAATTATGGACTATAACCCCATCAAAATTCTTAAATAAAGCCCCATCAGCCAAAAATAAAAAAGTCACCTTTTAAAAACAGAATCCTCTAAGCAGTTTGCAGAGTAACCAATCAAACAGCAGATCAAAGAGGGAAGAGATTAATTGGTGTATGCAGAGAGGGTGTGAAAAAGTGCGTGGGGGAGGAGGAGAGAGATTATATTACAGTGATGAAAGAATTTGGGGTTAGAATGGGGAGAAAGTCTTTGTGGAATTTTCTTTTGTTGGTTTTTGAAATTTTTTTTTTTTTGAAAGGTAATCATTATTATTATTTCAATCCTTCAATTTTTCTCTCGTTTATTTCTTGTGCAGGTCTTTCTAAATTCGAGGTAACATGTATTTGTATTATTTTTATACATAATTATATAATTATTGTTATATATATATATATATATATATTATTATAAAAATATATATTTAATTTTTTAATAATAATAATATGTATACAAAATAGTAATAACAAATACATATAATAGTGATAATTATAAAATCAAGCTCATAATAAAATAGAATTCATATAAATTTTTGTCTCATTAAGAGAACGCATTTTTTAATTTTCTATTATCTAAAATAACAATAAAATAAATATATCCTTTAAAATTAACTTTTTATACTAAACATATAACTTTTGTTTTATAAAATTAAAAAAATTAATATGCTCTTAATTTTATACTCTATTTTCCACATAAATTTGCACACTTACTTTATTTAGATGTCTCACACAAATTTACACACTGCTAAAAAGAAAAATATTGATTTGTGTTTAAACTCACAAATTTATACGTATATTATTTATTTATATATCATTATTTTATATAAAAAATATTTTTTTTTTTAAATATATCATTTCATATGATGCAAATTCCGACAACGAAGAGAGTATTTTTTAAACTAAAAAATAATTTTCTCATTAAAATTTATACAGTACCATTTTTATTTGAACAGGATGGGAGATTACTTGCTCCGTGATTATTGGTCGTCGGGTTGGTCGAAACTCGAAACATGGAATTTAATCGAATCAAGTCCCAAATGTCAAGTTTCATCTTTTTAATTTTTATTGAGCTTCAACTTTATCATCGAATATATGCCAAAAAAAATCGAATTTATACGAATTTAAACAAACATAATAATATTAAATTTAAATTATTATTTTTAAAATGTAATTGATTACAATAAAATTTCTAACATAATATATGACGTATCATTTCGTCTCGTTATAGATTGAAATTGCAACCATTGCAAGAAGGGAATCACCTGAAACTGCACTCCAGAATCGCACCGTATTCGAAATCGCGAATTTTAAATTCAATACATTATTAATTCGTTAATTACAGGTATAATAAAAAAAAATGTGCACATGCAACTCTATTATATTTTTAAAATTAAATTTATTGTTACTAAACAATCATGCCTATTATTACTAAAAATTCATTTATCAATAATTAGATGTTTGACTTTTTAGTGAAAAATAGTGTAACTGTTTAAAAATACACTTGAATTACATGATGGACTTGATGCACACAAAATTAATGCAAAATAAAATTTATATTTCTAAAAATTATAGATATATGCATAATAAATTTTATATTTATTGAATTAATAGGTTAAATTTAATATTTTATATTTATCATAATTAATTGTACTCCCTCTATCCCACTATAAGTTATTCATTTTGTCATTTTTGTCTGTTCCACTATATGTTGTTCATTTGTTTTTTTACCTTTTTAGAAAACTACTATTTACTTCTTTATTATTATTTTCAATATTTTTTACACTATTCTCATTACTTTTTCACTTTTTTTTCATCACATCACTGCATTAATATTTTTATACACTTCTTAATACTAGTACCCAAAAGATATGAGCGACTTATAAGGGGACGGAGTGAGTAATAGACAAAAAGAAAAAAAAAAGTGTGTATGATAAATAATTAGATTTAAATATTCTTTTGTGTGTTTTAAATACTTTTATGAATAAAAAATTTAGAAAACATGATGCAATTAAAATGAAATTGGGTCAAGTGTGTGTAGCTCAAGTGGTTATAACTCTAATACCTACAATTCTAGGGTCTTGAATTCGAAATATAAAGAGGAAAATTTTATTTTCTTGTGGTAGGATGGTAGTTCATCTATTGTGGAGATTGTGGTTCCGACTGCAATACAGTTTTGAATTGTAATTTCAAGTTATCTCCCTTTTTGGTGGTTGTGATTCCGTTCTATAATGAAACTAAATGATATGCATGTATTATATCCAGTGTAGAAGGATTGAAAAAAAAATTGTATGAGACCATCTCATTACATAGACCAATATAAATATGTCACTTATTAATAAAAAGTTATCATTTTAAAAATATAATAAAATTTTAATAAAAAATTATAATGTTTTTAAGAAAAATGATAGTCACTTTTAACAAAAATATTTTCATTTTTTATTAAAATTTTATAACTTTTTAAAAGTGAGAATTTTGTATTATTAGGTGATTGGTCTCTTGTCTAGAGACGGTTTCATACAAGACTTATTCAAAAGAAATTTTTATAATTGATTAATTTAGAAAATTATTATAATTGATTACCTTTAAAAAAATTAAAATTAAAATTTGAAAATAAAAATAAAAATTAAATATTTATTTCATCTTTCATTAGTCCTTTTATAAATCACTACCTGGAGTAATTTGAGTAGGTTTTGTGTAGTGGCTCATGATATGAACCTTTTTAAATAAGCTTACAAAAGTAAGCTCATAAAAATAAATTTTATATCACAAAAATAGGCCCATAAAATTAGAAATGAATAGTAATTCATCATAAGATTTATTATGAAAATGATTTATACTATACTTTGCGAGAAAATTTTATGAATATGATTCTTGATATTATATGAACCATTATTTAATCTGACATTTTATTATAAATTTATCACCAATTTTTTTAAATGATAATATAAATATTAAGTTTTTTAATATTATCATATTTTATCATAATTTTTTTTTGTCAATCTCACACAATTTCTTTTATTTTTTCATTTAATTTGTTATTTTTATCAAATACTTAATACTTTAAACTTATCAAATCAAATTGGATGATAAGCATTTTCATTAACCAATTTGGTATAAAATTATACCAATTATTTAAATTAATATATAAAACCTTTTTTTCATATTTAGTTATCCATATAAATTATTAATAGGCATATTCAGATAAGAACACATCAATGATTATTTCGAATACTCAATTTGTCTGTGATTAATAAAAATAATAAATTAAGACACAAGTAATTGCACAAACTATATATGTAATACCAAAATATAATTATATATACCTGCAAAACCTCCAAAGTTAATGATCCATTACCAATATATATATATATATAATAATATCAAACATGTAATATGAAGTTAAAATTATTGTTGTGGATCAGATCTTGCAAGTACAATCCAGGTGCTTCCCTGAAATTAAGGTGTAATTAAGGCATTCCACCAAGTCTTTCGTTCGCGCATCGCTAGCTACATCATATCATCAACTTAAGAGAGTTCACATGAGGCGATCGAGCAATGGAAATTAATTTTTCCATGCACGCAGCTGGACCTCTTCTGCTCTGCAGGCGAGCTTAGGTCGTGCTGATTAGCTAGCTCGCATGACGGCCGACTATACAAGTAGTTCGCTGGCCACCACATGATGATATTGTACCTTCGACCAGATTGGAGAGCTAGCAAGCCTTCAAAAAATGGATGGCCTGGGAGAAGGAACCGGTACGGAGATTAAAGTACAAGCTGCTCTGATCTAAAAAGTTGATGCTCTCAGGGAATTATTAAGCGGGAGCTGCCCGCGTTCATATATAGATCTTGCTCGATCAAAGCTCCAAGGATGAACAAACCACCCACTTTGGATATATATATGAAGAAAGTATTAATTCGATCGGGCGATCAAATATGTCATGGATCATGGGGAAGATATATATCATCCAAGTAGCTAGAACTTCACTAAATTTGTCACCCTTCTCGTGAAGGCATGCACAGTTGCTGATATTGGCGACCTGTCCCATTAATTTGAGTATTTTTGGGCCGAGTGTTATGGTCGATGAATAAGCCAATGATCGATGTAGGTAGGGGGGTGATTTTATGATCTACAACTCTATATACTTCATCAAGTATGATGCACTCCAAGTGTAGGCTGAAGGATTCCATCAAGGTCTTTCAGATCATATGTTCCATTAGATCAACTATTTGCCACCTTGAATGTCCCTCCCTAACACTTCTGGTGGGGTGGCTAGCAGCTTTCTCATTACCAAATCTTCGACCTTAGACTCTCTGTTTGGCACTTTTAACTTATAATATTTTTTTGTTCTTCGCTTATTGGGCAGCATTCCTTAATTCTGATGAAGCACATGTTTCTTTAAACAAATATTTTTTCTACTGTCGATGCTTCATCATTCATTTTTTTGTCATAATTAATTTTTTTTTCTAATTAGTCTGATTTTGCACCTTAACTGGAACAACCGCCTCGACCCCGAATGATAAAATGAATGGGGTCTCTCTAGTGCTGGCTCTGTACGAGGTTCGATAAGACCATAAAATTTCTGGTAGTTCATCTGCCCAACTACCTTTTCTATCTATCAAACGGATCTTGGGTATATAAGTGATGATTTTGTTGACTGGCTCAACCTGCCCCTTTGACTATGGACGATACAGAGTTGAATAATACTTCTTGATGTTTCAACTGCAGAAATTCGTAAGCTTTTTCCCGTCAAACTGTTTTTTAATTATCGATCACTATCAGTTGAGGGCCCAGGATCACCATACCTTTTTTCAAATGAAAATGGTCATTTTTTCTGAGTAACCATTGTGACCGCTTCTACTTCTGCCCATTTTATATAGTAGTCTACTCTGATCACTGCAAATCGAACATTATTTTTTTCCTAGTGGAAAAGATCTGATAATATCGATTCTCCATTTTGCAAACAACCACATGTTGTAGACAGGCTTTAATACTTGTGCTGAGGTGTAGATGTTGGGAGCAAACAACTGGCATTTTTGGCATTTTCATGCAAAATTGATGGCATTCTTTCGCAATATTGGTAAGTAGTAACCTTGCCTTATTGTCTTGTAGGTCAAGGCTAGCCCCCCAGTATGACTTCTGCAGACTCCTTCGTGGATTTCTTCCAATACGGTTTGACCCTCTTGTGGTGACAAACACTTAAGTAGTGGTAGGGAAAAAACCTCTTTTATATATTTTCCCTTAAACTAGGGTGTACTTAGACACTTGTTTGACTAATCGCTAGCAGATCAAGGATCTTCAGGTTGTTCACCAATGGCTAAGTATTTTTTAATGGGCATTCTCCAATCATCTCCTTCATGCCCCCTTTCAATGTCTGATTTATTTTATAATCGGATGTTGAAGGATTTTGTATTCTGATGATTGTGACTTCAGACAATTTTGTTGCTCTATGGCTGGTTGCTAGCCAAGCTAATGTGTCTGCCTATATGTTTTCAGCCGAGCATCTGTTCTATATACACTTACTCGAACAGGGATATTAGATGGGCAACAATCTTTTGATAGAGTGTCATTTGTTCATCTTTTGTTTCGTACCCCTCTCTCGGACTTGGGATATTATTAGTTGGGGTTTTACTCTCTTTGCCCCCACAACAAATGATAGTCCGAGTCTTGTAATCAACACTTTGTATTCTGCTTAATTTGCTATTGGTCTCCATGAACTCAAATCTGATGGTCGATGTGAATACTTTCTTGTCAAGGCTTATCAGTACAACTTCTGCCCCTGAGACTATGTTGGTGGAGGAACCATCAACATATAGGTGTCAGGGATGACAATTTCCTCTCGTCGAATCTTGAGAAAAAGTTAGTTGACTATAACTTTGGTTAGAACTTATCCTTTGATTATTGTCGAGGTGCATAAGTTATTCCAAACTGGCTTATCTCGAGAAATCACTTCAGTAAATGGCATGCTGTGTCAGGGCGATGCAGGATTTATCGTAGTGGAAATATAGTTAGTACCTTCACCTAGAGATAAAGCTTCTGTCCTAAAACAGGTTTTAATTGTATCTTTGGATTGCTCAAATACTCTTTGATCTCTTCGAAGGATCATAGGCAAGAACCCATCCTTTGAAAATCATCTTTCTTCTACTTGATGGCTTCAAAAAAGGTTTGTTCTTGTCTCCTGGTCGGGAAATAAACATGTTGAGTGTTGTTGGGATATTCTGAGTTATATATTTTGATTCAGATCCCAAAACCCTTAGTTTGAAAAGATGAATTTGCCTAAGTACAGTTTCAGAATTGTATAGACTCAGGAATAGCTCAGGATAGGTTAGACTTATTTTATATTCTCATGTACTTAGTTCAGAGGGAACCATCCTGAAGGCCGAAGTCAGAAGGAGATATCCTGAAATCGATGTCAGGAAGAATCATCCCTGAGGACAATATGCACGATGAAGATCAAGTTCAAGTATCTGTCCTGAAGCGAGATCCTAAAGATCCTGAGAAGATAGTTCCTGAGAAGATTGATCCTAAAAGAAAGTAATTCTGAGGAAGACCACTGATAAAGTTCTACTAATTGTACTAAGCGCAGTCAGGACATGACATATTAAGTGAATGCAAAAGTAACCTGAGTAATCGAGTTGAATGTTCATCTTATTGACATTTATAAGTCCTTACAGAAAAAGGATACTGACGTTTGAGACTTAGCATTTATGCTAAAGGACTGAGGACAAAGAGAATGTTAGACTCCAATAAAGACAAGCATTTTACCTGAGTTAAAGTACAACTTACTCGTAGTAAATCATGTACGGTGAAGCATAAAGTCTTGTCAACAACTAGTCGTTGGAAAAGCAGCCAATGAGATGAAGACACGTGTGTACGGAGCTGACTTCCGCATTTAATGATCCACCGTCCGCAGGCGGCACCAGAAGACTTTCCCCAAAAACAGCATGGTGAAAAGTAAATGTCCATTCCTAGGTTGCCACCTACCTAAAATAGGAATATTTGTTTTGATCTCCACCAACGGATCTATTACAAGTCTTCACTATAAATACAGAAGGTCTTACACCCAAACAAGGTTACAAAAAATTTTGAAGTCGAGATTAACCAATGATTCAAGTGCTCAAAGCATACGAGCATTCAACACTCTGCAATTAATTTTTCCTAGTGTTGATAGGAATCTTTTCTGTATTTAGCTTAGAGTGATAATCCATTCTTTAGCATTAGATTTGTTTGTGAGGGTTATCACACATTAGTTGGAAACTGAAAGATGAACCACTCTAAGTTATGAGTTGGTGAAGTAGGAAGGACTTGGACTTGTAAAACCACTCAGGGGTTGAATTCCTTAGAGAGGAAGAAGACTGCTCGTGCACCTTGGCACGTATAAAAACAAGATTCAATTCTAAGAGTGGATTGTTCCTATTAAATTAGGTCGTGGACGTAGGAGCTTGAGTCTCCGAACCACGTTAAAAATTTGTGTATGCTGATTTACTTGTCTTACATATTTTAACTGTCGTATCATTAGTTCACGAAATCATTCAGCATTAGTTCACGAAATCAATCTTCCTGAAGTTGAAACTCGAGCAAAGTCCCCTAACCACCCTTTCAGTAACTAAGCTAAAAACATCTTCAGTAAAACACTTAAAACGAGTATAATCTAGGGCTCACACTTCCGCACTTAAAAGCTTGTTTAGATAGTTATCCAACTGATTAGCTTCTCAGCAGTCGCCAGTCAGTAGGTGGGTTATCTTTATTGAGCTCACTCTGAGCACATATCAGAATTCAGCATACATAGTTCCTGAGTCTTTCAGTCTAAAGGACTAAGTCTCAATGAGCACTCTCAGTTTATAGTTGACTGAATCCTAAGGAGTATTTCCAGAAAAAGGAAAAATTGTTATCATTGTATTCCCCCCCCATACACTGATTCAGACTCGTTTCGTGACCTACAAGTGTTATTAGGCATTGTACTTTCTTCATAGAGTCTGGTGGTTGAACTGTTTTCAGAACCGAACCGAACCACCCGGTTCAATTAGTTGAACCGGGAACCGGTCCGGTTATACCCAAAAAATTATTTTTACGGTTGAATTGGTCAAAACCGGTCAGAACCGGTGTCAACCGGTCAAATCGGCTATCTTTTAAAAAAAAAGTAATATTTATTTTTTTATTATTTTTTATTTGTCTTCCTAATTCTAATCAAACCAAAAGCCAGAAACTTACTTTCCATTAAATAAAAATTAAACGGCTGAAGAACTAAAAAAAATAAAGAAAACCTACTTTGATTGAGTTATTTGTCTCTTTTATATTTTGTGTTGTTATTTTATGACACTATTGTATTTATTTAATTTTTATAAGTGGATATTTATTTAATTTAACATAGAAAATATTAAAAATAGGTATAAATTATTTAACGGTTGAACCGTGAACTGGTGCCTTGTCCGATTTGGTTACCGGTCCGATTATGAAAACATTGGGTGGTTGCATGCCCATGATTGACTTAACTTGGGATGGATGGACCTCAATTCCCTGTTGCCTTACAAGATGGCCTAAGAACTTTCCAGTGTACTCCAAAGCTGCTCTTCTTGGGATTGAGCTTCATACTGTAGGCTCTTAGGATTTCAAATGTCTGGGTCAAGTGGTCGAGGTGGCCCTACTTTCGGGCACTCTTCATTACTATGTCATCAACATAGAATTCTATTGCATGGCCTATATAGTAGCCAAACATCTTGTTCACTAGGCACTGGTACATTGCTCCGGCATTGATTATCCTAAACGACATCCTTTTCCAGCAGTATAGATTTTTGTTGGTGTAGAAGGTTGTATCTTACTGGTCGTCGGAGTGCATTGCTATCTGATGGCATTTTTAATACCCAGACCCAAATTTTAATTTTTATATTTAATTTCTTAATATTCTTGAACAATTTCAAAAGAAGGATAATATATTTTTTTCGATCTTTCAGTGATGAATGGGAAAACCGAACTGAGAGCACTCATAACACTAATATAACTGATCAAATTAAATGATAAAATTATGAAATGAATAAAAAATGAACTTTAAATAAGAATGTAGATTCCCTTAAATCGTCGTTAATTATCGAATGAAATATGAATTTTTTAGCCCAAAATTTAATGAAAAAAAATATCTCTTTTCGTTGATATCGCATCTCACAATATATGATCAATTATAAGTTGCTTTCTATAAGTCATTTAATAAGCTACTCTAATAGTACAATTAGTTTTATGACATCAAGTTGTGCTTCGCAGAACAGGGACTCCCTCAAGGTGATTGGTTCTGCTGAGCAACATGGAGGATTATACTTGCTTAGAGTTTTACATTCAGCAAATTTTGTTGCTAGTCCAGCTACTTCTGGTATCTTTACTATTTGGCATAATAGATTAGGTCATATGTCTCCTTCTAGTATGTTACATATAAAGGATTTGGGTTTCAGTGCTTCTGATGTTATTACTCATTTAATATCTGTCCTCTTGCTAAACATAAAAAAGAAATATTTTCCAATTAGTTGTTCTTCTTCTATTGCTTGTTTTGATCTAGCACATTGTGACATATGAGGTCCTTTTTCTATACCTTCTTATTCTGGTTATTAGTTTTTTTTTTAACTATTTTTGATGATTTTTTTAGGTGTACTTGGATTTACAAGTTGAAACCTAAGTTTGATGTCGGTCTTCTTTGGAAAAAAATTTTAACATGGTCTTGACACAATTTCTTAAGAAAATTAAGGTTTTAAGGAGTGATAATGGTGCTGAGTTCTTGTTATATGATTTTTATCACAATTTGGAATAATTCACCAAACATCTTGTGTGGAAATCCCACATGGGCAAATACACCAGCAGCAGAATGAATGGACTCGGTAGATGGTTTCTGAGTTTGGGCGAATTTATTTATTTGAAGACTTTTTTGAAACAGTTTTATCAAAATAGGGGGAAAAGGTGGGGATTTATCATTATGAAACCAGTCGGGTTTCGTAATCCTGACTAGTGACATGCCACCCACATTGACAAATGTTGTGTTTACCTCGTGAGCCGAGTACCCACAACTGACTGAAGGGACAGCACACCACTATTCCTCGACTTTAACCATATTGTTGTGTTTGGCTTTATATATATTATGCATGTCTTTGTAAATATTTATACGGCTCCCCTTAATTTCCGTGCACCAACCCATTACTTCTCTCTAACTTTGACCATATAATAGTATTTGACTTTGTGTATACACATTAGTGATCCTCCTTGAATATTAAATTTTAATTATAAAATTATCGCAAATTCTAGCATGCACAGGGGTGCATAGTATGCACCTTGATTTTAGTTTAATTTTATATTTTATTTTATTTTTCCAGAAACACACACTACACGCCACACTGTGTGTTTTTAGGTATATCAATCTGTTTTTGAATATTGCAAAGTTTGTTTTTTGGGTATTAAAAAGTTGTTCTTGATGTATGACTAAATTGTTCTTTCGATATTAATAATTGTTCTTTGGGTATTGATAATTGCTGAGGGCATTAATAATATTTTGTGAATGTTGTTTCCCATGCTACTGCTAATAACCATGTTGCTTGGTTTGCCACTATCCTTTGCTTGATTTTGCTGAAGAACTGAAGAAGGATTTCCTCATATTTTCTTTCTTGTTCCCCTGATTCACAATGGAAAAGAAATTGATGTAAGAATATCAAATCCAAAAACAATGGGATGTGGCCACATTGATATTGTTTCCAGAAACCAGAAAACAACATCATCTATCATTAACAATGGTGTAAATATAAATTTGAAACCCCTCCAGAAGACAATGCCCAAGCCAACCAATCCAAAGACGAATTCACGTGAAGATTGAGTAGCAAGTTGTTCTTAAGGTATTGCAAAGAATTGTTATTGGGGTATTAAAAAGTTGTTCTTGGGGTATTCCACATTATTCTTCGGGTATTCCATATTGTTCTTGGGGTATTAGTAAATTGAGGTTGTAGTGAGTTGTTCTTGAGACATTATCTAGACTTGTTCTTGGGGTGTATATTACTTAGATTTGTTCTTGGGGTATTACTCCATTGTTATTCGGGTATTATAAATTATTATTTCATTTTTTACTCATTTATTTATTATTTATTTGTTAATTATTCATTTATAAGATGTTTTTTGGTATTATAAGATGTTCTTTGTGTATTATAACTTGGATGGTTGTTTCAAATAAAATATAACTCTTGCTTGTTTGAGCTCCCACACTATAGGCTTCATCGATTCAAATTTCTTCTTATATTATTTGTTGAGCTTGACTTTTGTACACTGATCAAAACTCTCCTGGATATTCTTGTAGAACTAAATTTGGCCGACGCTATGATATACTAATTTTTCATTTGTATGATATACTAATCTATGCTATGGAGAGGGAGAGAATTGATAGGAATAATATTATATTGGGTGAGTTCCACACAATAATATACCAATTTTTCTTTTTAACTCAATATGGATTAATAAATGAATCTATGCAGATTCTAAAGAAATTCACCTCTTAAACATGGCTGCAAAAGGAGGTGTCAGGGTTGATTTATTCTTGCATTACTCCATTATAAATTCCACTTAAAAGTTTATTTTCATGTCCAATATGTTTGGACTTGATGGGTATTATAATTTTATCTTCGGGTATTATTATTTGTTCTTGGGGTATTATAAATTGTTCTTGGGGTATTTACTTTAATGCGAGGGAGTTCCAGTATAATTAATTGCTTTTATTTTTAGGCTGTTTTTGTAGTTTCTGTTGTAACCTTTTGTATTTGTTGTTGTAACCTTGATTGATAATGAATCTCTCCTCAGTTTAAATCGCTATAATTATTTCATTGCCTTTCAGAAACATACGACTTATCATGATTGCTTCTTTTGTGAAAGCAAGTTGTTCTTGGGGTATTAAAGATAATTGTTATTGGGGTATTAAGAAGTTGTTC
Source organism: Prunella vulgaris (assembly GCA_026898435.1). Lineage (NCBI taxonomy): Eukaryota > Viridiplantae > Streptophyta > Magnoliopsida > Lamiales > Lamiaceae > Prunella > Prunella vulgaris. The sequence continues at coordinate 401,440 of JAPKLY010000306.1, forward strand.
TTGAGGTATAACTAAGTTGTTCTTTGGCTATTTTATATTTGTTCTTGGGGTATTAATGTGGAAAGTAAATTTGTTTTTGGGTATCAACGTGAAAAGCAAACCCACGTACTCTAGTGTGGCATCAAGACATATATATGATGAATGAAATGTTAATAATAATAATTATTATAACTACAAAAACAAGCAATCAACAGAAACAGAGCTCTTCCGTGAAGTGCAAACGCTAAAATTGGTTAAGGAGATCCTAACAGACAAAAACTTGAGCATATATCAATATTTTTTTTTCAGAAAACAAAAGGAAAAGGGCTTGACGTGCGATGGCAGCGGGATGGTGGCTGGGTGCAGCGCAATTTCCGGTGGAAGGAGTGGGAGATGGAGATTTTATTCCGTGCTACGGCTGCGTGTCGGGGTTCCCAGTTGCAGCGGCGCGATTTCGGTGGTGTTGTGGCGGAAAGAATATTTAATTTGAAATAGTCAAAATTAAGGGGTGCATACCATGCACCCTTGTGCACAGCAGAAACACTCTAAAATTATATATAAAAATGAACTATAATATTTAAATTTAATCAATCATATAATTTTTAATTATGTACTTAAATTCATATAATGATCTTATTTTGACATAACTTACCTAATCTAAATAAAAGTATTCAAAGTTCATTCGTAAAATTAAAGTTAATAAATAATTATTTTTAAAATAATAAAATATCAAAAAATCTTTGCTGCACCTAAGCTCATATTATGCATTTGGGATTTAGGTTCAATTTTAATTTTAATTTTGGCTTGCCCAATTTTGAATATGGGTTAGTCAAAATTATTTTAAAATTGAGGCTCAATTAAGGGTGTATGCAAGGTTTGAAATTTTGCGAAATTTCGTCGAAATTTCGGTTACTATATCGATATCGGTCCAGGGTAATTCAAAATGTGCAGATTATCGAGAAATATCGTGGAAATTTTGGTAATTTATCGGTCAAAATTTCGGAAAATTTCGGGAAATAATTTTTTTTTTTTTTTTCAATTCTCAATTCTCGGGACTTAGTACCATTATTGCTTAGACCAAGATGGTCTTTCTTCTTTTACATTTGAGGCTCATAGGACATCATTTTGGTATTAGCTGTGTAATATTCAATAATTATGAACAATTGTTGTATCGTTTTATATTTCTTACGTATGTTTTCTTGATATGTTTGTTGTAAGATTCTCATTTTATTGAGATTTTAAGTTCAATTAATGTATTAAGACTAGTAATAATATTGTCTAAAATTTCATGTTAAATTTCCATCATTTTAATGAAATTTCCGTGAATTTTCTATTTTTTACCGATATCGATATTTCCACCGATATATCCATAAATTCAGGGTACCGATATTTCCGTCAATACCGATATTTTCATCCTTGGGTGTATGGGATGCACCCAAGACGCACTCATAAAATATATTTAAGATTTAAATTTTATTTCATTAAGTGTAATATATGTGTTGAATTTAATATTTTAGAAAGTAAATAATTTGATTTATAGTGCATTAAAATAGATTTAAAAAAATTTAGTAGAGTCTTACTATCACACAACAAGATAATTGCACTTCGCTTGCTTCAAGCAATATACTTTAATAGATTACAACTTTGAAAAACAATTGTAGTTCAACAAATCTCCAACAACTCCATGATTTTCTCGAATATGGGTTTCTCAATAAAGTGAGAAGTCCAGTGGCCAGGTGAGCTAACTCACCTTGTTAATTTAATTTTTTATTTTACAAGTTTAGATTAATTTTATTCTTTCAATTCATCATATAAAAAAATTATGCCACAAAAAATTAATTTAAATATAATAACATAAATATAAATTTAATAACTATTTATTTGTCGATATAATATCATTCAATTAGTAAAAATGTCTATAACCATCTGTTCCACATTTGGAGGATCTCTTTCATAATAATAATAATTATATTATGCAAGTAAATAGGCTTAATATATCTTTGTGAATTTTATTTTAATTACACAAGTTTAAAATTTTTGATTAAAAACTTGTGTATACATATCATGCTGACTGTTACATAGAATTAATATATAAGACTTAATTAGCCAATTACGTATTATAATACATATACATACATGTTTATACTTGTATATATATAATTATGGGTTAAAACGTATCCTATCAAAACCCAAAAATAAAATCTATTAGTCATTAAATATCATTAACTTCTAAGGATGACACTTGGATACATTTAATCTAAAAAAAACAGATTATATATGTCGGCTCTACACAATCATATAGTCAAAGTTAGAGAGCAATATTGGTGTGATGTCCCTTCAGTCGGATATGAGACTCCCGATTGGTACACGACTCACGAGGTAAAACACTGCAGTATAGGTGACACACCACTAGTCGAGATTATGAAACCCGACTGGTTTCATAAAGCTAAACACTTTCATCTTTTTCCTATTTTGATAAAACTGTTTCAGAAAATCTTCAAATAAATGAATTTGCCCAGAGTTTGCTTAACCAAAGACAAGAGCTGCTCAAAAACCTCTTAAGTAATTAGAGGATTGAACCTACTACTTTTTCTGGAGAGCACATACCTCTCTTTACCTTTATTACCCCTTGGACCCTTCCAAACAAGAGGATAACCAATCAATTCAAAGCACCTATAGATTGAATGCTCATTCCCATTACAATGAGTACATTTTAACCCCTTCTTTTTAGCCTTATAGAACCTAGAGTTACTAGCTAACATGGCCACAAACTTGGGCAACAAAGAATTAGGCATAACCAATGTCCTTTGAGATTCTTCTTGCAACAATAGAGCATACACTTTAGCAAGTAGAGGAAAAGACTTATGCAGCAAGACCTGACTACGGGGTGCAACATAAGACTCACTCAAACCAATCAGAAATTTCATCACACAATCTTGTTCTTGTGATGCAGCCATTTGCCTAGGAAGATCACAAGTACAGTTGACCATAACACCACAATTACAAACAAACACGGGCTTATGACTAACATGCTCATCCCACAAGTATTTAAACTCATTATAGTAATTAACTAAGGATTTAGAACCTTGAGCAATATTAGTTAAGGACTTCTCTAGCTGAAAAATCATTAGATAAGTCAGAACACTCATACCTATTTATCAACTCATTTCAAACCTCCTTAGCCGTCTGAAAATATATCTTAGAGTCTTCTTGATTTCAAGAGAAACCGAGTTGAGATTCCACTGCAAATCAAGTTATTAGCACGCATGTACACTGCATACACTGCACTATCACCATCTGAAGAAGGAACCAGAAGAGAATCATTCAAAAGCGCCAACTTTTTCTTGACACTCAGACCACGAGCCACTGATTGTTGCCAAAAAACAAAGTTTGAACCATCCAAAGGCTCGAGAGCGATAGTCATAGCCGGATTGTCATTATGGTAAAGAAAATATGGAGAAAAATGGATTCACCGTTGGGTCAAGAGAATCAGACATACTCAATACAAAACTATGATGATTCGCAAAACAAGTTCTGCCAATAAATCCAATTTTGCGAACAAAAGTCAAATCGTCTCAATTGGAATCAACAATCAACCAAAACCAGATTCTGACGCCCAAAATGATTTCACCCAAAACTAATTTTGCCCAACTGATATCGTCCAAACTAGAAAATTGTGAACAATCGCAAAGAAAAAATCGTCCAAACTGATTTCGAACAATCTCAATAAAATCAAGAACAAGAACTGAGTATGAAAATATTTCAGCTTATCAGAGACGAAATTGCAATAAAATTCAACAAGAACTGTTGAAATCAAAATCAGAATCAAATCAAACGCAAACAAAAGGCGAATGAGTATAAAACTCCTTACCAAAAGCGGAAGATCGAAATGGCATTAACAGTGTAAAAATGATACTCCCTCCGTCCCCCAAATTTATTTCCACTTGTGTGGGTATGAGTTTTAAGAAAAATGAGATAAAGTAGATAAAGTAAGGGTATTGTGGAATAATTGTGAGGTCCACTAGAGAATAAAGTGATTGTTTGTGAGTGTGATAATAAAATAACATTTTCTAAAAGAGGAATGAGAATAAATTTGGAGGACGGACGAAAATGGAAAGTGAGAATAAATTTGGAGGACGGAGGGAGTACACATTATCAATTTCGGAATAAATTGAATGAGGAATTGTTGTTTCATCATAAATGTGTAGTTTAGATACAAGATGAAAGAGATAATTTGATGAATTATAAGAATGTCTATTCTATCCTAATGAGAAAGTTTATATAGTGAGAATACAAAAGTAACTTTTAATAACTAAGTTGCTAACACTTTATAAATGAATAGAAACTTTACAAGTAAAAGAAGAAATGAAATAACACTTTTTTTTACTCTTTAGATGTTCCATCACTAAATGATTTCATAATCTTTGGAGCCTTGTAGTTGCCCCTAAACTCCTTCTCAGACCTCTTTCCATCAACCTCGTCCCCTAAACTCCTTCTCAGACTTCTTTCCATCAACCTCGTCCCCTAGCTCTCACTATGGGGCTTCTTGCATCGCAACATACACCCCTGTCTTGCATCGAAACTCAACATAAATTGTAGGGCGGGTGAGGTGCATCTCTTTCCATAGGTCAGCCCCCTTCTTCAATCCAACCATCACCATCGTTCAAGGAATTACTGGTCCGTTTCTTCACTTCACTGAACCACATTCGTCAGCTGGTGTTTTTGTGTTAAATAAGATTCATACCCAGAGAGAACTCCCGGGTCGACTGGCCAAAAGAGTTCATAGATCCTGGTGTCAATGACAGTTTGCTCGGTCTCCAAGAGTTAGGGCAAAGTTACAGTATTGGGAGATCATAAAATTCACATACTTACTTTGAGATGTGCACTTTTGAATCCGACTCTCCCTAGGATGAGTGGGGACAATGGGTAGAGAAGTTAGGGATATTCTTTCTGTTTTTATCGGCAGTTGTTCATGTAGATCCTCAATGATTTATCGCAATGTTGCTAGCTAGAAATCGCCACATGAGTGGAGGCGTGTTGCTGCTCTTAGACGAGTAGCTCCTTGCAGTTTCTCGCTCTGGGGCGCTCCTCCGGGACACTTGACTCAGTTGTGGATAGACCTCCGTGGTGGCAGTTCTGTGTCCGAGGTTGATTCCCCAATCTTTCTTGTTCACTTGCGCATTTTGTGGCCCTAACCGATCACTCATTTGTGTTGCTCGTTTCTTGCATCTCTGGATCACTCAGGTGCAATTTAATAGTTTGATATCTGTTGTACGCTTTACAAGGTTCTCAAAATGATGGTTCGTTCAATGTCTTATGGATGAAGGATTTCAGTTTCATTACTGCTTGTTGGTTTGAGGGCCCAGCACCAGATTACTCCTTCTGTGGGAAGTGGTATGTGATTGAAATGCTTCTTGTGACACCTTCATAGTTTTCTTCCACTCCAATAGTCAAGGTACTTACGAATTAATTCTTCAAATTTGTTCAGATTTTAGTCTTCAACTTCTTGCGTTCTTAAATCTCTAACCTTGCATGCACCGATATTTTTCCAATTCCTTGGTTATCAATTCGTACACATATGCGTTTTAAGTTGTTTAATTCATGTTGCATGGCAGAATGTGGACGATTTCTGGGATGTGTGGCAATTTTTCTTCAAACCTTCAAGTGTTCTTCAACAACACCCTTCAAATCTTCAAATCTTTCTTCAACAATTTTTCAAACCAGAGGTTCGATCCTTCCTCTAACGCCAATTTATTGATCGATCTTAGACTAATTAAGATAATTTATGTGGCTATAATCTTAATGATCATCAAACAATAATGCTGGAATTTATGGTTAATATTGAAATAAGAAAATAGGAGATATTGGAAGTATTTGTATTCAGAATTCTTGAATTATGAAGGTCGGAATCCTTCTGTTAGTGCAAGAAAGAGCTATTTATAGCTTTGTATGTAGATTAAATGTCACTATCTTAATACACCTATTCTAGTTAACTTACAATGGTTAAGAGACTTGTCCTTATATCATGGTCGCGCTTTAAGATTCTTTGGTCGGCAATCAACCCTGTCTTAGATCCATTAGGGTATGTTTGTTTTGGGACTAGCACGGATGGACGTAGGACTTTGCGATCACGTCTCTACACGAGTTTGGGATGTAACATCCGGGTTTTACATCCCAAATTCAATCTACACCTAAAAATATATATTATACCTATTATTATACTTATAAAATCAATCATTATCACACTTTGATTTGACATAAAGTAACATCCTACCCTACTAAAATCCCAAAACAAACACACACTTTTACTATTCATCAAGGTTTTCACATCTCAGGATTTCAAAGTCACGACTTTTCACGACCCCCTTAATCCCAAAACAAACGTACCCTTAGGGTTGATTGGATATACTAGAGGGTGACGAGAAGCTTTAAGTGGTCGTCAAATCACTTAATAAGGACGCGAGCAGCTTATGGTGTTAGTACACATGAGCTCCTCGCTCCTTATCTTATTATGCCCAACAATTTACACTTGCTTCACTATTATCTTTAGAACTCGTCTTAAACTTACTCATCTAATGTGTTTTTTTGTTCGTCAATCAACAAATAATATTATATTTACTTTTCTTATTTATTTTATATTATACAATTTCTTTTAAAAATAAAATAATAATAATTTTAAAAATTAATAGATTTACTTATATACCCTTCATTAATTAATTTATCCATTAATACTACTTTCTACTCTCTTCCCTCCTTTTTGTTTGAAATGTAATATTGTCCCATAATCACAATGTTAATTTTTTAATGATGGCAGGCATTACATTATTTGGAGTGGAACTGTATACATTATTGAATGCAGTATGTTACTTTTTAAATTGAATAATATAATTGTGGAGTAGTATCACATCACTCCAATAACATTTTGAAATTAGTAAAGACCATGTAAATTGGTACTATGGTGGAAGATAAAAAAAATCCATTAATATGAACAATGTATGAGTTTATTTAATCCGGCAAAAATGGAAGAATTAAAGTTGAGGAATAACACAAATTTAATTCGAACTGGACGGATAATTCAAAAAAAGTAACAAACAAAATAAACTATAAACAGCAAATGAACATGATCATCGTGTTATTTATCCACTAAGACCGGATGAGGATGTATTTACTTTGAAGAATAAAATTTATTCATCCAAATATACATATTTTAGACGAATAGATAATTTTATCCTTCAAACAAACATACATTTAATGTTCTGTAGTTGAATACGTTCAACATGTAAAGTCTCTCTGCACTTCTCATCTTCTTAGGACTCATTTGATAGCCATGATAAGCTCCAGAAATAAACCAATACGACATTTTCAGATGTTTGGTAGCCGTGAAATATTTTAATGACGGTCCGGATAAATGATTAGCCCATTAAATTATTTAATGACGGGCCTGGTGAAACATTGTAGCTCTTCGCACAAAGGATATGATGAAAATAGGCAGCCATGAAAATCCATTGACTTCCAGGCATCCGACAAAAATGAAAATTCCGGTAGCGAAGAAGACCCAACCATTCTTTCTTTCTCCCGGCGCATAGATCTCAATTCAGGTAATGAATTTTCCAGATCTCGTCTCTCCATGGAGGAAGACGATGATATCCAACCCCGCATCTTCTCCTACCATCCTCCATTACCGAATTCAATGGGAATTTCGATAATGAATTCCTCCATTATTGATGAGAATGGGAATACTGGAAACTAAATATTCGTCGACGAAGACCCACCCACCCTCCTATTGGGCTCCGGTCTCTCCCCCTCTTTGTGTTATATCTGTGTGTTCCCAAAAAAAAATTCCTCTTCTTAATGCCAACGACAGAGCTCGGTTTCAGTTTCAATGGTGAAGGAGTTTGAATTCAGTTTCAATGGTGGAGTTTAGATTTAACTGGATTTTAGAGTTTCCGGCCACATTTGATGGGATACGACGGAAAATGATTGAATACCAAACATGTGTAATTTTTTGTTTACAGGCTACCAAACATAAGTAAAAAAAATAAAAAATTATCTTGATCAGATTGCTAAACCATTTCATAGAGCTCGTCTTGGTCTCTTTTCTCATCTTGACTACCAAACGAATCCTTAGTTTTTTTTCTTAAGCGCATTTATAGTGCTACGTTTTGTAAGATTAGTTGACATGAGCTAATGCTATTGACAGATTTTGTCATATAATTTCTATCAGGGATCCGAATTCCGAAATGCAGATTATCAGAACGAGTTCTGTAAATATCACGACTTGTCCAACAGCCACTTGACGGGATCCAACTCACCTGGGCTGTTTGGGTTCACTCAGTATCCGAGTTTGTACACGTCCCTAGACAAACAAGAGCTGAAGATTATCTGGTCCATATGTAGAATTACATCACTGTCGAATAGAATCGACGCCATTAATAAGCTGTCACCTTCGAATTTGACAAGAAACTCTCATAAAGAAGGGAGAATATCCACTATGTGCAAATACAGAAGTTCCACAAAGGAGACTGAAGATTTTATTGTGTATACAATTGGTGTCTTGATTATGAATAAATTGAGCAACAACAAAGGCAGGCGTCTTTATCTATCCATAGCCAAAAAAAATGAAGGGGCTAGACAGAGAGTCAGTGGTTACAGTGATCATAATCGATGTACTCTTATATGTATGATCTATCTACTTACCAATGAAGCCAAACCAGTGAAGGATGACTGCTAAAAGTAGCATAAATACTGCCAAAATCATTCCAGGTCTCCCCAGAATCCAATTCTTCGTCTTCCTCGCACCTTCCACGCCTCGTTGAACTCTGTCCGCCCATCTCATCTGCACAATATACACTTGTTATGCATATATTCAACTATAACTCCACACTGCAAAGTACTTCTACCCACTAGTTGCCAAAATTGAATATTAATATTTTTGGGCTTTTAAAACAAACTAGACAACATTTCTGTGAAAGAAAACATAGCGTCTCCAACTCCTGTCTCATGTTGAGAAACTAGAGAAATCTCATGTCTGTTTCTGGAAGTCTTAGGAAAAGACACAACTTCATCCCAAAGAAAAGATATACATGTCTTATAGTACGTCAAAATGGCTATAATCTGTTTTTTCAACAAGTATGGCTATATCCCATTTTATATAACAAACCAGCTCCAAAATCCATATTCACTCTTGTTCTTTCTTCATTAAACGCGTCTGATGAATTTAAGAGTACATTTTTAAACAAAATTCATTTAAGAGGATATAAGTAAACAAACCAAACACAAACTTGATAATGTTCATTGTTCAGCTCGTTAGCTCATAAACAAGTTCTTTAGTTGACTCAAGGTGTAGCTCATGATCATGAACTAACAGTTAGGACATGTAATTTATAATTTAGTACAATTTTACTTGTAAAGAATGTACAAACACTGAGTGAACCATATTCATTTACATATAATTACAGATAGTAGTACGTAAATTAAACTCCCTCCATGATATTTTAGATTGTCAAAAGAAACTCGCACATATTTTAGAAGAAAGTTGTTCATTAGTATTAAAAGGTGTAAAATTGAGGCTATATTCGTTATTTCGACTTTATGAAAAGGGAGGTTAGTTTATTGTGTTAAGAGTAAATTGGAAAAGGAAATGACATTAGGCGTAAATAAGTGATGTTTGTCAGGGGTTAGTTGAAAGGGTAGAGTTGCAATTTTGGTTATGGAAAATAAAAAATAAAGAAACACTTTTGAACAATCTAAAATGGAACGCAGGGAGTACCTCTTTGAGAATATATTTATCTTAGTGAAATTATATTATTTATTTAGGGTATTTAGGCTCAATGAAATTCAAGTGGAGTTGTAAGATATAAGTACACTAGATAAATTGAACTCTAGCTCAACTCAATAATAAACAAGCCAAGTTCAAACTATCATATTTTGTCTAAACTCAAGTTTGATCTCACCTCAACATATTACTAAATCAAAGATTAATACTACCAGTATCAGGATACGAATGAAAGGGCCCAGGAATACTGAAGAAAATTGTGGATATGATTAATACGCACCATTTTGTCCAAAGCATCAGGAGACAAAGAAGACATGGCTTGCTGAGCTTTCTCTGCATCTTCACGTGAAAGCTTGAATCCAAATTGCTCACTCATGTTGGCCATCACTTCAGGGCTCATATTTTTTATCATTGACGTGAACATCTGACAGGTAAATTCAGATGAGTAAAAAAAAAAGCATCACAAAATCAAGAAGCAAAAGGCATCGCATAATGAAAAGGCATCTCTTAGAAATCAAGCAACAAACCTGGCGCATAGCTGGATCTTTCATTTGGTTTTTCATTTGCTCTTGTAGATCCATATTGGAATTTATGAAGTCTGACTGAGAGCTTGAATTAAGACTCTGTGCAGAACTACTTTCACCAACATCAGTGCTATTCACACTCAAATTTTCCCGTGATCTAAGTTCATCTGATCTTAATTCATTAGAATCTGAAGTAGCAGCTGAGTGTGATCCTTCCTGTCCTCTAAAGGATGAAGCGATTTCAAACATCTTCTTACGTTCCTCAGGTGACATCTTACCCATCATATCAGTTGCCATCTTAACCATGTCTGGGGTCATGTTTGGTGGAACTGGCCCAGGAATCGTATGAAAACCACCAGAAGATGATGTTGCCGCCTCATTCCTTTTCAAAGAGGATGCCATCTCAAACATCTTTTGAATGTCTTCCTGTGACATTTTTCCCATCATATCAGATGCAGTCTTAAACATGTCAGGTGATAGGTCTGATGGAACTGATCCAGGATTGAAACTGGCACCACTCTTTGGAAATGGATTTTCCCCTTGGAAGGAGGAAGCTAATCGGAACATTCTATCAAGTTCTTCAGGAGACATCTTCCCGATGACATTAGAGGCAGTCTTTAACATATCTGGAGAGATACCATCAACTTTCCCACCACTTATAGCTGACAATGTTTCAGGATCAGTGTGAGAAATGAAGCTCTGGAAGGATCTACACAAAAATAACCAAAAAATAATAATTATTAGCTCACACAGAAGTCTGCATTTACTAGTTACTGATACAATAATGATAAACTACTGCAGCAAATAAGCCACAGAAAGTGAACCAATAACACTACCTTAACCAAACTCAGAACAACACAAATTTACCATATTATTCGAAACTATGTCTAACCCAATATTGTGAACAGCAGGAAATGACTTTGGCATGAGATGACAAGTATTTATCATTATTAAACTTTTTAGCATTTCTCATGTGAAACAATCTTCACATCATTAGTATAGCAATCAACCATGAAGTAGAAGTTATTTACAAAGATAAGCATCATTCACATAGAAAGACAACCAATCTTTACACCATGGTAAGGAAAGGAAATATAAGTTTCTCATCAAATAGCAATGAACCTGATTGATTCTGGGTTATCTTTTAAAGCTTTTAAAAAGTCATCATTTGTCGACTCTGGCTTCGTCAGGTTGGCAGTCTGACTTGAATTAGATTCACTAGTTTTCTGTTGTGGTAAAATGGAGTATTCTGATGTTAAATTCTCACGATCAGATGATACAGTGGCTTCTTCAGTTATTTCTTCAATAACAAGCCCTAAAGAAAAATAGAACATTATAAAGAATTCAAATATCACCAAATCCAAGGATTTTAATCAGAAAATAAATAGTGAGAACAGAAACACAATAGCACACCTCTTGAAGCATGTCTACCTCCTTTGACCAGTCTTTCCTCGGCATCCCTGCACAAAAGTAAATAAACTTTATTAAATGTTGCTTAATAGAAGAACAATAACAATGGTCCAGAACGTGACCGAGCATTAGAAGGAAAAGACAGGCCAGACACATCTAAGATGATAACTGAACAAGGAAAGTGCTTGATACGGAAACTTAGTACCTTAAGACATCTGCGATGGTTTCATCCTCAGGAGAAACTTCATGTGCTTTACTCAAGTCAGACACTGCATCCTGAGAATTTTTTAATGTGAACAAATATGAGAAAAAGAAACTTCCAACAGTGGAACGATAATACAAGCGTACAAACAATGTTCCACAAATATGACAACAGTTACTCACTCCAAGTTGCCCCAGTTCCTTGTATGCTTGGCCCCTTCGGTAGAGGGCTTTAGCATTCTTTGGATCATATGCCAAAACCTGTAAGATAAAAAAGGGTTGTAGCACTTTGTATGATAATTTAGTATTCATGGTTGTCAATGAACATAATCATAAAGATATAGATACTCAATAAGACAATGTATGAATATGAACAGTCTACAGAAGTTATCAGCAAGCACCATTTATTCCATTTAATAAACATGAACCAAATTTTTCTAAGATGACCTGCATTTCGAAACATACTCCCATGGTAGACGAATTTGCAATTGCACATTCCGTCCTCAAAGCATCCAAAAGTGGTGAGGAATAAAATAAAAGACTTTAAACTCTATCATGATTAAACATAATCACTAGTGCCATGCAGATGATATAAATACTTTCTACAGGAAAAGACAAATAATAAAAAATTGTGCTGCATGCATACCTCTGAGCCTTCTTTGATACATTCATCATACTGCTTGGTTTTTAAGTAACATGACATCATATTAAGAGAGCATGCTAACAAGAGATTTCTGCCTTTCGAAGTGGGAATATCTTTAAGATTTTTCTTTGCCTAATGACACAATAATAAAAAATTAGAGAATGCGCCAAAAAGAATATCTCCTGTAACATATAGATGAAAATAAGCTCAGAAGCTAAACTTACACGCATATATTTATCCAGCGCCATTTTGTACTTCCCCTGACTGTGAAGCCCATTTCCCTGACATCAAATAACTCTAAAAAGTAAGTGCAACAAGCACGGAGCCACAGAGAATATCACTTCAAGTAATTTTTCAAGTCCAATACTAGAGAATATGTATTCCAATTTAGCAAAATATGTAACCACGTCATGTAATTTCAGGTAACCAAGGTGCATGTGACGTTCCAAAGCATCCTGGTCACAAAGTTAGCACATCTCAACCTAGGGAAGAATCATTTGACTGAAGTAAATGGTCAATGCACCCTACACACCTAGGAACGATAAGATGATTCACAAGAGGTATTTATTTGGCATGGAGAGACAAAATATATTACCAAGAGTAAACTATGCGCCTATAATGTGTTCCAGAAGAAATTAATAATTGATCAACATAATTTTCAATACCAAACGAAGCACAGTCACCTTAAAATGTCCAACTCATAAGGGGAAAATCTCTTATGTATCAAGACACAAATTAGTTGGTAACCACTTCATCAAAGCACGAATTTGAAAGCCCCATCCTTGATCATCACCATGACCACCCTCTACGTTCGTCTAAAACATGATTAACTCATAATTGAAGATCCTGAATGTTCTACTGAGAATTTCCTGAATTGAATAGTTACTTCAAGATAGATTCCTGTGGTTCGCAGACTAGCATAATTCAAGAGAGCTCCCTGGCAAGTTTAACTTAATGAAGAAACAACCTACAACAAGTTACGCATATATAGACATCCATAATTTCTTATAGACATGCAAGGATGAAAATATCACTACCGCAAATAATATCACAACCTTAAATTTACTGAAATATTGATGGATATATCGATATCGCAGAAAATAAGAACAATAACAAAACTTTATTGAAATTTTGGAAATTTAACTTGAAATATTAGCCTATTAGGGATTATTATAGCATAGTATTATGCATATGGACAACTTAAAATCACAATAAAATGGCATATTTAAAGCAAATATACAGATAACAGAATATATAAATATTGTCTGAAATAAAAAATTGGCAATATAATACATAATACAATACAAGATGAATAAAATTATGTGGATACAATACAATTAGATCCAAAATAATGACAAGGTTCCAAAATAGAAGATAGAATGTCATATTTGCCAAAAATATATGCATCAAGTCATCACATTAGAGTAATCCGAGATATAATTATTCATATGTCATTCATTGATTTTGTATCTCTGTTCCATCATGAACTAAATAATGTGCATTAACCCAATGATTTTATTAATGCTTACTTTGACCTCAATATGACATTTATGGAGGTGGATAATGAAAAAAATGTTGAGAATATGTTCTTACAACAAGCATACAATCACAACAAACTAAAAGGAGAAGGAAAAAAATACTCCCTCCGTCCCGTAGGAATTTGCACCCTACGGGACGACACATTTTTTAAGAAAAATGTGTTTTATATATAAAGTAATGGCATATGGGTAAATATGTGTATAGGTTTGTGAGTGTACACGTAAATAAATGCTTCTTTTTTTAGTAGTGTGCAAATTTATGTGAGACGTCCAAATAAAGAGAGTGTGCAAATTCCTATGGGACAGAGGAAGTAATATTTATAAAAAAATGTGTAAAATTTCATGGGAAAAAATTGCATTTTTTATATAAATGCAATATTTTACGATTAATCCACAATATTTTCCAATTTTCATTAAAAATTTTAATACAAGTGAACTGATATTGATATTTTGCGATATATCAACGATACTCGGTCAAAAATACATTGTGCCCCACTATCCATATCTCAATCTCAAAATTTGCGATACATATGCGATATTTCACAATATTTCATCCTTGTGGACATGTAAATACTGCTCCCTGACAAACAAGTATGAGGAACCCAAAACAACGGAATTAGCAAATATCTGAAGCTTGAAGATTAGTGTCTTCAGGACAATCTAGCCAAGAATATCCAAAAGTAATAAGTATGATATTTCAAGAAATTGATCAAACATTGTAACAAAACATACAACAGGTGCTCAACACCAAGGACCTCATGTATAACCCTGAAATCTTACCCCAACCTCAGCCTCATGCAACAAGTTTTAAGTTGGCTAACAAATATTTAACCGCAAACAAATGTTAGACAAGTTGAAGGCTTGAAGCCAAACTCAACAGGTTACTTGAACATAATGAAAGAAACAAAAAAGTGCTGGAAAGGGAAGCTTTTCTAAATTTATGTTACCTCTTTTTTCAGCATCTCAGCAGCATTAATTTCATAAGACACCTGTGCATCCATACGGGCACGCATGGAAGCTAGTTCTTCAGGTGAAGCTTTCGCCATCTTCTGACCAATCTCAGTCATCTCCTCAGGTCGAGTATACTTCAACTGCTCAGCAGCTTGCTTGAAGTCTTCTGTCCTCAAGTTTTGCATGCCTTCAGCAGCCATCTTCATCAACTCAGGATTTGACATCATCTGATATAGAAGGTATTTACAAACACCACAAGTCAGAAGAGAAGGTATTCATTGATATAATTCCAGATATAAGAATATTCGAAATGTCTAAAAGAAGAAACTAAACTGCATCACTCTTTTAAGTAGGAAAAGCAATATACAATAGTATTGTTTTTCTTATTTCATTCATATTTTACCAGATACCTGAATTTCAGAAAATAGCTAAGCCAAATCCCTAACAATAATTATCCATAAACCCAAACAAAATGGCCAACGCATATATCACTAAACCTCTACAACCAAAAAGTATGGACGACTAACAATAACAACAAATTATAGCACAGAATAGTCAGCATGATAACTTGGTATGGGTAAACCAAGTATTGCAGACAACACAGAATTACTTACTAGAGAAATTACTAGTGCATTCTAAATCAATATGGGAATAGAGGGATCTTATTAGATCCCTCTTCAATTGTTGGATGGTAGGGTAAACTTACATTTAGATTTCCAAAATTGCCAATTCGATTCTTAAAACACAGAAAGCAAAAGGGGAAATCAAATACCTGCTGCTGTATTCTAGCCAAGTCAGAAGGCGACATGCGACTCATCTGTTCCTGAGCCATCCTTATCATATCAGGATCCATCAACCCGTTAAACATTTCTCCTTTCTCCTCCTCTTAACCCTGGAAGCAAATCAAGGCAGATCTTAATGGATTGAAGGCGCGGCAACAAGTCGGTAAATTAAGGGCAGAATTTGATTTATTAGTACTTTTGGGATTTTTGTTAGGGCTGAATATTCGAGAGTAGAAGTCAATAACGATCGTCTGGGATTTATATTGTAATGAGATGTATAGATACAGAAAGAGCGTATGTAGATGTAATATTAGTCGCATTCCTTCAATTTAATATTTTTTCTATTTTTTTATTTAGTATAGATGTCATTATTATTAGGGAAAATACATTTTTTTATCCTTTAAATTTGGTTGATTTTGATTTTCGTCCTCTTATCTTTTGAATTTAGTCTTATAACTTTCAAAAATTTAATTTTTTTGTCCTATTACCTGCTGCTACAGGTCACCTAACAAGTTATATGCTGATGTGTCAATTTATTTTATATTATTATGTCAAAATTATACTTGGAAGTCTCTGATTGGTAGATGTTAATATTTGATCATTTAAATTGAAAATTCATTAAAATTAAACATAAAATTAAAGAAAAAAAATATTTTCATTAATAATTTTTAATATTTTATGGGAATTCAAATTGATTCTCCTAATAAAAAAATCTAATATCAAATCTCACTCACAAGAAAATAAAAAAAAAATCTATTATAAATATAAAGTAAAATTTTATAATATTAAATTAAAAATTCTAAATTCATTAATTAAATCTAATTTTAAAAAATTGTAAATTCAAAAAATAAATAATTATATAAGGCTAACTTAAAAGTAAGTAAAAATTCAAAAAAAAAATAATATAACACATATTGATTTAACTTGGAGTATAGATAACAATATTAAAAAATATTCACGATACAGTCAAATTAAAGATATTAAAAGTTTATAATCATTATTCATTGATATCAATATTGTAAACAACGACATATTTTGTTGTGGTACGAGTATTACAATGGGCCCGAACCCATAAATAATCGGACGAGGCCCAAACCCAATACAAGAGAACTTGGAGTGCGAGCATAAACAAAGCCCACAAATATACGTGCAGGATCAGGATCCGCGAGCACAAGCAAGTCGAGCACCTACGTGCACGAGCAAGTCGAGCACGAGCAAATCGAGCACCTACGTGCACAAACAAGTCGAGCACTACGGGCACGAGCAAGTCGAGCACCTACGTGCACGAGCAAGTCGAGCACTACGGGCACGAGCACACTCATGGTCAACTCTTACAGAGAAATTATAGCTATTATGCATGATTAAGGGTTCAATTAATATCATTTAATGCCTACACAAGGGAAGCTACCATTTATGGAGAGAAGACTTCCTGAAATATATTAGTAACGGTCTAGTTGACCAATTTAGCACGATAGACGCACGTACCTTATTTAGGATCGTCTATAAATATGGCCTTAGGGTCATCATTGTAAAGATCCACGAATTTGTCTAATACAAAGACTACATTTAAGTCCTAGCTCTTGTAATACAAGACCTAGGCAAATCTCTGTGTTATTTATATTTCCCGCATGATTATTCAAATATTATTATACATATTTGTTATCCTAATCTCAGCCACATAAGGATTTAATCAGGTAATAACAATTGGCGCTAGAAGGAGGGTACCGAATTGAATACGTACATCTTCAAATATTAAGGATTTTGACTCGGATTTTGAAGTTCATCTTCAAATCCTCAAGTCTCTAAGAAATTTTTGAAAGATATCTTCAAAGTTGTAGTTTCGAGTACTTCTACAACTCATCGTGGAAATGACAAAATCAAAGGCTGCTAATACTACTCGTACCACTCTCCCAAATGCTTTGGCCAGATTCTCCATTTCTCAATCAAAAGGGAATCAGTCTGATAGAATCGCACACACCTTGGACCAAGCCCCCGTGGCTGAGCATGCTCAGATCAACCCCGGGCGTCGGATAAGGGAATTGATGACTATCCGTATGCTAGACTTTGAGTCTCCCGAGCAAGTGGATACACTTGTTCGGGAACTCCAACAAAAAGCTAAAGAGATGAGAGCAGCACTGAGTTCATCCTCTGCTCTAAAGAAAAAGTATAATTTTTGCCAAAATAAAATGAGAATAGTGGATGAGCATGCAACAGAATCTGAATCTCGATCGATTTTCAACCGACTTGGTTCGGATCTCTCCACGAGATCCTCATCATGGCCTGCCAACCGAGAAATACCACAAGATTCTTCCATTCCAGAATCATTGACAAGGTCCTCTAACTACACTCCAACGCAAATCTCATATTCAAGAAGCGGTGAACCTGGAAATTCGGCCAGTCAACAAATGAGCTTTGCGCAGAGTGCTTTACTTAGATGTGACCAACCCCGAATTTCAGCCCATGACCGATTGGGCCCAGGGGGTTTTTCTCATTATGATTTTGGTAAACCAGTTGTTGAGGTGATAAGACCAGCAATGGCTATGCAAGATAGCCAACAATCCCTTTTGCAGGATTTACAAAAAAGGTTAGCCGAGGTAGAGGGCAAGGTGAAATCAAAAGGAGATCTTCATAAGCGATTAAGCTCGGAAAATGAGCCTTTGGCCATCGAGTTGGAAGATGCTCCGGTCCAATCGAAGATAAGTCCACTCCAAGCTCCTCTTTATGAGGGAAGGACAGATCCGGAGACTCATGACTGGTCGAGGTGCGACGGATGCAACAAAATGCCATCAATTCCCTCTCACTCTAGGCGAACTAGCCCATAAATGGTACGTAAATCTTCCTCCTCTTTCCATCCATAGTTTCTCCGAGCTTGGGGAGAAGTTTGTATCATACTTCGCTGCAAAAATCAACAAGCCGGAAAGTCGCCATCGATTGATGAGAGTCCGACAATAGAAAGATGAGGGAGACTAGCAGTATATCGATAGAATTGATGAGATCATCCTCGGTGGTGAGCCTATGAGAGACGAGCTTGCGCTTCATTCTCTACTTGGAGGATTTAGGGGAGATTCCCCCATGTTCCGCAGTCTTACCAAAGACCTTCCCACTACATATGTGGAATGTAGGAGACGAGTAGGTGAGCTCATTAACCGTAAAAAATTATTGACCCAGAGATTGGGGGAGGTAAAGGTGGATGAAAAACAAGAGAATTCGTCTTCATTCAGAAAGAGAAATGGAGGACGAGAATCCAAAACTCCAGAAACCTTCAAAAGATTCTATTATAAATTTTAAATATCATAATTTGTATATTACTTAGAGAAATCTAAATAAAATTTCAAAAATAATTAAATCTAATTTTACAAACAATAAAATTTTCAAAAATAATTTTCAAATGAATTTAGGGATAAAATTTTCAAGCTCATTGTTGATAAAATAATCGACGCTACGAAGGTCGC
>JAPKLY010000306.1:429164-527363 GCA_026898435.1 Prunella vulgaris
AATATTATATCCATCAATATAATAATATATTAACATATATTATAACAATCATGGCATGGATATGTGCTATCCTTGCTGGAAAATCACATCATGGTCACATATGCATCCGTAACGAATTTAAAATTTATATAAATTTGTGTGTATTTTGGTTAGATACTCATAATTAAATTTCAATTTTAAAATTAATTTTGACTAACTCATATTTAAAATTAAGTTTAAAGTCCAAATATAGGGATGACAATGGGGCAGGGCAGGGCTGGTATCTAAGAACCCTTGTCTGCCCCGCGCCTCTGCCCCGCCGCCCCGCCCTGCCCCATGCCCCACTCCGGGGCAGAACATTGCGCCCCATGTCTGTCCCATCGCGGGTCAGATCGCCCCGCCCTGTCCCATGTTAATTTTATATCAAAATATAATATATATTTTAGACAAATAAAAAATAAATTTAAAATAAAATTAATGCAATAAATTTATCAAAATATATTCAAAAAAATAATTTTACATTAGAGTTAAAATAAATAATATAATTTTAAATTTATTTAATATATTATAAATGTAGGATATTAATTTTATTTTATATGTTATAAAATATTATATATAGAATTTATTTATATATTATAAAATATTATATATTTATTTAATATATACAATGGGGCAGGATGGGGCGGGGCGGGGCAGGACAGTAAAAATGCAAACCCATGCCTGCCCTGCCCTGCCCCATGCGCAGGGCGGGGCAGGCTGCCCCTTTCTCAGGATGGGGCGGGGAGGGACTGCCCCAAATGGAGCAGGTCAGGGCGGGCCGGGGCGGGTCATTTTGTCATCCCTATCCAAATACATAATATGTATTGGGTTGCACCCAAGATTTTGTGTATAATTTTTCTATTAATAGTAAATATTTTATGTAATATATAAGTTAAGTAATTTTTTAAAAAAGTTATATGTATTATTAAAAATTACTCATATTATTATTAAAAAAATTATTTCTTGTCATTAATAATATGTGACTTTTCAGTATTAATTGGTATAAATATTTAACAATACACTTGAATTGCATGACACACCGGATACACACAAGATTAAGTCTTTTATTAAATTTATTCTTAATATCATATACGTTAATTGATATCATAATATTTACATTATAATTTCAGTTAGAAGTTTAATGACGTTAGTAAGACATGTAAATATATTTAGTAAAAGTGTCTAATAGTATTGTACTATGAAACTTGTTGATATGAGATTTTTTATATTTAAATATATAGGTCTATAAGTTTCATCACATTTTAGTTATCAATCTACACATTTTGTTTGTTTAATTTTATTTTTTAACATTTTAGCTTCATTTTACAACTTTATTTAAAATTGTAATACCCTAAAGTTTTACTATAATTTCATAAATATAAAATATAATATTTAAAAAAAGTATAAACATATATTATGACTTTTATTCATTTTAGTATTCTATTTGGTATGCTATACAAAATTAGTAATCATCTGATTTTTATATAGAATTTTATATGATTGACGGTATAAAGATTTAACAAAATCTCTATACTCTTTAAAAAAGTTAATATTATCTTCTTGTTGTTATTAAATTTGTATGGCCATATAAAATAAATTTATCACCAAAATATCCCCATATCAATTCTTGTCATCTTCTACACAAAACACACAAATCAAATACTATCTCAAAAGTCAAACCCCAAATTTCCATTCAGTTAAAAAATCATTAGTTTTTTTAAAAAATAATTATTTAAAAAAAACTTAAAATCTAAAAAAACATCACTTAAATCCTTTTTCTACAAGAGTGACTATTCTAATAAACATGCAATTGATGTTAACACACTAGGAGGCGTTTGATATAATTGTAAGGAATGGAAAGGGTATAGAATGAAAGTTATAGTTCTCATATAGCTAAACTATGGTTGATTCCTCAATTTTTGGGAATCAAAGTCATAGTAGAGTCATTCCAAACACACACTATGACTTTGATTATCATTACTCACTCTCAAAAGTCATGAACCAAACACCCCCTAAAACTTTGATAAAATTTATTGAGTTATACAATTTTCATTAGTGTAAATATAATACCAATTTTATGTGAATTTCCAAAGATGCATTTGAGGGCCCTTTATCCATCCTCTGCAGTTTTAACAACTTCGTAGAGTTGTTCATTTGAAATCTTGTGAAAGAAGTACAGCTGTTATGAATTTTGCACATGAGAAACAAATTGATTTTTTTTTTTTTTTGTCATTTATACAAACCAAATCTACAGACAATGCTGAATCAAAGAGTTCAACTCCACAACTGATGTCTGTAAACTATGAAGATGTGCCTCCACCTTATCAGACACAAAGCACGTGTTACATGACATAGCTTCAAGCAACTGCGTCTTCCTCCCCGTAGCTTCACCTTTCGCGCTCTGCAGAACTTGTAATTTTTCAAATTCCACCAGCACTTCCTCTTGCATGAACTTCTCCTCCTCCTCCTTTAACTCAGCTTCAAACAAGCTCTGATAATAATCAATGATCATTCTCTCGAATTCAGCTTTCCCGTTTTCTTCAACTTCTAGAAGCGTCTCTTTCTCCTCAACAATCTTTCGAAGCTTCACATTCATTTCATCAGCAAACACCATCTCTTTCTGCATTTCCATTTCAACACGTTTTATTTCACTCTCCAACTTTTGTAACTTCCCATTCATAGCTTCAATTTCCTTTTTCACCCCTCCGAGTGCTTCTCTCTTCACTTTTATTTGACTCTGTAGCTTCGTTTTCTTCTCCTCTGATTCAAGCAAAGCAGTAGCTTTCCCACTTACTTGCCAGTTCTTGCCTGCCTTTTCAACATTATCTATCGCAAAAAGAACTCTCTCACCTTCCAATTTCTGGTTTTCCTCCACTACTTTCAACCTCAGCTTCTCGATGGTGTTTCTTAGATCAGTTTCAGTTTCTTTGACCTTTGAAAGAGAACTCATCACTTCATTCTTGGACAACAAAAGAGAGTTCAGCTCCTCTTTCCTTTGGCTTAAACTTTGGGAAGAAGCATTCAGTTTTGATCGCACTAATGCCTCACGCTGTTCAAAGTAACCAACTGAAGAAGAGATGTTTTTCAAAGAGTGCCTTATTGCTGATAATTTCTTGTTAGCCACATCTTTTTTCTCCCGCAGCCCTGAAGAAAGCACTCTGAGATATTCACATTCTTCCTTTTTTGCTTGAATACTGCACTCCAGTTCCCCAATTCTTTCTGAAAGACCGTCAACCTCAATCATTGCTCTTTCAAATGAACCAAAAATACTTACTGTTTCAGCAGAGTATGAAAGCTTTTCTTGAGCTTCAACAAGTTTTTCTCTCATTGACTTCAAATCTTCACATGCATGCATAGGGATTGTTGTATTTGATGAATCTTCAACATGATCATGTTCATCGGGTTTTTCTAACTCGTCTATTTTCATGTCAGCTTCATTAGAGTCAAAAGAGTTGCTTGTTTCTGTGTCCATCGAATACTGACCATAATCAGTCTGGACACATATTTCAAACAAGGGAGTTTCCAAATCCATGTCTGTATTGCCCTTCTCCATATTTGGTTCAAGGGAATTCATTTCCTCCCCCTTATGTTCATTCTCAAAGCAAACAGAAGCTTCGCCAAAACTAAGACATTGGCCTCCATCAATTTCCAAAAGCTTTTTGGGACAGCTAAAGTTTACTTTGTCATCTGTATTCTTGCATTGAGCAGAAGCAATAACCTTTTTTAACTCGTCTTTTTCTTGCATTGCCTTCTCATACAGACAAAACAACTTGTCATACTCTTCATGCATTTCTGACAGTTGACATTTTAGGTTTTCAACTTCTTCCCTTGCCATCTTCAGTTCTGTATCTTCAGCCTTGTTAGCAACTGCCTTTTCATACAAATCAATCAGTTTATTATTATCCTCAATTAAGACCTTGATCTTCGTCCTCAGTTCATCGTTTTCATTGGACAAGAAAATTGCCATTTCATGTGCTTCGGCCTCTCTTTGGCTGGCAACTGCAATGGCATCAACCATAGTTTTAAGTTCTGTCTGATCACTTACGCCAATACTCATCAAAGGAAGTTTCATTTGTCCCTCTTTGGCTTCATTGTCTTTCAACGATTGCACAGCATCAAGTTCCTTTTTCAAGTCACTGACATGCCTGTAAAAAAATTCCCAGTGAGGAAAAAGGGGAAATGGTGAACTAAACTTTGATTCGAAGGAAATGTAGACTGTTTTTCAAATAAACCAATTCAAGATATCAATGTCCTTCATTAGATACACCTTATACTTAGGTCTTTCAATAAATCTAAAAGTTTTCAAAATATTTACCTTAACTAAAGGCAATATGAACATAATAAAATTAGGACAATATTGATAGTGACCGCTATGGCATTACCTTTCTAACTTTACTTTCTCATCAACTAAGAAATCAACTTTTTTGCGAAGTGAATCAAGCTCTGATTGGTTCTGAATAGCCTGATAAAAAAAAACAAGTGGCATGCTTTAGATAATGTACACTAGGCATGCTCTTCATGAACAGAAAAAGATTACAGCACATAGCCCATACCTGCATGTGGAGGAACTCATTCTCCTCATTCATTGATGTGCGCCAGGGTGATCCAGATGCCTGCAACAGAAAAGCCTAGCATACATAAGCAAATGTTTCAACACTCTTAACTTTAACTAGGTAATTCCAAGACTTGAGGTTAATTGAAAATGTAAGGTCTTGATAGTCTAGCCATTTATTCACCACATATTGCAGTTTTGGCCCTAAAACAAGGTCCTACATAGAGCAAAACAAACGAAGCGGTGATTATCTACTCTTATCCTGAAATCTACACATAATTCAGATCAATACAAGTAAAATCAATCCCTAAACTCGAGCATTATATTGAAAAAAATCAATTATTTGTAGGTAAAAGGAAAAATGAAAATAGCGAAGTTTCTTTATTACCTGATTAGAACTCAGAAAATTACTATCATGTGGAGTACCCATTGCCAGATCATTGCTGTCTTTCTGTAATGTCAATAAAACACATCATTTACTTTCCAAATTTTCATCTTCCATAAAATTTACTAGCCAGACTTAGGAAAAAAAAGGGTTAAGCACCTGAATGTTTCCACAGTCTGATTCATGCATGAGTTTCCAATCAAGAGCTTCAAGCAACTGCAGAACACACATAAATAGTCAAAACTAAAACTATGGTAGGAACTTATAAAGAAGATGATGTGTAATATAAGCAGTGAATACATAGTTGCAATAAATAAAATATTACCTGGTCATGTAATATCTTTATCTGCTCATTTAGTGTTTCCCGTTCGCCTTCCTCACAAAATGATTTTAGTCTGAATGAGCAAAAGTTCAGCAGTAAATTTGATTAGCCAATGAAATTGACAATTTAATTTACAAAAGAAAAGGGAACAACACAGAAAAAATTATCCTGAAGTTAATGGAATATCAACAATGTTACTGGACAGAAACAGAAAACTATAAAATGAATAATTTCACATTCCAACAAATCTATTTAAGATGCATCATACATCGTGAACATCAAACTTGGTTTCTCATGGTCAACTGCTAATAAACTATTTCTACACAATGAATGGTGAAAATAAAAATCCAAGTAAAATGGAAATAGTAAAGGATTGCCTTCTGATCTCTTCTTTTAGTCGCAAATTCTCCATAGCAAATCTTGTCACCTCCTGGTTACGATCTACCTGAGCACGCAATACCTCTATTTCCTTTAAATTTTCCTCTCTTTCTTTAAGCAAGTGAAACTCAGCAGAGATCTTTCCAGAAGCAATTGCTTCTAGTCTCTTTATGCCTGCTTCTCGAAATCTTAGTCGCATCTTCAAACCCTGAATCTCATCCTCTCTTTGTTTGGCCTGATAAAGCACAAGGGAAGTATCTACTCAAATTGATTCGAATGCATTGTACTTATTCTTAAATATAACAGAAGTCTATCCTAAAGCAGCCTAGGAAAAAATTCTAGTCCCAACCACTTTAATCACCTAGGTATTATGCTCATATTGTAATAGAGATTCAGAAATGAAGTGCAACATGATGCAGCAACGAAATTTCCAATGTAACAAATTAAAATGTCCAATTTAGTCAAAAAAAACAAATACACTTGTGCAGATAACCAAAAAGGGAATATTGCAAAGACTATTGTTTTCCCAGCATGGAATTTCTCTCTGCTTTGAAGATTTCCTTTGAGCACTATCTACAGGCTAAATAAAATTTTATCTATTTTGAAAGTTCTATGAAAGCAATTTCAATATTTCAACTCAACCACCCCTCAATTCTAATACTGAAAGTAATGCAATACACCATTGTACGGTGATTCTATCAGGACAAGAGAAACCTTATGCCAGAATTTTAGTTACTCATTTATATCAAATTTATTTAAGGAAACTGTAAACAATGTAATTACCAGCTGCAGAGCTGTCTGATTTTCTTCTGCTAAAGCTTGCAGTGTGGTGTCTTTATCTTTTTCCCTCCGAAGAGCTCCAATAAGGGCAACTTCATACTCTTTTTTCTGAAGCTAAAGAATATAAAAATTATGCTAGAACCAAGATATCTGAAGAACACTATTTCTACAGGTTTAAAGAATTCAACATACACGTGATGTCTTTTTCTCAGATATAATCGGAGTGGAAAATGCTTGATGTCCATCCCATTTTAAAGTTCCTGGAGATCCTGGAAATGTCATTGATAGAACATCATCATCATGGCTTTCAGCAGCTCCATTGATTTGGCTCCTCAAACGAGACACTTCTTTCTACAAATGGCATTTACCAAACTCATTAGTAACTAAACAACAAAGAAATTGAAAAGGAAGAAATGCAATAATACAAACTTGTTGATATATGGACCTAATCACTGTGCACTTTACTTTCTAAGTTCTAATTTCAATGCAGATAAATAGATAAACCAAACAATAGAATCCAAAACTTCTACAGCAAATACAGTTGTATGTTGAAAAGGTATAATGGAAGATCAAGAAGAAGTTGGCATCATGAAAAGGTAAACCTGTATTATCAGATAGAAGCTTTATAAAAAGAAATAAACCCATATCTACTTATTGCATTAGTTAATATTTCAAAATAGACACTTAAATATTGTTCTTTATGATGATTGGGAGAAGCAGAAACTCTTACTTTGAACAAGAGATATTCAATTGTGGTAAGGAAAGCAACCACAAATGATATGAGATAAGAGAAATAGCTTTGACCAACATTTGTATCATAATTTATAAAAATTTGTGCAAGCACAATATTTGGCTGTATACAATACATACCTTTAGGTTTTGATTCTCAAGTCTCAAAGCCAGCACATCCCCAGAAGCATCTTCGTTTACAATAGCCTAGTGAAAGAGACATTTTACAGGAAAGGTGCATATTTTTAGTAGGTGCTAAAAAAATAAAAAATAAAAAAAGGTTCTTACATGATTTTTAATAAATTTGGCACGTTGGGCAAACTTTAAAGTGCTCAAAGTCTCTAGGGAGCAGCTGCAAGAGCATAGTAGAATTTCACATGAAGTGGTGAACTTATACAGTAAATGAAATTACATGCTGTTGGAATTAGGAAATGTAATTGGCAATAACAATTTGATAAAGAAAAGGTTTACAGAAGAATTATCAAAGAAACTACAGAAATAAATCAATTGTTCAAATCAAGAAGCACTAACCAACTAGAAGGACTAATGTTTGCAATGATGGTTGTTTTGGCATTTCCTCCTAGTGAATCCTGCATAATATTGGTCAGAGACTCAGAAATAGAAAAGGGGCCACCTAAATGTTGAAATTACATGTGTAAATTTCATGTACTCAAACAAGAACTAATTTTCAGCATTTTCAGATATTTGGATCCAGAGAAAAACAGCAAAGCGAACAACTGCAATTGGCTTTAATAACAAGAGAAATTCATATCAAGCAGAGCACTTGTGCAACAAATTTCCGTACAGTCCTAAAGAGTTTCTTGACAATCTAAAGACAGAATCATCTACCTGAAGCAGAAAAGTGAGCTTGGAATCCCTGTACGGAACATGAAGAGACCTCCCATTGGACATGCTCACAAGATTCATTATCACAAGTCTGCATATCGAAGAATATCAAATCTCAGATTAAAGTACACAGGGAAAACACAAACAAAAAATGATGAATTAGTAAGGTATTTCAACTGCATAAAATTGAGGACAAAAGGAAAACATACCCTAATGTAGAAAGAGATTTGTTGATGTTTGTAGCTTCCTTCAAACGTTCCCCTTCCGCACCAGAGCTTTTTTGCCTATATTTTGAAACATAAGAATGTAAAATAAAAACATAAAAATACTCGATTAACATATTTCATCTTCTGCGTTTTCTACCATGATATCAACTTTACCTTTCAGATCCTGCTAAATCGACCAAATTAAGGCGAGCAAACCGGTGATGAGTTACCCCCTGTGATTCCCACTGAAAGAAAAATACAACGTTTTATTCCTTTCCCATTCCCGACTCCCCATTCCGCAACCAAACAACCCATACGAATTTGAGGCCAAAGCTAAACAAAAGGAGAAGTTTGATAAGTAGACCAAGAGTTTATTTGCTTACCTTACTCTCCACGACGCATGTGAACACACTATGAGAACGACTACTAGCTCGGTTCATGTTTGTTGCAGCTACCTTTCTATTGGATGCACCCTGAAAATATGACATGAATATGTGATTTTAACAATATAACATATACTGACATAGAAAAAATCAGTAACTAAATTAAGGTACATTCAGTTGTTGCAGTAATATCGTACATATGGGAACATCATAAAATAAAGCAACACAAATTAAAAAGTTATGTAGAAGTTCTAGTTCAGAATATTAAAGAAAAGAGAATTACTAACCTGAATAAGTTGTTGGATAACGTCTCGAGCACTCGTAACTTCTACCTCGGTTACATTTTCCACATAAATACCTTTCTTTGTGTCTTCTCTTATCTGCAAAGAGCCGTGTAACAATCAATTATCATATAAAGGTTTCATTAAGAAACATTGAACTTGGGGCATACTCGAGGCAGTGTGGGAATTCAAAAACATGAAACAATATGATATGAGAATGTCTCCTTTGCAATAACTCTTACAGCAAATTTATAATAAAATATCTCATATTACACATTTATAAAGTAATGAAATGCTCATGAAAGTTATAGTTACTAGAGTGTTGTGTTGATTTCGAACATGTTTTTTTTTTGTAACTTTCCTATACTACAATTAATTGACCTGAATCTCTTTCCTCAAACTAAACAAATATCAAGGACCACTATATAGTGGAGCCGTGGAGGGATCGTTCTTTTCCCCAAAAAGTGCAATTGAAAGAAAGTATCAGCAGACACCTTACTCTTAAGTGGGATGTAATTGTTGATAAGATTATAGAGATAAATACAATAATCTAATGAACAACAGTTATGATCTCTTTGTAATGCTGGAGAATAATACCTGTAAATTAACAGACGAAGGATCCAACAGATCAAGAATCTGTTCATTATAGATCTCTATGAAAGAGCATCGACATGTGAACTTTAGTTTTTCATCCCTGCGGGCATCTTTGTCCTGTAACACAAAATGGTGTAACAGCCTGAAAATGAAACTAATATAGGCACAAAACTTTCTTTACACAAGAAGGTAAGAATACATCTGGGTAAAAAACATAAAATCCCCCTATGTTTAATGTAATGTACACAAAACCCCTCTATGTTTCATTCATTGCATAAAACCCCCTATGTTCCTCTTACTTTCAAAGAATACTAATAATGTAAAATTAAAGCGTGAACTTACATACCTATCCTCTCTATAAACAAAAAACACGCACACAACATTCAAACAGAAACACATAGACACAAAACATTTAAATATTGAAAGTGTCAAGAAGTGGACGATGGAAAATTTTGTGCATGCTTTTATCAAACACAAGGGATTTTATGCATTTAATGAAACATATATAAGGGGGGTTTAGTACATACTTTTATCAAACACATCCATACTTTATGCATTTAATGAAACATGAGAGGTTTTGTGCATATTTTTACTAAACACGGAGGGGTTTTATGCAATTAAAACACATGGGGTTTTTCTGCATAATACCCGATCCACCCTCTTTTGCTTTCAATATGAACAATATTTTTGAAACATACCTTTTGAATTCTAGAGAATAGATACTCAAAAACTCTAGGTGTCATCCCACCATTTACACTATGTCTTCGAGTACCACCCTCAATATCTCCAAGCATTGTGTGGGTTTTTCCACTTCCGGTCTATGAAAGTTCAATCATCAATTAAAAGAAATATTAATTCAAAACTGTCAAGTAGTCTATTATGTTAGGCATTTCACAGTTATACAAACATCAGACTAGCAATGGCTGCACTTTTATAAAAGATTTTATAGGCTAACTACTAGCCCATGCATTAGCCACTCTTTATTAAGCTACGAAAGGCTTCAACGTATACTATGGAAGGTGAAGTTCAGAATCCCAAATTAACACATAGGTATACTCACTTGTCCATAAGCAAACATGCAGCTATTATACCCTTCCATGCAATTCTCCACCATTGGAACCCCAGAAACTTTAAAAAGCATTTCCTGTTAAAATTACCCAATCATAAAAAACGTGAAATAAAGAAACTGTTAATCAAAGATAACATATACAGGGATTGTATATACCTGGCTAACATTTTCATCAGCCACGATATCAAATGTAAATCGAGATTCTGGATGCCCCGTCCATGTAATCGTCTGGGAACTTTCTTGCCTAACACAACTGCTACGGCCTTGTACTGATATCTCAGAGCTGCTAAAAGGCCGAACCCTGATAATAACCTGTAAATTACCAAATAGACAGTAGCTAACATGCCTTGTAAGCAATTTCATGAACATTGTCTACATTGCGTTGCTAAAGTAAAGTAAATAGTTATATCTGAGAACCATTCAGATATAACTATATACATTGCATTGTCTACCATTCAGAGGGGGCAAATAATGACCACAGTGCATAACATTCAGAAACAATTTCATCTTGCGTTAGCTTACCCGTTGAAGACTAATTTCCTACCAAAATTTATAAAGCCATCCCAAAACCCTAACACCGTACGGAAGGGCCAAAAAGAAGATACCTGGACATTGTGTTCTTTCCAGAAATTGGGATCTAAGCGGAATTCAAAACTTCTACTGGAAGCGGCTGAGATGGATTCAGTGTCATCGAGTTCAGATGACATGTCCTTGCAAGAAGAAGATTGAAGTAAGAAAATATCTCTGGAAACCGATTTCTGCAATAGATCCGGAGAGCTGCTGGCGCTCTTCATCGGCATTAGGGCTGAGTCGCCGTGCTCTGGCGGCGGATTTTGGTGGTACCCGAACCTGCTTCTGCTTGCCGTAGACTCGGCATTGGAAGAAAAAATCGGCATTGTCAGAGCTTCGATCGGAATTCCTGGGAGGAAGAGGGAATAATTTGAACAAAATGTAAATGAAAAAGTGGAGGAAGAGGGTTTGGAGGAGGGGAGTACCGTTGGTGGTTTGAAATATTTTGAATATGGAAAGTATGGAGCCAAGTACGCTAGGTCAATTTAAATGATTTTTGCTCTCTTTATTTTTTTTTTAAACCAACCCATTATAATTATAATTATATGAGTAAGTCTCTTGTGCACCAGTTACACCGTGCAACTCAAGTGTATTTTTAAACAGTTATACAAAATATTATTGAAAAGTTAAAAAAATTATTACTGAAAAGTTAAATTATTAAAGATATATTTTTCAATAATAACATGTATAACTTTTCAATAGTAATTTGTGTAACTTTTAAAAAATGAAGTTGAGTTGCACGGTGTAACTGGTGCATACAAGACTAAACCTAATTTTATAATTATAAATAAAAGGAAAAGTTGCAAAACGGGTTCATCAGTCAAAATTATTTGTCATGTATTGGATTGATTATACTGAATTAACTACATAAAATTATATTTTAGCATTTGAAAAATTAAGTAAATTAAATTCAGAATCGAAAATAATAAAATATGTCTGAGAAGATCTTATGTCATTGTAATCATATATTGAACATCTGGAACTATTCTAAGCATAACGGTTATCAGTTTGAGAGCATTTGAGCAATTAAACTCATAATCTTATGTTCAGCTATGTTCGAAGATAAAAGAAAGGGGAAATTGACTTTTTTGTCATTTAAGTTCCGTTTACCTTAATTTTAGTCCTCTTAAGTTTTGAATTTGGAAGAAATCTAAGTTATAAAAATTATTGATCTTCATCCTAAGACCTGATACAGTCGATCATGTTCCCGGTTTTATCATATGTGATATTTTTTTTCTTATTTTTTTAGTTCAGATTGGAGGGTTTAAATACTCATGTGTCTCACATGTACTGATAAAACGTGGGATGAGATTAATTATTCCCCAAATCACAATTCACGCCTTTCTTCTTCAAAAAACTCCCAAATCACAGTCTACTTCTACGAAAATTCTCAAATTATAGTCTCACTCTATTGAATTGAATAGAGTACTTCTAATATGTCTTCAAATAATTCATTTGAATTTGGGAGTGTTGACCAAAGAGTGAAGTATAATTGTGGATTTTTTGCACGAGTTTGGACGCCATATACAAGAGCAAATCCGGGCAGAATATTCTATGGTTGTAAAGATTGGATGGTAAGATTATATTTTCTGTCATTACGTATAAGGTTCAACTTGGACCCTGAAATTTCTTATCTCCTTTTTTGAGTGTGATGGTGGTGGTTGTAAATTCTTTGATTGGTTAGATTATTCAATCCCTCACAAAGCAAGAACAATGATTACGGAATTGAAGGTGAAGAATCGTGAATTGGAAGATGAAGTCCGCGCTCTGAAAATTGGGATGAAACGACTACAAGTTGCTTTAATAACATCTTGGTGTGTCATCACTGCCCTCACCCCCAACATAATCATCATCACTGCCCCTTCACTCACAATGAATATTTTCAATTATATTCCCAACCTGATAGTCTTTAATGAATGAATTTGAAAATCACTTTCAGTTATAAGCTTCACTAGATTGCACTCATCATTTTTTACATATAGAATAGCACTCCATTACCTCCCATATAAACAGAAAATTGGTTTAGTGACTCAATATTAAATTGGTTCATATTGACATGTTCAAACTTATATTATATTATATACTACATGTACAAAAAATACTATATGTACAAAAAAAAGAGCACATTGACCACACATTCCAAAAGAGAATCTTAAACACTATATGTATAAAAAAAAAAATTAGAGCACATTGACCACCCATACTTTATGCAATAAAAGTTGTGTATGTCCTACCTACTTTAATAATCAAACTCAACTTTCTTACATACTTTATGCAATAAAAGCAGTAAATGTCCCGCCTCACCAAACACGAATATTGTATAAAATAATACCAACTATTTAAACCATACCTAATATTGAATCATCTATCGAAGCATTTACATAAACCTACCATATTAAAGAGGAGGATCTCTATATTGCGTAGGATCCCTAAGTCTCATCTTTAAGTATGCGTGTATCCCTTTACAAGAGAAAATTATTGTAACAAGAGGTTGTGTCATTTAGGCGAAGTGATAGATACGTATGATGAAATCAGAAACATGACCGGCTGTATCAAGTTATAGAACCAAGATCAAGAATTTTTATAATTTAAAGGACTAAATTCCAGATTCCAAACTTAAGAGGACTAAAATTAAGATCAACGAAACTTAAAGAACAAAAAGTCAATTTTCCCTAAAATAAAAAAATACTAAGTCATTAAGCGTATAGAATAATTTATTTCTTTTCAAGTAATTTCCAAAAAAGATGAAAGGCAGGTTATATGATTTTGCTATTATCCAATAATTGCCAAGAGGAAATTTGGGCATTATAACCCCTTGAAAATGGAAGGTTTAGACATAAATTTTAAAAAAAATGTAAGTTTTGTGTGAAATTGGTTTATACTATGAACCACTTTCCAATAAGTACAAAAAATAAACTCATAAAATTAAATCTTATATCATAAAATAGTTCATATCATAAAAATGGACTATATAATATTTTACCTAAAAAAAATGTAGAAGAGAGTATATAAAATTAAATAGTAAAAAGTTAAGAATTTATTACATAGAAGACCTTAAATTAATAGAGCTGGCAATTTCGGGTCAACTCTATGGGTCGGTCCGACTTAGCCGATATTTGGGTTGGGCCCAATTCTTAAAGGCCCAATTAAAAATGCACGTTCTGTGAATATGACTTGGTCCGGTGGGCCAGTCCGCATCGGCCCAATTGTCATCTTTATAGTGTGAAAGCTAACAATTAAGGTCCAACTCGATGGGCCGGCCAGGCCTACCCGATATTTGGGCTGAGCTGGACTTAATTTTTACAAACCCGATTGAAAAATTGACTTAGCCCATTGGGCCGGTCCGTTTGCCAACTCTATAAATTAAACAAGGACGCAAATTAAAGTTACTCACCTTAATTTAAAAATAATATCACAGGTTTCAATAGAGCTCTACTCGTTCTCTCTCTCCCCTCATCTTTCATAGGCCACGACTCTCAATTGAACTTATGTTCAACGGGAAAGGTAGATGTCGTGTGTTCAAGGACGAGGCGAACGAAGGCCAATCGGAGAGATATTGGAGGCGGAGGATTTTGAAGGGCAGATATT
Organism: Prunella vulgaris; assembly: GCA_026898435.1. Lineage (NCBI taxonomy): Eukaryota > Viridiplantae > Streptophyta > Magnoliopsida > Lamiales > Lamiaceae > Prunella > Prunella vulgaris. Next base: position 443,866 of record JAPKLY010000306.1, read on the forward strand.
TACGGTGGCGAGCAAGGACCGATTGGAGAGATTTTGGAGGTGTAGAATTTTGGTAGGAGTGCACGATGAGCAGCGAGCGTAAAGGGCAGTTTTGGTATCTTTAATTTCCAGTGTGGTTGTGGTTGTGACTGGAAGGTGTTGTTTATTCCAAGTAGCAGCGATTAATTTGAGGAGAAGACGGTGAGAAACTTCGAGGTGGTACGACGACTCTTTTCAATTTTTCAGTGGCAAACTCAGCTTTCAAGTGGAAATGGTGTAGATTCTGTGTGAATATGTGTGGTGGCAAGTCCTTTGAATTCATGTAGATTCTATTTAGATTTAGGGTAGCTTTGATATGAATTTTGATTTTGTATAGATTTTTTTCTAACTCTGATTTTGGGGGAAAGTTGTATATTATGTAGATTTTGTGTAATTTATATGTTCAATCTTGTATTACTATTTTATTGAATGATTTTGATTTTGTGGATTTTGTTATTTTTTTATGCATATTTTACTGGGGAATTTTGGGGGTTTGAAGATTGGGAATGCATTATATTTTTTAGATTTTGAAGAAATTTAATATAGTATAATAATAACGGGTGTAGTATAATAAGAAATATTATAGTGCAATCACAATAGGTTTAATATAATAAAAAAGTTAATAGTGTGTGTTAGCTCTTAACACACCGTGACATAGCATATGAAAGGTTGTGACTATATAAGAATAGCACCCAAAGCATTTCAAGATTAGTTCATGCTAATAACCTAAAACCAAATGAAAATAAGAGAGAAATAAAGAAGCTCATGCTTATAAAGAAATTGCAATAAATAAAATTATCACCTCTTGAGAGTAATAAGATCTACAACTTGAAGAAATAGTAAAAACTCACATTAATCTTTAAATTTCCACAAATATTTTGATCAAAATGATTTCATAACTAATTTTGCAAGAAATCCTCAAAAACATAAAAGAAAATGAAAGAAAATTAAAATGTTTCTTGGGAAGTAGGGTTCTAAACTTCTTAAAAATTTGAATGGAGTGAGAATTTATACGTAGAAGAAGTGTTGGTATCCGAATTTATAAGTTAGTCCCTGAAAACTTCAAAAATTCTCATTTCTAATCAATATTATGACACAGTTTCTTCAGAAGTCAACATGGGTCGTGTATTTTTTTGGTAAGTCGTACGAACTACTTCAACTAGCCCAACACATTTTTGAATAAAGCGGCATGGGCCGTGTGATTTTTGTACAACCGTGAGAAATTTTTCGAAAGAACCTAAATGGTTTCTGAACATAGCAGCACGATTTGTTAACAACATAGCACAATTTTTTTCACATCATCTCCTTTTTTTCATGAACTTTAACTCTTTGCCCATTTCTTCATCTTCTCATCTTTTAACTCTAATTGAGCTCTTTCACCTTAAGAACTTTGATCACGATCGATCACTCCTAACTCTCTTGCTTGTTTTTCCTCAATTCTTCCATTTTGCCACCTAATTCCTATAAAATCAAAATTTCTTGCACAAATGGATTAGATAGACAACTACACTAAAAAAACCATCACAATCAACCATTATTAAGCAATGAATGAGCATATTTTAATACAAAAATTACATGAATCACCAGACATGTTTCGCTAGGAAATATGTCCGCTGAAAAATCAAGACGGTCGAAAAATATAGTGCAATCATAATAGTTGTAGTATAATAAAAAAAATTCAATAGTGTAGATGTGTCTCGTTGAAAAAATATGTCCATTGAAAAAGTTTGGTAACAACTATAAAGATGGACAAAAAAAAGTGAATAATAACAATCAAATCAAAGGTGAACACTAACTTTTGCTCCTCTTTAACAAAAACTTTCCTGTTCTTTTTTTAGTTTTGGCCTTCTAAAAAAAACCCTATATGTAATTGCCCCAAAAATTAAATAGAGATTAAGAACTCGTTAAAGATTGAACTATCCATGACTATGGTAGATTTTGTAGAAGCACAGCTTCAAACATCCAAGTCTCTTCATCTCTAAAAAAAGACTTTGTGTAGTAGCCTATTGTTTTGTGATGATGAAACAAGAAGAAATTAACTCAATTTATAGACAAGAATGAAGGGGGTCTTATCCAATAAGAATTTAGTTATAATTTCTTTCTTTCTTTTTTATTATGGGTGGTAAACTCAACTAATTTCGAATTTACTATTTTATTTTCTGTATAATTTAATCAAATTATTATTCGTAACCATTAGATTAAAACTTTAAAAAAGATGTCAAGTGATTTAGATTTATTTAGATTTTAATTACAATTTGAGTATAGCATTAATGAAATGAGGAATTGAAGTTGTGGTAAGTGTAGGGATAGCAAATGCAGCAGGTCAAGGCGGATACTAGAAGATCAAAATCCGCTCCACTCTATATGCGGGTCAGGTCGGATCAATCCGTTACGGATCACGGGGCGGGGCAGATCGATCCATTCTAAATTAAAATTTTATAATATATACTATATTCTTACACATTTAAAGTAAATTTAAGGTCTTAATTAAAAAATAAATTTATGATATTAAAAATATAGTATACGAATTTATTTTTATTTTAAAATATGTTGATATCAATTAAAATTTATAGTTAAAACATCATAATATATTTCATATTATGTTTTATTAGTATATATTGATTTAAAATATATTTGTTAAATTAATTTATTCTTATTTATACTATATACTTCCTCCGTCCCAGAGGTATTTGCACCCCTGGGATGGCACACGTTTTAAGAAAAATGTATTTTTTAAATAAAGTAGTGGTGCATGGGTAAATGTATGGAAAGTTTTGTGAGTGTGCACGCAAATCGATGCTTTCCTTTTAAATAGTGTGCTAATTGGTTTGGGACAACCCAAAATGAAAAGTGTGCAAATTGGTCTGGGACGGAGGGAGTATATACTAATAAATAATAATATTTTTTTAATAAATACCATATATATTCAATTTTTAATAATATAAACGGGTCAAAATGGAGCGGGGCAGGTAAGTAATGGTATCCATACTCGCTCCGCCCCGCTGCGGATCGTGGGGCGGGGCGATCAATATTGTGCGGGTTCAGATCGGAGCAGGTCGGGGCAGACCAAATTGTCATCCCTAGGTACGTGCATCTGTCGTACAAATGTAAGATTGGGTAAGAATTTTTTGAAATATTTAGGAATAGCAAGCAGTTCAATGATAGCTAGGGGTGCTCGGTACGACATACTAAAATTTTTTTCGTCATACCGTTACCGTATCGAAATTTTCGATATCGAAAAATATCATACCGTTGTCATACCGAAAATTTCGATACTGAAAAAAATCATACCGTTTTCATACCGAAAATTTCGATATGCCGAAATTTCGGTATGACAACGGTATACAGAAAATTTTAATTTTTTCGGTATACCGTGATATACCGAAATATTTCGATATACCGAAATATTTTTGGTATACCGAAATATTTTCAATATGAAATTTTCGGTACATCGCGATATACCGAAATATTTTCGGTATACGTAAATATTTCAATATACCGAAAATATTTCGGTATATCGCGGTATACCGAAATTTCTATATTTATATACCGTTATCGTATCGAAATTTTCGATACGATACCATACCATACCGAAAATTTCGATAAATTAGATATTTTTCAATACGATAAGTGCGGTATACCGGTATTTTCAATATTTCCTCCACCCCTAGTGATAGCTATAGTGATGCATTATGGAATCAATCAACTACTCTAGTAGGAGCTATGATGATGCAAATTGATAATTATAACTGCTAAAAAGACTTGCAATAAAGATTTCAAACCTCATAAAAACGAAACAATGTTATACAAAGTTTGACTTTGTATAAAACATTCTAAAGAAAAAGAAAATGATTCCTGAATAGATTACTACTTGTTTTACATTTGCAAATTATTTTGCCAAATTTCAAAAGTAATTTTGGGATATCTTGAATTCTGGATTAATCTTGATTTGTATGTAGTAAGATGTAGTTAAGGTTACTGAAAATGTATGTATTGTGATTTATATGAGAGGTTCATATATTAGTATGTTGACAACTAAAAATTAGGGTAATCGCCTTTGACATCGGGATATGTGCAAAGATAAAATTATCAGAAATCATTGTAACAGATTTTACCATAAATATGTGGATTTTTGGACGAAAGTGGAAGGAAATCCAAATTAAGTATCGGGAATACATTTGAACCATGATTTATATGATGTCGGATATGAAAATGACATACATTTTTATCCTGGAAAGTAATAACATCATAACATGTGTTTCATACCACATATTTTAAGTTGATCATATGGACATAAGAAATATCCATATTTTCTCATTGTATGAAACCTTGAGTTTAAGAAAGTCTCTTAGAATACCTGTAAGATATTCTACTGTATTTATTAGCCTTCACTATAGTGTTGCTACTTTACAATATTACTAATAGCTACCGATAATTCAGGAATATGGTACATGTTTAGGAAAGCAGTAATAGTGAGAATATGAAGATATTAGTGGGAAATGAAACACTTCTTTATTAACACATTCTATTGTATTTATTGACAGATCAATCGAGTTGAAAACTTGACTATGAATACATAAATTTTAATAGCATTGAATATGCTCTAATTATTTCAATGGATCGAAAGAGATATGTCAACATGTGTTAATTGAAAAAGTTATGGGGTATATATATCGAATTTTAATTTCTTTATATAAAATTGATTGAATTACTATATAACATCAACAAGTGTATAACGAGAAAACTCATATTTTCGAGGGTCATATAATATAGCGTCTGTATGAAATTATGTTTATGTGATGATATAAAAATGTAATGGAGATGAGCACAAAGCTCAAACATCATGTGTATGTGTGAGTGGGAGATGAAAAAGCAAATTAAAATAATAATTGATTAATATTAATTATATTTTAATTAATCCACACACAAAGTGGATAAATTTAATGTGGGAATTGTATATAAAGAGTAATATTGTTTTTTATTCACTTTTATATTAATTATTTGAAGAAGAGCAAGTAATTGATTCAGTATTTGTTTTCAATCATAACTAAATAATAAGAAACATTTTTTCTTTTGAAAAAATTGTCTCTTACCAATTTAAAAAATAAGTTCTTCTACACTTTTTTTAGAGGTTGAAAACAGACTTTTACTCTTTTGGATTTTTTTTTCTCTTTTGGTTTTTTTTATGTGATTGTTCTTTTTTTTCCTATCCAAGTTCCTATTACTATTATTAGGGACATTTAAGCCGATTTGGCTAATCAATTAAAGTATGTTTATGTAAAAAAAAAAAAAAAACTTTTGCTGTTGGCCCCCTAATTAAGAAGCCAAAAGTAGCCAAAACTTTAAACATGATTTGTGATATAATTATGAGAGATTCAAACCGATGAAATAAAAATGAAAAATTGATATTACAAGAATTAAAGTAGGAGTCAGAGGCGTTTTGAATATCCAGAGCCTCCACACTTCTTGCAGAGTACCAATCCTGTGATACATAATTTAAATGAATCATTGGTTTACAAATTGGGAGAGAGAGAGAGAGAAAGAAAGAGAGAGAGAACCTGCACCCTTGCAGACTTTACAATCAACTACCCCTGTTTCCACCTTCATTTTACCATCGCTGCAGAACACACATTTTGTTCCGCCTGTCTCCCACATTCGAAATTAATTAATTAAGGGGGTGCTTGGTAAAAAAAAATTCAATGTTAATAAAAATGAGATATATATATAGTAATTATTATATATAATGAAAATAAATGAAGTACATAACATTATTTTTTTGTCCTAAATAAGATAATCATCACCCACATTTGATTATCTACATCTCACTTTATAATCATTCTCCTCAATCAATCCCCCATACTACGACCGGCAACATTTTTTTTTTGTAAACTTTTTCAAAATTGGAGCACAACATTAATGACGTAACCTCCATGAACATAAATTTTCATTCAACATATGTAAGAACAAAGGAGAAAAATAAAATTTCATTGAAGAATTTGAAACAAGCGCCACTAAGTACTGTGAAATATTAAACATAAATAAATGACAAATTTTTGGTTGAACACAAATTAGAGCTTGTAGTTCCCTTCCTTCCAACATGTTCAAACATATTTCACATATTATGTTCAGGTCTCAAGACCTATTCTAAAACACTCCAACATAACTTGCGTATTTAATTATGCATACAAATTAAAATTAAAAAAAGAAACTTTTAAAATAAAATATATGCATAATTATATTTCTTTTATGGAAATGGAAAGACAAATTACCGTTTCCAGCACATCTCTCACAGGGCACAGGATCTCCCTGCACGCATATGATATATGTATAAAATCAAACACTAGGCGATGATCATAATTAATCATAATGACATCACTAATTTAGCAAAACTTGGCTAATTAATTAATTTTAAAAAAGTTGGGTAATTAATTAATTAAATACCTTGAGGCCAAGATAGAGAGAAAGCGCAATTGCAACCAAAACACTGGCAGTGACCAAGAAGGTCTGTGTGTCAACAGAGGGTGAAGTGAAGAGCAAAATGGGGGGTTTGGTGGGTGGGATTATATGGGGGATTAACTCTGAGCTGGATAGGAGAGGGGGAGGAGGAAGCGTGGCAATGGGCTGACGACAGAGGATGAGAGATGAAGGAACAGGCGGCCAGGAGGATGAGAGAGAGAGCGCCGCCGCCGCTGCTGGTGGTGGTGGTGTTGCGGCCATCCAGATTGTAACATGTGGTGCGAGGACGATCTCTCCCATTCTTTCTTTCTTTTTTATTTTATTTATTTTTAGCTTCAATTCTTTCAGGCCGACATGTTACCAAAATTTTCATTTTGTCCAAATACTATTTCATCAACTACATTTTGGTCTCTATTTATATTTTATTTTCAGATATTAGCTCCATAAAAGTTTCATTATTTTTTGGAAACGCATAAAATTTCATTATCCACTCCTAAGTTATACTCGTGTCTTAGCTTTAAAATTTCATTACATGTGCATTGTGCAATTTTTAATATTTACTTGTGATTTTATATATTTTATTTTTTCTTATCGAAAATTTGTTATATATATTATGATTATTTTCTATCCTTTTGAAATATTTCTAATAAATTACATTGGTTATTTTTCACTGTTGTTATTCTGAGAACAACAACAAATAGTTATCCTGATTCACAACTGAAAGTTGTTCTTAAAAAATATCTTAATTATCAATCTTTGTCACAACGTTGTTGCACAAATCAAATTAAGTGTTTTATGTTTCGCAAATATATAAAATAGAATATAGTATATACTTTTATCGAGATAATTGAAATTGAGAACTAAATTTTAATTAAATATATTTTGTCCACCTACCCACGGCTCTTCCATTCATTCATTTCTAATATGAATGTTATAAGATGATAACATATATTATAACTAAGTACATAACCCGCGTAACTACGCGGGAGAACATTCATGTAAACTATTTTTAATGTATATTTTAATATAAATATTTTTGTTATTTTTTTTGTTATATATTATAAAATTTTATGATGTGTATTATTATTAAACATAGTGTCATTTAATTTTATATTATTTAACAAATAAAAAATGTTATAATTTAAAATATTTGGAAATCAATTTTTATGAAAGAGTATTTAAAAAAAATTGAATAAAAAAAAGTTAGTGAAAATATTAATCATCCGAATGCCTATTAATTGCTTGGACAATTTTTTTAACAATTTTAATTTTTTTATTTAATTTAAAATTTTTAAAATTTAACATATCTTTTAACGGATATGGACCCTCTGTTTGGTAGGGAAACCAACAAATGATGTTGGGTATTAAAACGGTGACGTATAGTTAAAATATTTTCCTATTTTTAGCTTATTAACACGGTAACTAAAAAATCATGACTTGGTCCTTACTAAAAAGGAAAAAAAAATTTAACTATGTGCCACTGTTTTAGTACCCAGCACTATTTACTGGTTTCACTGCCCAGTAGAGAATCTATTTTCATCTTTTAACTCCACTATTTTAAAAACTTCTTCAACATATCTTTAACCCACCAGCCCACACACGACAAGTGCCAAATAATTTTTTTACAATTTAAATTAAAATTTTAAAACATGATTAACTTTTCCCATTTTTTTCAATTGCAATTTAAAATTTTAAATCTTAAAAACTTCTTCATATCCTTAATCATGTTAGCCCATTCACAACAAGTGCTATTAAACTTTGTATCCTTCAACACTATTTAGCCGCCAATATTCTACACGTTTCCGTTTTTCAACTTAAAAAAAAATATAAGTTGACAATTTCGCTTAACGCTTTCCTCCTTCCATCTTTAAAAAAAATTTGAATGATATTTAAATAAAATAAAAAAATGGTAACCGCATCCACTACATCTTCCACGTTTTCAAATATTTGTGTTTCTCATTTTCAAAAAAAAAAAACAATAACTTAATGATATTTAAAAAATTATTAACCGCCATCACGTAGGAACTAACTAATTTATTAAAATAATTTTTAAAAATAAATTACTTTGATTGACAGAACCAAAAAAAGAAGATAAAATCAAAGGCGGCCTTAAGTGTACAACATAAATGAATTTACACATTGAGATTCATCATACAATGAAAAAGTCCAATGTTAATAAATACGGGGAAAAAGTTAAATTTGTGATCATTAACAGAAAAATGGAACAATAGGATTGAAGTATGATGAAATCCTCAACAGAATTTGAAAAAAAAAAAACAGAAAAAAAATGGACTAGCTCTTGAACTCCATGGTCGTGATGTGTGGAGAAAGAGGAGCAGCAAGTCAGGTGCCCAAGTTTGTGTTGATAAAAAGTGTTGTCAGAACATCGGACCAGCCCATTCACATAACCGCATTCATTTAGTTCGGAATTCCTTTACCAACAGAATCGAGAGAGAGAGAGAGAGAGAGAGATTGCAATTTACTCTATGGGGGTGTATAGAAATTAGAGCTGTCAAAACGGGCCGGCGGGGCGGGGCGGGCCTAAACCCGCAAAAGCCCGCCTTTTGGCGGTGCGGGGCGAGGTGGACTAAAAATATGGCGGGCCGCAAAAACTCCAACCCAACCCATTTAATGGCGGATTGCGGGCTTCAGCGGGCCATCCCAAATTTTTTTTTTTGAAAATTTTATGAACTAATACTTCAACTAAATTTATTAAATAAAATAGTGACATAATAAATGTATAACTAAAATCTTGCCACGAGAATCACAAATCTCATAAAATAAAGTTTGTTAAATATAATACAAATCTCATAAAAATAAAATTCACAAAATAAATCAATAATGTTAAAGACATAAACTTAGCACAAATCATAGAGTCTCTTAAAATTTATCAATTATTACATCATAAAATCTTTTTTTTTTTTTGTGAGAGGAGCACAATAATTTGTTATTTTGTTTGGAAAAAATTAAGAAAATGAATAATAAAAATTTTTAATTTAAAAATATCATATAATATGTATATATATTAATGTGTATATATATACATATATACTATATACACACTGGCGGGCTGGCCTGCCCCAACCCGCGGCCCGATCCGCCAAACCCGCGACCCAAACGGGCCAGCCCATCTAGGCCCGCCTCTACACGGGCTTGGAAATATTTGGCCCAACCTTCAATTTATTATGGCGGGGCGGGTTGGTCCAACGGGCTCAACCCATTTGGACGGGTCTAATAGAAATGAGACCAAAGACAATTTTGTATTCATAGGTTAATACATTTTATACATTTGTATTCATAGGTTTATAGAGCAACAGCGGCACCGGAATGGTGGAGAAGGGAAAAAGAGAGATGTTAGAGAGGAATTATTTTTTAAAATGATTTTCAAACTGTGAAGTATTGTGAACTAACTTAAAAAAACCGTCCAATTTAAATTAAAAGAACAAAGTGTTGAATTCAAATGTTAAAAGATAATGTATAAATGATAAGATTTCAGAATTTTTTTTTAAAAAAAATCCTTCAAATATAAGAGATTATTGAGATGCTGGAATTTAGAATTTTAAATTACTGAATGGGGAAGGTAGCCACGTAAGATAATTAAAATTGTGAAATATAAAAGATTAAGATAGATATATTTTTTTATTTTTTATGTTATAAATATATTCATAATATTAAATCATGTATCTAATTTTTTTTATTTCAACCGTTTATCTTAATTTCTATACTTCTATAAATTTCAACTCTATAAACATTTTTATTCTCATCTTTAACCTTATTTCTTCGCGCGTCTCTTATTTTTTCTTATTTCTTTTCTGATGTTATTATTTATCATATTATGATATTCGAATTGTTCATTTATCTTTTTATGTTCGATTATTTTTTTGCAGGTTCATATTTTACATTCAATAATTTAATTTTTTTTCTATTGCTACACAATTTTCGTGATTTTTTTTGGAGGTAATGTTTAATGGCTATATTATTGCATATTTATTTGATTTAAAATTTGATATTTGAATTGTTTATTTGTCTTTTTAATGTTATTATTTTGCATGTTATTAATATTTTGATATTGTTTATTTATTTTTTATGTTCAATTTTATTTACGGGCTGACCATAACCCATCAGGGTCAGCTCTACAAGGTTGCGGGCCTAAACGGTATCATGCCTTAGCGGTTCGTTCTTAGCGGACCACTAATATTTGAGACCTAACCCTAACCCTAGTGGTTCACGGGCTCGAGGTAATTTAAAAAAAAAATTATACTTCATTAGAAAAACTTTGTAATCTGAAATTATTCAAATGTTGTTCATAAAATTCATGAAAATATAATTCACAAAAAGTTCAAACATTAACAACTAATTTAAAATTTAATAAATATCTCCAAACTCTTCAATCTTCGGTACTAGATCATTTCTTGGACAATGATAAAACATCTTTTTTCACTATAGTATCATCATTTGAAACATGTAAAAAGTATAAATTAGTAATTATTTTAATAAAAATAAATTATCTATATATATATATATAAAACACCGACAACAAATTCAATGTTAACTTTTGTTCATTAGATTTAGTTAGGTTATTCATTAATAATAGTTTAAGTAAATAATAAGTAATCATTTAATAAGCATATTTATTTTTTCGTAAGTTTGTTAGATAAGAATTTACTAAGTAGATCACATTTTATAATTTAATATAAATATACTTAATTAAATAATTAATAAATAAAAATTAAAAAAATAAGCGGACTAACTGCTAGCCCGTGAAATCGGCGGGCTAGTCTGTTTAACCCGCGGGCCAAATGGTTCGGGCAAAAAAAAGCCCGATTTTAAACAATTCACTATATGCTCGGACCTAACCCTGTAATTTTCAGGGCTAAACGGGCCAGCCCGCCAGCTCTACATACATATCGTAAGTTATTTTACACCGTAAGTTATTTATAATTTTAGAAAAAAATGTTCTAGAGCATAATATCGTGTATGCGCTGTGCACGTGTACATATTTTTTTAATTACTTAATTTATTTACTGCAATATTATGTATGCGCTATGTTAAATTCAATAAGTCACACACGCACATATATATTATTAATACACGTATATGTAAATTCAAAAAGTTGTAACCAAATAAATTTTATTAAGTATTATGTTCTTAATTAACTTAATAATATATTTTTTGATATATTCTTGATTTTCTTTTAACGTATCTATATAACAATAAAAAAAATTATATTATAAAATATTATATTCTTAATTTTTTAAATAATATATTTTGATATGTTCATAATTTTGTTTTAACTTAACTTATATCATAATATAGTTTTTTGAATATATGAAAGATTGTGGTATAAGAAAATTGAGCAATTAGTGCACCGTGCAACTCAAGTGTATTTTAAAAAGCTACACAACTTATTAGGGCGCGTTTGGTAGGCATGAAAAGACCATGAAAGAAACCGTTTATTGCGTACCAAACACCTAAAAACAAATCGAACATGCCCAAACCTTTTCACGGTCACCTCTCAGTTCCTACAATTTCTTACAGTTTCTTAATAAAGCCATGAAAACAAATGGGACCTATCCGCCCACAATACATTTTCATGACTCGCTCGAAATCGCGACGGTTTCGCTTTCAACCTCGGCGACGACCAATTCTCTGTTGTCATTCTTCACCGGTAACCACGCCACCGATTCTAGCCTCTCATTTCCGCCAATTATGGCTTTCATGGAGTATGGATCCGTGCCAGAAACGTGCTTATCATCGGCGATTTGTGATTTTTCAGAGCAACGACAATTTTTGAGTGAATTTGGTTAACAGAGTCGCCGATGCAAAGGATAATTTCCCTGTCGACGACAATGGTGATGTGGAATCCGGACACGGGTTCAGGTCTGGATCCGTTGGCATTGGAGATTTTTTACAGATGGCGATTAGGTTGATTTTTGTGATTATGGTTTGTTAATTTTGTAAATTTCTATAGAAATTTCGGTTTGATTCATCAATTTTGTAATTTGCGTTTGATTCATCAATTTTATAAATTTCAATTGAGTTGCTTTGATCAGATTTGAGTTGCTATATTTTTCACAATTTCTGGTATTGATCAGAGTTGAGTTGCTGTATTTTTCACAATTTCTACTATTGATCATAGTTGAGTTACTGTATTTTTCAAATTTAGCTTATGGTTGGCCTGATTATTAGCCGGGTTATTGGCATTGTAGTAGAATCTTTCTATTAATGTTGTGTTTGTTTTAGTTTGATATACCAAACAACATGAAAGAAATATTGTGTGATTATCTGACCTATCAAACATTAGAAATGTTTTACTATAGACCTACCAAACATAAAAAACATTTGTTTTTTGGACGAAAGCATGAAATGGTTTTCACGGGCATATCTTGGTCCTTTTCCCATCTCATCTACCAAACGCGCCCTTACTGGAAAGTTATACAAAATTATTACTGAAAAGTTACACCATTAAAGATACATTTTTCAGTAATAACATGCGTAACTTTTTAAAAATGAATTTGAGTTGCAAGGTGCACATGTTGCATACAAGACTAAAACAAGAAAATTATAATAATACTATATGGTAGTTTTTCATTATTTATTTGCAAATCAAATCATCTTTTGTTAATATAATGAGTGACTAAATCTTATTCTATTTCTTTTATTTTTTTAATTATAACAAAATAATTCATTTGTAATATTATGTTTTTTATTTTTTTTTAATTTTAAATAATACTACCCCATCCCACAAAAGTTTACATATTTTCCTTTTTAGTTTCTCCCACAAAAGTTTGCATACTCCCAAAATGAAAATATTCATTTAAATCTGTACCCTCAAAATTTTTATCTCACAATCTCTATCTTATACATTCTATTCATTATACATTTTTTTAAAAACTGTGGCTCCAAAAGTACCGCAGACTTTTGAGGGATGAAGATAGTATATTTTTTAATTTTTAAAAATCATAACAAAATAATCTAATAAAATATTATGTTCTTAATTTTCTTTAAACTTATATAATAATAATAATAAGTCATCCTACGAGTGGAATAAAATAAATACTTCTTGCTTATCTTCAAATATAACAAAATAAAATTTAATTTTCTTCAAATATGAAAAACTAAATTTTATAATTTTTTTATAATTTTGACCTTATATATTTTTTTTAAAAATCAATTGTATATCTTAATTTCTAAATTTTTATAAATTTCAATTTATTTAAACTTTTATATCAACTACTTAATATTTTGAATATTAATTTTTTTCTTAATCTCAATTTAACTATTTTTATATTTAATCTCAACTTTATTATTATTCTGGTAAATCATTTGCACATCTATTATTATTATTATTATTATTATTAATTTTTTATGTATCACATTAATTCTAATATAATTTAGTCATCCGTAGATGAATATTTTATGTAGATCTAATAATCATAGTATTTCATACTTACTAATGTGCTTATATTTTTCAAAAATCTAATAATATTTTATTTTATTAGTGTAAACATGACAAATAAGAAGTTTTTTTGTTACAAAATATATTTTAATTCTAAATGATTACTATTTCTAGGAGATAAGTTTTTTTATTTGACTTATTTAACTAATTTTAGATATGATTTGTATAATATTTAATCAAATTTATATAAAAAATTAAATAAATCAAATGAAAATTGAGTATCTTATAATTGAGTATTATATTTATAAAAAATATATAATTAAATGATAAAAAATATATAATTTTTTCTATCATACCTACAAATTTTATTTTATACCGCGAAATTCACGGGTATATATATTATAATTAGATACATATGTTGCTTGAATTTGTTCATTTAAAAAACAATAATATAATTAGAAAACATACAAAATAAATAAATATGTAGATGCAAGAAATTGAACTATAGCCTAAAAGAAGATGGAAAAACTCTACTATTTAATATATATATATATCTATATATATAAATTTCTTTTAAAATCCTTGAACTTAAAAAAAAAGTAACAATTTATTAGGCCAAATTTTGCAAAATATTTTGTTATATATATATATATAAATTATTAATATACTCTCTCCATCCCCAAATTTATTCTTATTTGTGTGAATATGAATTTAAAAAAAATAAAATATAATTGAATAATTATGGGGTGCACTAAAAATAAAATAATTATTTATAATTATGATAATAAAATAATTTTCTACGAGAGAAATAAAAATATATTTTCCGAATGGAAAATGGAAGGTGGGAATAACAGGGGTAATATAAAGGAAAAATTACAAAATGGTTCACAAAATTGATAAAAATTACAAATTGATTATGTGCTGAAAAAAATATAATTCTGTACAAAAAAAAAGTTATACTGTTATATAAATATTGTGAATCAATTTATAAATATAATAACTTTTTGTATTAATATGTAAGTCACCCTAATATAAATTGTGTGTTCCATTTCACTTATAAATTATCTCGAAATTACAGACAGCAACCCTAATTTTAAAAAACTCACCCGCGGTCTCCAGCCACAACTCTCGGCCGCCAATACCGCGCCACAGCCACCGCCGAGAAGCCGCCAACACCATCTGCGGCGCCACAGCCACTGCTGAGATGACCGTCACTGAAGAAGACCCACAACTCGAATCCGGAGAGAAAGGGGCCATGGATTTGACAAAGAAGAAGCGCAAGAGAAAGAGAGACAAAAAGAACACAAAAACAACCTCGCTACCTCAGGATGATGATGATGAAGGAGTAGAGAAAGTTGAAAAGTTGGAAGAAGAAGAAGAGGAGCAGGTCGCAGAGGTGCAGACTAAAGAAAAGAAAAGGAAGAAGGAAAAGAAGACATCAAAAGAGGACGATGATGAGGAAAAGGAGATTAGTTTGAAGAGAGAGGACAGGGTAAATGCGTCGGGGATTATGAGTTCTGAAGCGTTTGAGGCACTGCCGTTATCTGAACCCACTATAAATGCCATCAAAGATATGGGTTTTCAGCATATGACTCAGGTATGCTGCAACTCTTTCTTTTAAGTTACTTATTATTGTTTTCTGTCGCTTGAGTTTTTTCTTACTTCATATGCCAAGGTTTGAGATGAAATCATTCATAGAGGAATATTCACGATGTGGTAATAGTTGCTGCTGGGTTCTGATATCAATCACTCGTTGAATATATATGTTATACACGAAAATTGTGGTTGCAAGTCAGGGATATGGTTTTTCTTATGGAAATAGAATCTGGGATGATGACTACAGTGAAGTTAAGTTCTAGATGAACGTTGAACACAGCATATAATTGACCTACTTATGATTGAACAACACAGCGTGTATTGACCTACTTGTGATTTTTTTTGGGTGCATTTAATTGCTTGGTTGAATTATCAGCAGTGTATGTGGCTACAGATTTGTATATATGTTATTGCCTTATTATTTCTCTTAGAGTGAAAGGACTATTCTCTGTAGTTCTTGTGTTTCTCTTGGATCTAACTTTCTGGCATGTGATTAAGCAGATTTGTATTGTAATTTGCATCTTCATCATCTTCTATTGTATGAAGTTAGCCTACAGTTGTTACAAGTTGTCAAGATGTTTTTTCTTATGTTGCTTGAGATGCTTAAATTTGGATTCTGTATTATCCAAAAGAAATGCCAAGTCATATATTTTCTATCTTTATGATTTTATTTTATAGGCTATAGCTAATAAAGTATACTTAGAGCTCGAACATGCAGATTCAAATAGTTGAACTTTTTCGCTGATTATTTATTTATATTTTTGTCGTGTAATGAAGATTCAAGCTAGATCCATACCACCACTTTTGGAAGGCAAAGATGTTCTTGGAGCTGCAAGAACAGGTTCCGGAAAAACACTTGCCTTTTTGGTACCAGCTGTTGAATTATTGTATCATATACGTTTTACACCTCGAAATGGAACTGGTGTCATTGTCATCTGTCCTACAAGGGAGTTGGCTATACAGGTACACTAATTTTTCTTTTATCTTGATTTGATTTTTAGATAATAGTCCTAAACTAAAAAATGATTGGCAATGACTTCGAAAATAATACCTGCCCACATCCTCTTTTTAATATTAATGGCATATTCTGAGAGAAGCTTCTCCTATTTGATCTTTTCACTCACACACACACACACACACACACACACACACATATATATATATATATATATATATATATATATATGTATATTAAATATGTGCTGTTTTTGTCACTTTAGGACTGAAATAAGATTTGTTCATATGAATTGATGCTTCCATCTCTGTCAGGTGGCTGTTGTGGCCATTGTACCGTCTTATGCTTATTCTGTATGTTACTATAACTTATTTTTGTTAACATAGTCAATGAGAATATGTGAAGCTCCTTTGACACAATAAATCACATATTGCCAAAATTGATTGTTTTACATTTTGTGCATTTTAGTTCACTTGACTGCCAAATCCTGTCAGCTCTATGTGCCCTTTCATGTAGGTTTCATAGTTGAATCATCCTGGTTCATAGTTCTTGTGGGTGGCTATGTTACAAGTTTCCCAGCTGCTCTAAGATGTCTTATCACTTGAAAACTAAGCATTGAAGTCTTTCAGTTGCAGAATGTTTCTATGTTTGCATTTTTAAGACTAAACCTCAATAACTGGTGCAGACACATGCTGTAGCAAAGGGCCTTCTGAAGTATCACTCTCAGACACTGGGACTGGTAATTGGTGGTTCAGCACGAAGAGGAGAAGCAGAGCGTATTGCCAAAGGAGTAAACCTTTTAGTAGCAACCCCTGGTCGACTTCTTGACCATCTTCAAAATACAAAAGGCTTTATATATAAAAACCTGAAGGTATGGATTTTCTTTCAACAAGTTCAAATTGTTTCTTAATTACAGTTTTACGTCTTGGCAATGAGTAATTTCTGTGGTACATAGAAATCTTAGTACTGCTCTTAAAACCACATGTTATATACATATCCGACATTCACCATCTGAGTAGCTGCCTTTTGCATATGTCAAGAAGGATAAACAGACTGAATTCATTTATAATTTATTGCATTACTTTTTTCTCATTGTTGCATATCTTTTCGAAGTTTATGTCTCAAGTTAGCAACTTATAGTTATATGCAGTTGAAATTTTAAGCTGACTATTTTGTTAGAGATTCCATACTGCCTTTTAGTCAATCATCCTAATTCATTCAAAAGACCCCCCCATCACTATTTTCTTTCATTCTTTTGATTAATAGAAATTCCTAATTTCGTATAAAGGAAGGTTTCAAGTCTAAATCATTAATCAATCATCCACAGCCTTCTTTCTTAAAATATTACTCTTGTCTTAATTTGTACATTTCATTTTTGGATATGCAGTGCCTCATGATTGATGAAGCTGATAGGATTCTGGAAGCTAATTTTGAAGAAGAAATGAAGCAAATCATCAAACTTTTGCCTAAGGTACTTATTGCTAGAACTAACTTGATGGTTTAATATGTCACTGAGATTTCAGTGTCAGTAGTTATATCAAACATTGTGCGAGTTAGTATTCCCTGCCTCGTTTTACCCCCAGTTATTCCAGAGATTTAGAGTGCTTTGTTTTAGCAAATAATTTTTACGATTAGGTAGATATCTATTTTGTTTTGCTGCTAAAAGAATAATAAAGATAGTGGTCATGTATTTACCCTTATGAGAAGTGTAATTAACCTGTTCAAAAATACTAAATATTTACTTTTTTGTGAGTTATCTAATACACAACATTGTGCAGGTGAGGCAAACAGCTCTTTTCTCTGCTACGCAGACAAAGAAGGTATATACACTTTTTATCATATAATTGGTTTGCTAATATTAATACCAAACAAATATTATTCCTCTATTCTAAACTGTAGTTACACAGCAGAGGTAATCTTTAAGTTGAGAAGTCCTTGTTTTTATTTGCTCATTGACTCATTCACTTACTCAAAGAAATATCCATTTATTCATTATAGGTTGAGGATCTTGCACGCTTATCATTTCAGTCAACTCCTGTTTATATTGATGTTGATGATGGACGGAAGAGGGTAAGCTTATTTTTATTTTTTTGCTTTATTTTTCTGGTTGATGATAATGTTTATAAAACTCAATACTACTTTGTGGTGTAGGTCACGAATGAAGGCTTGCAGCAAGGCTACTGTGTTGTCCCCAGTGCCAGGAGATTTATTCTTCTCTATTCCTTTTTGAAAAGAAATCTGTCAAAGAAAGTGATGGTTTTTTTCTCATCTTGCAATTCCGTCAAATTCCATTCTGAACTTCTTAGATACATTCAGATCGATTGTCATGATATACACGGCAAGCAGAAGCAGCAAAAACGAACATCTACATTTTTTGAGTTCTGCGAAGCAGAGAAGGGTATCTTATTGTGTACAGATGTAGCTGCACGTGGTCTTGATATTCCAAGAGTGGTATGCTATTTCTCTTTTGAAACATTCATCAATCCCCATCCTAATGAAAAAAATAATCAAGAAACAATGGATGGAAGAACCAAATAACCTTGTAATAGCTGACTGAAGAATGAAAATCTTTTGATACTAGGTTGATAAAGGGAGGTTTCAACTATTTGCTTTTCACTTCAAAGGATCATGATTATGTAACAATGATCCAAATGATGAATGGATATTGGTCTTTTCAAGCAAATTAAGTGACTTAGAAACAATATATTAGAATTTGTTTCTACTTGTATTTACCTCGTATGAGGCTTACACTGAATTTTCTCTTCTGTTGTTCCAGGATTGGATTGTGCAGTATGACCCCCCAGATGAGCCTACGGTGATTGACAGATGGACTTGTTTGATGTATATCTATAATGTTCCTATTCTCTTCCCTCACCTGTGATTTTATGTCTTTACATTCAGGAATATATTCATAGAGTTGGTCGAACAGCCCGTGGTGAAGGTGCAAAAGGGAATGCTCTACTTTTCCTGATTCCCGAAGAGTTACAGTTTCTGCGGTACCTTAAGGTATTGGAGTTTTACTTCCACAAAATAGAACATCAGTGTCAAATTGGCCATAATAGAATTAATGTGCTACTTTAATCTGTTTACAATAAAACATGTTATGGCTCCTTTTATGCTTAGAAATTTTCAAAGCTAGGAGAAGACTAATAAATTTGGAAGTTCTTGCAAACACTACTATCAACAAAAAATTACTCCCCCCCAAAAGAAAAAAAAAAAAAAAAACGCTACTTGATAGAATTTGGAAAATTGATTCTATTATCCACCAATATCTACTAACTTGTAAGTGACTCTACATGATCTGATGGTCAAAATCACTGTTTCAGTACACTGAGTACAGTACCCACTTTTGAGTTCTCTAGAAAATCAATTAAAATATGATCTCTTGTTTATAATGAGTAGAGTTTGCAAACACCGACATGCTTTCTTTGTTAGAGCATTAGTTGCCATGTTGGGCAGTGAAAGTGCAAATAACTTTTAAAGCCACATCTTATAGCAATCCCTGAAAGTGTCGTCACTCTTAAAATTTCAGGCTGCAAAAGTGCCAGTCAAGGAGTATGAATTTGATCAGAAGAAGCTAGCAAATGTCCAATCTCACTTGGTAATTTCTTGTTAAGTGTGCTTTAATTTCATCATTTCTCAGAAAATGCTTTCTGAGTTTTCCTTAAATGCTTTGTAGAATTAAATAGTGATTGTAGTATGCTGATGATACAGGAAAAGTTGGTCTCCAATAACTATTATTTGAATAAGTCGGCTAAAGATGCATACAGATCTTACATCCTGGCATACAACTCACATTCCATGAAGGACATCTTTAATGTTCACCGCCTTGATCTACAGGTACGTTTATACTCTTAGTGGAACATCTCATCATGCATTACCTTTCCTATCGAAACAAGTGTATCTGTAGGAATTGTTAAATTAGAGTACAACAACTACATTATTTTCACAGGTGTTTGTGTTCATTTTATTATTATTTAATTTAGCAACATATTTTATCATTTCTTGGAGATGATTTGATTGATTTCATAATGGATGCACTACTGTTTCTTTAAAATGCTGAAATAGCCACTCCCTACTTGATCTAGATTACGCAAGTCCTTTTTCCGAATGTGGTTCATGTGAGACTCTTGTTCGAAGTATCACTTTTTAACTTACGAAGTAGTATCATCTTTTAGCATTCAAAGTATCAACCCTTTCTATTTTTTGTTTTTATCTGTTATTCCTCTCAAATCGCTCAACTATGATCTTTGCATTCTAAACAGTAATACTGAGTTCACCATAAAACTTGCTTGAAACAGTTTCATAGAAGTTTGCGTTATTTTTTTTGGCCTGCATTCTAAAAAAATGCATGTGAACATTTATCTAATCCTTTTGATCCATGTTTTTGGACAGGCTGTGGCAGCTTCATTTTGTTTTAATTCTCCTCCCAAAGTGAACTTAAACATAGATAGCAATGCGTCCAAGTTCAGGAAGAAATCACGTAAAACTGAAGGAAGTCGGCATGGATTCAGTGAGAGCAATCCCTATGGAAAGAAAGGTGAAGATAATGGCCACCAGCTTGTTAGGTATTAGCATGTACCGCGTCCATCCTTGTATGATGAAATGAAGAATACCCAATTTTGCAATGAGTTTTATAGTCAACTTATATTATTTTTTAGTTCACATGCTCTCATCTTTATTATGTCAGAAGCTTTTCACTTCTGTGTAACAATTTTTGGATCTTTGCACTTAAGACATCTTCATACTTAAATGCAACGTATTGGGACAAAGAATAGCGTCTTAATATTTGCTTGTCATGTTGATAATCTCAGTGGAAGAGAATTATTTGAAAATCTTTTTGTAATTTGAGAATGAAGTGGCAGCACTTGGCTTCTTTGACTCTTAGCTTGTGTTTGTTTTGGGTTTAGCATGAATGTACTTAGAATTTTGCACACTTCAATCAATGCCTACAAATACGTATAAATTATAAAATATAATGTTGATTTGAAATATGGTTAAATTTCACCCTATTTAAATTTCAAAATAAACACATACATTTACTCAAATTTCTTAAACTCTAACTTGCTTCGCATACTTGAATCATTAAACTAACACAACATTACTATTAAGATTTGCTAATTCTATTTTACCTATTTCTTAGGAGCAGTTGGGTATAGTATTATTTTACGCATCTCATAATATTTAAAATTTAAAATTTGAAATTTGAAATTTGAAATTCGATTGTCAAATCCAAACGAAGGTTTGGCTACGTGGCTGCAAGTTATCTTTATGTAGTCTAATGGTTGATATTTACCATCACTAATCGAGTTCACAGTGAACTTGAGTTTATCAAGTGTATACACTATTATTATATAGGGAAAAATGTTTTTTTAGGACACTAACTATAGGGTAGTTGGAATTTAAGGACAATATGTTTCGGGCTTGAAAAAATAGGACAATAATTTTAAAAAGTTGTAAATGTAGGACAATTGAGCCCGAATTAGGTTTGACTGGACTTAATTAACACGTGTAGGCCCGATTACAGTTCCCGTCAGCGCCACGTATTAAAAATTTGCCACATCATTTTCCACATCACTTTTTTTTAATTTAAAAAATATCAAAATTAAATTTATTTTCTTAGTATAGCCACATCATTTTTTAGATCTTTTAAATTTAAAAAAATTCAAAAGCCTTTACAATCCACGAAAATAGCAAACAACATTATTTCTAAACAAGTACAACAAAAGCACTAATTCATAGTTTGCGTTTTCTCTAAATTCATTCTCTTTTTTCACGAAGAATACAACCTGCGTTTTCCCTAATTCCCCAAAATTGAAAGTGTTGCTGGACAAATCCAGCACTCACGGTCGCTGGAGCCACAGCCGTACGGGAGCCACGTTCTAGTTTCAGAATTATAAGGCAAGAGAACACCGAATTGAAGAAGCATAAGTATGTTTTCTACCGGCTTGCTACGTGTAGGAGGTCGAGCATCATTCCCGGCTTGCTACGGAGGATGAATGCAAAAGAGACAAATTGAGAAGCTCAAAGCTAGTCAAAAAACTCTTCTGAGACTCGTTGCATTTCTTTCAATCTTGTTGATGTTCTTGTGTGTGAAGGCATTTCTCAGCACTTATGAATGAAGAATAGATTGAGATGTTCTTGTGTGTAATGTTAGGAAATTGAGATTTATTTTATTTAGCTCCTATAATTTCCAATATTTGTATTTAAATTGGGATTATGTTAGGAAATGAATTTTTGTTATGAGTTAAATGTTACTGCACAGGAAGTTTTCTTTTGACTCTCTGTTTTTAATTAATGTAATTTTCAAGTCTCTGTTTTCTTTTGGGTTCATGTTCTTTTTTCTTTCTGTAGGAAGTTTCTTGGATTAAGTTTGTTTTTGTAAAAGCAGGTTGTAGGCCTAACATGAAAACATAAAATTACATCCCCTGTTTTTTTTAGCAAATTGAGGGAGCACAAACCCCTGTTTGTAAGCAAAATGACACAAAATGAGGGTGCACATTCCTTAATATATGTCATAAAATGAGGATTCACAACCCCTTTTGTAAGTAAAATGACAAAAGACATGTTTCAAATATCCATACTTCAACCATAAATGTATTCACATTCTCTAATATTTCACAAAATGAGAGACATCTCTTAAGTCAACAAACTGATGCCTGTTCCCTGAAAAGAAAAAAAGAAAAAAAAGAGGGGTTCACAGCCCCTTTGAGAAATATAACATATTGCATAAAGCATAGCCCCTGATGTGAGCAAAATGAGGGTTCACATCCCTTAATTGAACTAAAATGAGGGTTCACTTCCCTTAAACACGGGTCACAGCCCTTACAATTCCACAAAAACAAACAAAAATACTAAATGGTTCACTTCTTGAACCTCGCATGCTTATGCAAACTGGATAAATTAATGAACTTCTTTCCACTTGAAGATGAAGGTCCTCCAATTTGTACTCTTGGTTTCTTAGTCTGCTTCAACTGCTCCCACGGGCTAGGTCCAGGCACTTTGGTTGAGTTGGTTACTTGCTCCACTTGTGACTGTTGGGTTGGAAATTCCAATGGTTCACAAACTTCAGTGATGGTTTCTTGTGTAAGTTGCATTGGCGGCAATAATATTTCACTTCTTTGATTATTAGTTATCCTTGATGGGATCACAGCCTGTTTAATACAAATAGCTTTATATCATGAAATGAAAAAAAAAAAATCATCTAATTAATATATTAAAACAATGATATGTCAAGGAATTACTGTAATATCTTCCTGATCAATTTCCTCTGTATCTCCTTCATTACTTTTTGATATAGACATTTTCCTTTTCACCTAATAAATATATTTAATGTTAGTATAAGACTAATACCTCTACATAAATAGGATAATCATAAATAAAATGAATACCTGTGATATTCCTTTACATGTTTCAATGTTCGGATCATCACGTCCACATGATATACTATTGTGGCCCCGAATGCCACAACTAGTACACGTCACAGTGACTTGTCTTCTCTTCAATTTGGCTGGTTTTCTTCCCCTTCCACTCTTTTTAGTCTTTACGCTCGGTTCATCAGGCTCGTTTCTCCTAGCACATGCAGGCCTCCCTTTCCCTCTTCCCATGGTTGGAGGTAGAGGTGGGATATACAATGTCTCACTCCATAAAGCTGGACCATTTATACCTTTGATTGTGGGTGCATAACTCTTATTGTAAGTGTCCACTGTGTACCACTCACTTACATATTCCTCTCTATCTCCTCTTTGATGGTTGACTGCAGAAATGACATGCTTACAAGGAATGCCACTTAATTCCCATAATCTGCAGCTACAACATAATCTAACTTAACACAAGAACCACCAACATAATGGGCAATAGGCTCAGTTTTACACTGACCTCCTCCATGACGGAGTTCAAGTGCAATATAAATACCTTTTGGATCTGCAAATAATTAAAAAATGAAAACAATTATTTTGTAATACTAGATAAACAATTAATTAAATAATAATGAATTCTCCCATTTATATGATACTGCACCATAAATCTGTAGTATCTCATTCCTTTACTATATTTCACACATGGAGTAAATTTCAATTGCACGGGACAAATCAGTAGTATCTTATTTCCTTTACTATATTGTGCAAATTTCTGTAATTTCGGTTTCTTCTATATCTAACATTTTTTATTCAAGTTTTTAGGGGGAAAATGTATCTACTCTTCATGGTTTTGAAAAGAAAAAATTCTTATGCCTACCCTTTGACAAAACCGAGTGAAAAATACTCTTTTAATTCGAAAAACTTACTGTATATGGGTGGTGGAGAGTTTAGGCGATTCTTGTCACGAATTTGAACCATTCTCAACGACTATTGCAATTCTTTTCAACGGAAAGCTGCTGGCGATGCCATTCTTGGAGTTCTCTTGCGATTTTGGAACGAATAAAAGATGTAGCCCTCGATCTTCCCTTACCGCCGCAACTCCGCCGCAACTCCGCCGAACGGCTGTGGCTCCAGCGACCGTGAGTGCTGGATTTGTCCAGCGACATTTTCAATTTTGGGGAATTAGGGCAAAAGCAGGTTGCATTCTTCGTGAAAAAAGAGAAAATGAATTTAGGGCAAACGCAAACTATGAATTAGGGTTTTTCTTCTTAAATAATGTCGTTTGCTATTTTCGTGGATCTGAAAAGTTTTTTGAATTTTTTTAAATTTAAAAGATTAAAAAAAAAATGTGGCTATACTAAGAAAATAAATTTAATTTTAATATTTTTTAAATTAAAAAAAAGTGATGTGGCAAATTTTTAATACTTGACGCTGACGGGGACTGTAATCGGGCCTACACGTGTTAATTAAGTCCAGTCAAACTTAATTCGGGCTCAATTGTCCTATATTTACAACTTTTTAAAATTATTGTTCTACTTTTCCAAGCCCGAAAACATAGTGTCCTTAAATTCCAACTACCCTATAATTAGTGTCCTAAAAAAATATTTTTCCCCATATATTCACTATATATATCATTACTGTTAAAAAGTTAAGTATATTTATGTAATAGTGATAGTAATTACATATAACTGGCCGGAGCGGTTCTCAAGGAACGTTCATCAATCGACCTGATGTGCATCTATTATTTTTATTTTCAATAGGCATTGTTTGGTGGTTCCCAACCAGTAAGAATTTTTGTATAGGCGCATTCATAAATCTACTTGATGTACATCTGTATTTATTATTTTCAGTAGAGATAATTTGTTTCATCTTAGATCGTATACCTAAGTGGACTGGTGTACTATCTGGATATTCCGTAGCTATAATGACAAACTAAAACACAAGATCTACACTCAGAAATTTCAAGTTTTGGCTCTAGTGCCAAGTGAAAGTGGGTATGACGTGTGTGAAAAGTATAAATATTGTAATGAATGTTGTAACAAACACTAAGTGCGTTTGGTATAAGAATTCTTCAATGGTAATAGAAATATGAATATATACGTAGTATTATAGTAGGTAATGAAAACAAATGAGGTACACAACATTATTTTTTCTTTTAAATAAGGTAATCACCACCCCCGTTTGATCATCCTCCTCAATCAATCCCCCATATCACAACCAACAATTTTTTTTGTCAACTTTTTTCGAAATTAGAGCACAACCTTAATAATGTAACCACCATAAACAAAAACATTCATTCAACATATTTATGGGCAAAAAAAGAAAATAAAATTTCATTGTCTTTACTATTGAAGAATTTGAAACAATCATCCCAGGTAACCTAACTATAATAGAATTAAAGTGGGTACATCGAAAGATCCAGTAGATGGATCTAGAAAATGAATCAAAGAATAACTTTCCATGATGTCCTTTATTAACTGTCCATGTAGGTAGTTTAATTTTGAATATTTGACTGCAACCATATCAATATGTTGGAAAACTTCAAAACATCCACAATCTTTTAGATCCTTCTAAATGTTGTAACCATCATATTGTAACATCTGATCTTCCAGAACCTTGCAGAATGTTCTAAACTTCAATTTGCATGTCATAACATTAAAAGCAACATGTGATCATAAATAGCTCATCTATAAGAAGAAAGGGCAAATCCATAATATTATACAACATGTGATAAGATCACAAGTAACAACATCATTAAGGACCATGAATTTCCTACTTGAAAATATCCTGACTATAGATTAGTTCTTGAAAAAACTAATGACCATGAATTTCCTACTTGAAAATATCCCGACTATACATTAGTTCTTGAAAAAAATATAGCGAGTATGATTTTCGTATCTAATAATTCTTCAATTATTATTGGAATTGAATAATTATGTGCGATAGTCATATCATTAAGATATCAACACACATCCTCCAGCTATCATCCTTTTTCTTTGCTCAAATGACAAGAGAAGCAAAAGGACTTTGCTTGGTTGAATAGTACTAGCAGCAAGTAACTCCTTGACAATTCTCTGAGTACTTCCATATGTGAGTGAGAAGTTTTTGAAGGGAAATTTTTGTTTAGGAAGGCTTCCCTGCTTGAGATTGTAGATGGTGCTCCACACCCTTTGATGGTGGGAGTCCTATAAGTTTATCAAACACATGGTTGTATGTGTGATCAAATTCGAGAGTCTAACATCTTCCTCACAAAGTTATAAAACAGTAGGGAAGTATGAAACTCAGTTTCAAGTTGGGTAGGATCTTCATGTAACAGCTAAAGCAATTACAATTCAGACTTGAGCTTGCAACCAGCAACAGAAATAAGGGCTTGCAACTCAACCCTGTGCTTATGTAAAGACAATGATTGTCATGTTGTTGTAATCTAGATCAGTAGGAGTACGTCTTTAATCAACCACCTCCTAAGATGAAATCACAATTCTCAGAATATGAATTTAAGATGAGAATGATGATGTGTATTGTTAAGGGGGTAATCACTATTTATGGGGTTAGTGATTACCCTTTTGTTTAACCTATTTTTATGATCTCGTTCATATATAATAAATAATACAAAATACTATTAATGAGAATGAATTCTCATTAATCTTCATTACCCCCAACCACACGGCTCTCAATTTCTAACAAGTGGAAGTGTAAGTGAAATTGTGTCACTACATTGACCAACAAAATGAATCCACCTTCTGTGAACAACCCATTCTTTGGCCAGTATCCATTTTCACCAAAATTAGATAATTGAGGTAATGCACAATTCAATATCAATCAGAATATGACGTGTATGATCTGAGGATTCACTAAGAACTTTCATGATCCCCACCAAAAATAGAATTAAGAGAAATTTGCACCTCCTCCATTATAAAGTTCATGCACTCAACAAAGTCTAAGTCAGACTTGTCAAGCATAATCATGTAAGAGATCCTCTACTTGCATATATGACCTTGTCTGAATTGCTCATCACATTGTTCTTTTCCCCTCGGTACAGTCCGGGTAAGCAACTCAATAGGAGATTTAGGTTGTGGAGGTTATGAATTAGTAGCAACAACATCTTCTTTCCACTGTGGAATGTTAGAAAGAGTGGTATAAGAAGGCCTAAACATCTTTGTGTCAGTGTCCAGGGAATATTCTCCTTTCTTCCAAAAGAGTTGTACCATGTGGTGGTAGGCTCAAACATAGTTTGCAGACTCAAGAACCAGTCCACTGACAACTAGCAAAAAGTTAGACTAAGATCAATAATTTTTTAGAGTGAATTTTGGAACCATAAAGTTGTTTTTCCCCAAGTGAATACTTTTCGAGGGTCATGAGCGAAAATTGTCATGCTAATATTTTGGGAACTCTACCTATTTCAATTTGGTGCATCATGAAAGCGAGTAAGGATTCTGTGGCAAAATTGCAGTAAGAGAGCAGAGCAACGTCATCCATCTTGTACTTCATTCCAACATACTGCTCATCACATGAATGTAACTGCTTGAGATTCTTGCGGACCCACCATATTTTAAGATGAGAAAAGACACAGAAAGGGACAAGTATGTAAAAATTATAAAAATTACATACTCACAATGCGTGTGGAAATATTCTAAAATTTATACACTTGCTATCCCTCTTTGTAACGGCCCCTTTTAAGATAAAACATATCATTGGATACAAATGCAAAGATAATAATACTATTGTAATTAGATGTCTTTATGGATTTTTTCTAGCTCTAAAAAATGTATAAATTCAAGAATATTGAACAAAGATTTGAAGATTAACGCCGGGCCGGGGGAGTTAGGAGAGAGTAAGTTACTGAAATATTTTCTGCATACTCAAAACAGTAAGACACCAAATACCTGCCACTGGGGATCATAGCTACAACAGAACGTCCAGGGTACTAAAGTAGAAATGTCAAAATTAAAGAAAGAAAACACAAAAATAGAACTAATACTCTCATTCTTCTTCAGATTCGGCATGCCTGACGAGATAAATTGGAGGTAGTACAATTAATCTGAGTAACGCCAGTCTGATCCTTGAATACAAATTTCCCCCTTGCCCATGGCCGAGAGTAGCAAACAAAACCCCAAATTTTAATATTTTATTAAAAAACCATAGGAACATATAAAATTAAAAAATGAATTTGCACTTGCCTTCTGATAGGCCTAACGCATACTAGACGAGTAATATATAAGATTGAAAAATGAATGAGGAGAACTTCCATCCATCACAAGGATTTAAATCTTAATTATGTTGCAAAGTTAATAGCAAAGATACAGGTTGCAGTAGCATACACACAGCTTTCAGTTTCATAGTGGCAGGAATTCCACAGAAAATTTTAACAAGCTTAAATTTTGTTGAAGAAAGACTACATATTTAGATGGGCGTCCAAATGTACAGTCTTCTGATGCAATTCCAATTTAAAGTCAATTGGTAATTGATGATGCAATCTTCACATACTGTTTATATGCAGCGGGCGAAGAAAGTTTGCCCCACATAGCCACCAGACATCGCTCTCCTAACATTAGATTCAAACATTTTTGGGTTGTCTCTCAACACCGCTGCAGCATCATGATTGAGAGGATCCTC
This sequence comes from Prunella vulgaris, assembly GCA_026898435.1. Classification (NCBI taxonomy): domain Eukaryota; kingdom Viridiplantae; phylum Streptophyta; class Magnoliopsida; order Lamiales; family Lamiaceae; genus Prunella; species Prunella vulgaris. Next base: position 473,261 of record JAPKLY010000306.1, read on the forward strand.
ATGATTTGGTTCCTATATATAGATATTGTAAGTATAGTAGAAAGCTATAAATAATAACGTTAAAGAGTGAATAATGATATTTAAATACCGTGAAAAGGTGATACAGCCCATATATTATGGTGTTTATGTTTAGCACGGGTTTCCAGTCTTCTCGAAGAATGTTCAGGCAGACATTTCCATCCAAGTCGATATTAGGATGGTATACCTGAAATATGGTTGAATAGATGAAAATAAATTTCAAATATAAACAGGAATTGCGCAAATGCAGTACTAAATAAACAAACGATAACGTAACTTGCAATCAGGGGATTCTATTACCTTTGTCTTGCATTTAACTTTTGGTGCTTCATGAGGATAGATGGGAGAAATTTGGAAAGAGAAACAGAATGTTCCTCCCCTAAACACAGGGTACTTATGTTAAATAGATGCTACAAATAAAAGAATACTATACAATTGTCCTAAACCTTACTCAAATATGAGTACTTACAGATAATAACCCTCATCAGGGCGAATGGTAACTTCAAAGTTCATGAGCTCATCCTTGCCATTAGGGAATGAAATGCTACATGTTTTCGGGAGGTTCAGTTCACTAATATCTACATCATCACAAATGTTACAGAAGACGTGAATGTTAAATGCATATAAGTATAAAACAAAGAATAAAAAGGAAACACATCAGAGAAGCAAGCAGACTTCAAAAATATCCTCCCTGTAGTGATACCAATACATGTGTTTACCATTAAAACAGAAAAAAAAAAGAAGGCCCAGTGTGACAGTCTCCTACCGTGCTGCTACATGTCAAGCACGTGCATCTGAGGTTAATTGAAATAAAGAATAGTGAACTAATGTAGAGGTTAAGTCTTTGTTATATTGATCGATTAAACTTGAATACAGGAAATGGAATGAAGTCTTAAAATCTCACTGAAACAAGTTTAAATTGTATCAGGAATTAAAATTTAGAAGTCTCTTTGGCGTGTCCAGGACACAATGACAAGGGAGTAAAAACACTGTCATTGATTGATAAATATAATGTTGATGAAAGATAAAAATTACTGACAATTCAATCATCATTTTGGAGTGATTATGAGGAACTGATGGGCCACAAGGTTCAAACGGTTTAAAATGATCAGCACAGCAGCACCGGCTGTTCATCTATGTGCATGTGAGTGAGAATGAGTGCAGATAACAAGAGAAACATGAATTTAAAAACAAGGACATAAAAAATGATTCAATTAGAGTGAAAGGCTTTAGTTGTCAAGTACGACATCAACTGCATCATATTAATCGATAAGAAAAGACGTATTCCCGAGAATACTTGATTAATTATTTTATCCTAATGTGTTACTTGTACATAATCAATAACTTCATTCTTCATTTCATCACTCATTTCACTAACATTTTATTCTTAATGTACCAGGTACATTCAGCTCTTTCCCTCTAGCAGTTCCCAATACATCCATTCTTCTTCCATCAAGGGGAAAATAATATTTTTATTGATTTTTTTATTCTCATGTATCAGAGATGAATTATCCTCATATGTTATATTGACAAGTAAGAGTACAGAGTATTGATAATGAAGGATTGCACGTCAAAGACAACTCCATGTTCAGTGAAGGATGACTAACAAAATTTGACAGCTAATTGGAAAGTCAAAAGCCAACTAAAAAGACCATGAAACTCCTGCGAACCCAGCCTAGGATGCCCTCAGGCTTAAGTTTCTTAAATTTGACAAGAAATGTATAAGTGGACTGTCTCTGTCGTCATATTGCAATGATAGCAAAGTAAATAGATATAACAAAGTTGCACACAATGGAAGACAGTATTACCATATATAATTGCAGTCATCACATCTTTACATTTCAATCTAGTATAAATGCTGAAAGGCAGCAACATTACAGGAAACGAATCACAATCAGAAAGTTCATACACCTTGACATTTAATAAGAATTTCATGTATTGGATCTAGTTAGAGGCTGGAGTTTTGCATCATAAGCATTTGCAATGTAACTTGTGTTAACTTTATCAACTTGTAATCTATACAAGGTCCCTGTCAGTTATCCCTAATATCTTTCTTTTCTTTAATGGAACTTTTGTTTCCTATCAACCTAAAAAAAAGAGAGAAAAATATACCAGTTCTAGCATGTTTTGTGAAAAAACTTGAAGATGTTCTTTTTTTCCCCTTGATATTTTACTGCAATGTTTCTGGATATTCGTGCTCATGTTTAATAAGTTAACACAAGTTACATTACAAATGCTTATGATGCAAAACTCCAGCCTCTAACTAGATCCAATACATGAAGACTCATGAAATTTTTATTAAATGTCAAGGAGTATGAATTTGATTGTGATAGTATTAAATAAAGTAATTGATGTGGGTGTAAAGTCAATGACATGTGTAATTAAGTTATAGTTGGAGGGTAAAATAAAGTGATTGTTTCCATAAAGGGAATGTGAATATTTTTGTTGGATAGACAAATAAGGCAAGTAGCATACTTTTGGTAGATGGAGGAAGTACAATTTATTATTCTCCAAGTATCCAAGTAAATGCCTGGAATTGTTAAAATTGATTATCTTAATATGAGCTCACAATGAAAATTCCAGCTCACAGCTCACTTCAATGTTTAACTATATTATTATTATTATCTATACCCAATCACTTCAATCCCTGTACTCTTTGGTGCACAAGTTCAGGAGACATTTCCAACTATGTCATATATACTATCATTATATAACTACAACTGAGGTATCAGTCAACATGTAACGTCTTCAGCACATCTTCCTTTAGATCATTATGCATATAACTTTATAAACTGGCAAAAAAACTCCCAAAAGAAGAGAGAACAGAGAGATGAGAAAATAATAAAGCACATGCTCAAAGTATAGATATGAAGAAAGAAGTCCGAGTCTGAAATTCATCATAGAGAAAAACAATTGAAACCTTTTTGAAGACGTAGTTCACCAGCACTTTGCTTCTTCACTGGTGGCTTCCCATTAGCACTTTCAGCAAGTTCTCTTTGCTTTTCCTTTACTTTGAATAACTTGATCATGTTCCCTGAATGTGCGCACAAATGACTTAATAAACATAAAAGAAGAATTGAGGCACAAGTATAAGAAATATAAAATGGTCAATTTCTAATTGGAAAGGAAAAGGATTAAAGAAAACTATTAAAATTAAAGACCAAGCAATTTACATTTTATCAAAATAATCACTTGTCATCCAAAGCTATATGAACTCAACCATCCAAACATTAATACAGATATCTATCAATAATGCTCCATACAAAAAATGCTGGTAAAATCAAATTGATAATAAATAGAAAAAAGAACAAAAGGAATTGCTGGCTTCTCAGGAGCATATGGATAAAAAAAAACACAAATTCTATTACCAGATAGGCATGCAAAGATGCGAGAGCTTCACTGTACATAGTCATTTTCATTACCAGAAGGTCCAGCACTACAGTCTTTTTCATTCTCACCCAAAATATCCTGGCAAACTCATCTCCTTTTTCACAATTTATGGAGTGTGATCCTTGAACGATCATTGATGTAGTGGCATTTAAAATAAGACATAATTTTATCATACAATTTTTAGGAATCAAAAGAAAAATCAACTCATGTTGGAATCGCAAAAAACACATACAAACCCAGGATATTCTAGCATGAAGGAAAATAATAAACTAGGTATCCAAAGTTTTAGGAAGTCCATGTTGCTCGGAATCGAGGATACCCGAGTCCGACGGGTGGGACACAGATCCGACACGGAATACGTACCGAGTTATTCAAGTTTCCGGCGGACTCGCAGTTTCGGTGATTTTGCAGATCCCCGATTCAATTTTGCAGATCCTCCGTGGAATTGAGCAGTGAAGATGATGAAAGAGGAAGGTAAAGAGTGAAGCGTGACTGCTGCACCTCCGCGAAGACGATGATGGCAGTCGTTGCCGTGTGTAGGCAATTAGGGTTGTTAGACGATGATGTGATGGCACCTACATGTGCCAGGTAAATCGGGATCAGCCCCTACAATTCCCTCCCTCTAGATAAACACAGATTTTGAGTGGTTTAAACGAAAAATTATTGAAAAAATAATATTAATTATAAATTAATTTTGTACAAATATTTTTCTGTAAAATAAAAAATTTATAAATTTATATAAATATTTTAAATTAATTTATAAAAATTATAATTTTTTTGAATCAATATGTAGATCTCTCTTTATTAAATAAGATAATATTTTATACCATATGTTTGATGATAAATGCATAAAATATTCATATAGGATTATTCTTGTATGCATCAGTTACACGGTGCAACTCAAGTTCATTTTTAAAAAGTTAAACAGTTTATAACTGAAAAGTTAAACAGTTTATTACTGAAAAGTTAAACTATGCAAGATACATTTTCAGTAATAAACTGTTTAACTTTTTAAAAATGAGCTAGAGTTGCACCGTGTAACTGATGCACATGAGAGTTACTCATTCATATATTCCATAAATTGGATTAGAATACTTTTTTGTTTGATGCAAGTATAACGAAATAAATTACAAAATGCTTTAGAAAATGATAGTAATTACATATTGATGATGTGTATACTTATTAGAACAATTTATATGTATTTATTTGTATACATCAACTTTCAAATTCAAAATTTAAATGGAAACTTTTTGATTTAATTTGCAAAATTTTAAAAATTCAGATTAAATTGTAATTTTTAAAAAAGTAAAAATTTATTATGCAATTAAACCATAAAAATTATCAAAATTTTATTGATATCTCTTGTATAAATACAACATTGTACATCTCAATCGTACTTTTATAAAATTATTTCTTTTATAACTGAAAAACTACCCTTATATCTAAACACTTGATAAAAAAATTCTTCAATGGTAATATAAATAAGATATACACATAGTAATTATTATTATATGTAATAAGTATAAATAAGGTATATAACATTGTTTTTTCTCCTAAATAAGATAATCATTACCCCCATTTGATTACATACATCTCACTTTATAATCATCCTCCTCAATCAATCTCACATACCACAACCAACAACATTCTTTTTTTTGTCAACTTTATCAGAATTGGAGCACAATATTAAGATGTAACCACCATGAACATAAACTCTCATTCAACATATGTAAGAATAGAGGAGGAAAATAAAATTTCATTCCCATTATCATTGAAAAATTTAAAACAAGCACCTCTAATTTCTTATTAACTAGTACTCTCTCCTTTAAACTCTTTCTTCATTGTAGTCAATGACACAATATTTAAAAAATTGAATATGTGAATGTAAAAAATTAAATAATAATATAAAAAATTATTGACTTTTGTTAATATAAATTATATTCTATTTAAGATCGTGAAAAGAATTGAGACGTTCAAATAGAAAAATGTGAAGAAAAAAAATATCAAAGTGGTTTTTTAATAAAAATATGAGTATATTTTTAGTAATAATAGAAGTGACTTCTAGTAATAATAGGAACAATTTTAAAAAAAATACATTTAAATTGCAGTACACCTAATGAATATAAAACCAAGCCACTAAAATAAATTCCATACAAGAAAATTGATCAAACAGAAAAGACTAAAAAAAAGACCTTTTTTTTTTTTAACAAAAAGATAAATGGCTAAAATTGAAATAAGTATAAAGGGTAATCTTTAAGAAAATATTACTTAAGAGTGAGAAAATATTATTCAGAAGGAATTTAAATAATAGTCAGTAATCTAAGACATGAAACAGATATTTGAAATGAGGAATCCGAACGGAAAACCTAATACAAGAGGCAAATCATGCCAGATCTTTTTTCGTAGAAAGACTGACATAAATTTAAGAAAAAGAAAAATATATGTAAAATTAAATAATAAGATACTCCTCCACCAAACTATTTTTTACTTTTCTTTTTTATTTGTCCACAAAACCTTTTTACATTTTCTTATTGGGAAACAACCCACAGTCACAATAAAATTTTAGGTCATACAATACTCTTATTTTTCCTTTACTTTATTTATCATTTCAATATAATACTAATTTTTATTAATTCTCGTGCCCACAATGAAATGAAAAAAAAATTCATTGATGGAGAGAGTATATTTTATTAATTTTTGTGAGTGAATTTTTTTTTCAGATATAAAAAAAGAATTGAAACATCACAAATAAAGAAATTAGAAGAGACATCACAGCCACAGGTATTGATAGATAGCATTCTGATTCCCTCATGTACAAAGAGGACTCAACGCAAATGCTTTACCACTGAATTTGTCCTACACAACTCTTGAACTTTACTTTTAAAACCATTAAATTTTATTCAATCGAAACCCGGTGAAACCTTCAATGATAGAAGTCCCTCCCTCTCTGTCTCTCTCCATTAAAAGAAAAAAGCTTATGCACCCATAATTATTGAAACTTGTCATGCAATTTGAACTCTAAAAAGTTGTCAGTTTTTAATCACCTTTCTTCCTTCCTTTGACCTCTTTCTCCAGGCTCTTAACTTGCTGACTGAGAATGGAGGACGACGACACTTTTTGATGATTTGCAGGGTCCGACAATGATGATGCGGACTGCTTTTGCTGGGCAGCTGCATGCTTCTTCAGTTCTTCAAAAAACGAGAGGGGAGGTTTTTTATTATCAGTTGAAGGTGGTGTCACTGGTATAATGGGCACACCCAACATCTTCTTCACTTGAGGATTCTTAATCACTGAAAAAGCCAGACCAAAATAGAATATTGTAAAGCTACAGAAAACTATAAGAAATGAAAAGTATAAAACATCACGCGAGAATCATAATATAAAAACTGAATGTCAAAGCAGTATTCTATTATAATAGAGGAGTAGAGGACTCTCACCCATTCCATAGGTGAGTGAATACAGGTTGGAGGTGATCCAGTAACAAAACAGAGCCTGCAGATGCGCAAATAAATGACTCGATGTGTCATTCGGGAACAAAAAAAATCATCATGTGATTAAATGTAAATGGGAACTACACATGTTAGATATATATATATATATATATATATATATACTTGACATAAATCAAAAGCATCGCACAGTAGTATGAAAATGCAAGAAAAAATATATCAACGATCTCAAGAAACATTAGCTGAAATGCTATCACATGTCATATGATCAGTGAGGAACAATATGAGAGCCATGATAAGAAACCAAGAGGTTTTCGTAAATAAACGAAATTTATTATCTGGTCATCGTTAGTACATTCCAGGAAAGTGTTACTTCTTATTAAGTAGATGGAATAGAAATTATAGAATAGAAATGTTGCAATAATTGTATTCCCACAGATCCCATGAGTTAAAAGGTATTGCAAAACGCTTCTGATCTACTGAGCAAAATAAGTGAGGAAAAACAGCAATGTTGACTATCAAGTGATAATAATTCCAGTGGTAAAAATTACACCAAGTATTTACATTTATTTATATATGCAAAGTTCTGTAAAATTTAACATAGCACCACATACTTTTGGGAAGGTTGCAGTCAAAGGAATCAGTAACGCAGCAAAGACCCTCGATATTTTCTTGATTGGGCCATAAGCAGGATTGCCTTCCAAACCTTCTTGAGCATTGCACTGAAAGCGATTATTAAGCAAAATATTAACAAGTTTAACCTGTGCATTGATATCTAAATTATACAACTTGCAATGTGAAAGTATTGGTAATGACAGCCCACAATCAATATATATGTAAGAAATAATATGCGAGCAACAGGATTACTTTCCATAGCATTGCAAAAGAAATAAGCAGTTAAAACTCAAGATAATAAATAGGCCAATCACAATTTTGGGGACCGCACTACGATGAGGGTGTGGAATGGTAGAATTTTCTAATTTAACAACAAAATCCTTTGTAATTTATAGAACACACAGTGGACGCAGACCTAGTCAACAGCTGAAAATATATTCACAAATAAACATGAGCACGAACATCCAGAAACATTGCAGTAAAATATCAAGGGGAAAAAAGAACATCTTCAAGTTTTTTCACAAAACATGCTAGAACTGGTATATTTCTCTTTCTTTTTCTTTTTTTAGGTTGATAGGAAACAAAAGTTCCATTAAAGAAAAGAAAGATATAAGGGATAACTGACAGAGACCTTGTATAGATTACAAGTTGATAAAGTTAACACAAGTTACATTACAAATGCTTATGATGCAAAACTCCAGCCTCTAACTAGATCCAATACATGAAGACTCATGAAATTCTTATGACCCGACACCCAAAGGGCCCCTCTGAATTTAATCCTACCCAGAACTTCCTCTAAGGACTCGAAGATATCCTCAAAAATCCTATTATCTCATTCTAGCCAAATATACTATAAAACAGAAAGGACAACAATTTTCCATAAATTTTTGCCTCTCCTGTTAACGAGGCTGCCCAAATAATGCTGGTGGCACCGAATACAAACCCAGACTAGAATCTCAAAGGCTTTTCCTGCACAGAATAACCAATTTGGAGATAAGAATATTCAACAATTTTGCAAGAAATCAAAGGTCGGCAACCTTCCCAAGACCATCAAATACAAAAAAAAAAAAAAAAAAAAAAAAATCTGGTATAGAAACCTTCCATATGGATTTGTACCAAGGAATGGGGGAAAGGTTAGATTCAGTAAAAAGAGAAGCAGAGAACACTTTATAGGAAAAGGACTGAGAGTAGAAAATATCATCCAACCCCTTCCTCCGTCCCACTCTAAGCTTCCCATATTTCTATTTTGGGTGTTCCACAATAAGCTTCTCATTCCATTTTTTAAAACCAAGTGAGTCAAGTGACCCCACTCTATCAAATACTTATCTGCACACATTTTATTTACAGTAACTAACACCACTTTTACTCTTAATTTTCCCAGCAGCTCATTTCATTCTCTCTCTTCAATCACATCACTTGTGCTACATTTCATTTTAAATTAATAATCTTTAAACACCGTGAAATCCCATCATGGGAAGCTTACATTGGGACAGTAGTATAAGACTAATAAACACATCAAAACCCGTAACAAATAATAAATATTCAAATAAGTATGGGATGGAAGGAGTACTATCCTTCTTTCACTATTTCTCAAAGATAGCATGCGAGATGTGAAAATTGCATAAGTGATTTTTCTATGGCATTTTGCTCAGAAAATTTTCAAAATTGCTAAAAACCTCAACATTTTTTTCACAAATAAAGTTGGACTAATGAGTTGATTGATATAATTGCTCACGGATTTCGGAGCCTTTTCAACAATTCGTGGCAAAGTAGACCGACCAGACCAGTATCTCAAACCGGCCAGGTAGCCTTGCTGAGTAGCAGTTGGACTAGCTGGTCCAACCAGTTTTTTCCAACTAGCCGGGTTGCCCCTAAAGGATCCCCCAACTGTCCCAAGCAAAGTGTTGCCTTGTTGGCCATTGCCCAACTGCATCCGATCATACTTGCCAAAAAATAAAGGATCTTATCCATGTTAACCCTAATAGCATACTTTATCTCATGTTAATCTTCTTCAATCCCAACATGCTGCAAAAAAGTTCCAGAATTTTCCTTAACCATCTGAGCTGATGTTCATTGTTGTCGATGAACAGAAGAGTATTGATGAGACACTTCCAGACTCTCCTTGCCCACTGTCAGCGCTTTAAACATATCAATCTTCTTAAAACATCAACAACAGAGTTAAACAAGTATGTGGAAAGAAGGTCTCCTTGGCAAACACCCCTTGAGGCTCGATATTTACCCCTAGGCCACCCATTAATTAGAAATTTAAAAGCTGACTGAGGTTAGGCATCCTCTAATCCATTTTTCGATCTATGGCCAAAACCCTTTATATGGAGAACATGATCAAGGATTGATGAATAATGGGCAGTTACAAGATTTATAATTTGTTCGTGCGGTACTTTTCTTTGATCTTTTACATAAAGAATTTACTGACTAGTTGGCCCAGCTAGAGGATTGATGTTATACAATTACAGAGAAATAGATGAACTCCATGACAAGATATTTTTTACTGGTTATAACAAGGTATGTATGATGGTTTTAATGTGTACGGAGATACATGGTGCTCTGTTTGTATGCAGAGAGCATTCTAAACAATAACTTAACAGAATTAGCCACTGTATCTAGACAAATATATTGTGAACGCAGCTAAAAGAAAATGACACTAACCTCCACAGTTATCCAAAATGACAATGCAGTCAAAATTGGTAAAATATACAACGGATCTGGAGTAGCCAAATCGGTAAACCACAATGCTCCTCCCTCGTTAAAAGATTGAACTTTTTGCGCCATGTTGCTAATCTGCAGATAAATGGTAACACAAGAGTATTAAATAGTTAAAAAAAACCAAGGGAGAGAGCAAAAGTGATGAGAGCTGTGAAGAATGGGATCTTACTCCTAAAAAGAAACAGAAAAAGACAGGGCCCACAATAAATATTCCTTTTAAAGGGGTGAATGGTGAAACACCATATCTGCAATGCAAAGATGCAATCATCTCCATCTCTAATTCAAGTAACAAAAAGTATAAGAACAAAATTGTAGGGGAAAAAGAACATCATCTTGAAACTAATACTACAAATTAGAAAAGATATGTTAAAAGAACATCTTCTTCTTCATTGTTATTGTTATTATTATATTTAGGACCTTCAAAATTAAATATTTAAAGAATAGTCTGTTGATCAAGTTAGAGTTTGAGTTTGTGTTGTTTTATGTCGATAGATCATCATCCAGAGGTATCATCATTTTAGAATCTGCTTAATTGCTTGGGCAAGTACTTTTCTGTGATCATTCCATAATAGTGGTTATTTACGTTGTGACTTTGTGTGTTCAACCATTGACTCCATTAGAACCTACACACATATAACTCTCTCTCTCTCTCTCTCTCTTGACACAATCAATAAATTGAATGTGGATTACAAATGATGCAACCATATTCTTGTTCAAGAAACAATTGACCACTCCAAAACCCTAAAGCCGAAAAGCTTCAGGATATGAGATCTGGAATTTGATCCAAAGATTCGAGAACGATCCATTTCTAGGGAACTAGATATGGGGGTCCCTTTCAAACCCCATGATGCTCGTATTGACAGACAGATATAAAGCTCAAAGTAATGAATCTATGGGATCCACAATTCAAGAATGTAAAATGGTGAAAAAAGGTGGAAGTTACAAGCTATGGAAGGATAGCACAAAAAAAAGCACATGAGATATCATTTGAAGAATGGATTTCTAGATAGCCTAGTAATTACAACATCAATTTGGCATGCTTTGGGTGTTTGTCAACAGTTTCTCACAGAAATAAATTTTAGCCATGTTAATTAACCCACGTCTCCTGAGCACAAGTACTTGAAGATTGAAAGTCGAATTATTTATACAAATTAGATGCATCTTTTGCAATTTGTCACTCTTGTCCTTAGTCCATAACAATAAGGTACAATAAATAGATGTCTATTTCCAGTCATTTACTATAATAAGAGCTCAAACTAAAATGAAGTTCAGCAACATTGTTTGACAAGGGCCCTCGTCCTCGTTAGTGTAGATTAATAGCATTCATTAACTCCAGTGAGTATACTTCAGTACTTAATTTCGTTACAGGCTAATCCAGTAGAATGCTATGCTTCCTACCTTATAAATGTTTATGGGAAAGTCAGAATAAAAAATACAATTGTGATGCTCTCTCAATTAGGAAGGAGAAAAGACTACATACTCTTTAAAGAGTTCCTTCATTCGTGTGCGACCTTCATCCATTGAAATGGGATTCATATCCTGAAGACAATCAAACAAGTATTTATAAATAGTCAAAACTTTCAAATAAAGTAATAAGGTAACAGCATAAGGAAACAAAATCAGGTTTGGCAGCATAATCCTCCTGTAGAAAATCATTCAACTAAACAATGTCTAAGAAGCAAATATAGGTGCACTGTACCAGTACCTAGTTGTTTTGATTAAACAGGAAACAGTCTATGAACATACCCTATTCATGTCTTCCTTAATCTCATCCAATCGCGGCCTCAAAAGCTGCATCAAAAAATAAAAAATAACGCAGACTGCTGATCAGAGATGGAGTGAAGAGTAATGCTGATGCAGGACAGTAACACAGATAGAAGAAAAGAGCCAGCAAAGCAAAGGGTGGGCTGGTGGTGACAAATGCATAGCATATCCGCTTGAGAATGTTGAAATTGGGACATTTCGATTCGACAATAAAGGTTCTTTTTTTTTATTCAAGAATCAACCCTTAAATGCATTTTCCTCATAAAAATTATTCAGCAGGAGAGGACTGTGGTGTAGACGGAGGCAATTTAGTCTGTTGTTGCTCAAATTTGGTCCTGGACAGCACAGCATGGAATACTAAGGACATGCACACACTATAAATAACTTGAGAGGAATTTCATCACCATCCCTCCAGCCACATAGAGGTTGTCTAGTTTGCTCGTCAAAGAAAAATTGTAGATTATCATTTAGATACAATAATCTTTCCTTTTTTTATGCTTAAAATTGATGTTGCCACTATAAATGCAGTTTGTCCTCAAATTAGAACCACAGTAAAAACGTGAACATGGGAAGGTCAGGCTTCATATGAAAATATTAGATTAACGAATTTGATAACTGGCATTACTTGTGCCTGTATACAAACACATAGATATACTGGTCTGACGAACTTTGTCACAGATGCTGCATGGAAATGCTGTCACGTAATTTTGTGCATTCACCTTGATTCCGCGGTTGCACGACAAACACCAGATATTACTGTTCTTAGAAGGACACCTACCCAAAGTAATAAAAATACACCACATCTCAAACTCCAGCACAGAGTAATGAGCATCAAATACATCATCATACTCCAATGATATGTAGGCCTGAAAGCAACAAACCTAATGCACACACACTAAACAACACAATCCAAAGTCTTAAATCCCTACAGGAAACATGTCTTCTTCTGTATAACATATTAACATAGCACCTATATTTGCATCTTGGGACCCAAAAAAGTCAAACTACTCCCTCTGTCCATCAATTTTATTCCCAAACTTGATGGGCACTAGTTTTAATGAAAACTAGTATTTTATTGAAAAAGTAGATAACGTAGGGATAAAACATGATTTCATTATAGGTTTGAATTATTTTATGAATAGATTTACTTTATCATGGAGATCACTGGACAAACCTGATTTAGTTACTCAAAACCTGGAAAAAGGATAAAGCATCAAATTGATGCAGCATAATTTCCTCCAAACAAATGTGTGCCTCATTCATTTCTCTGTCAAGGACTTGAAACGTTTAACTGGTAACCACTAAGTAAGGTTCTAAACCTGCTATAGGTTTGGACTATAATTTGAGGAAGAATGATTTGAATATCATGCATGCAGTAGCTACAAGGACATTTGAGAAGTTTGCTGATTCTTACAAGCCACTATAGGCTGCTCTGGTAAAGTATATGGGATTGCACGGCCTTGCAATTCGATTTGAGTTTATTTGGTGTTCAGGATAGTTCACGATGCACTTGTGGGTGTTTAGTTTTTGTTCGGGTGTTTTGATGGCCTTTTAGACTTGTTTCGTTTTTCCGTTGTACACCTTCAGCCAGATTATGGCTCCCCCAGTATTCTTTCTCCTTTTAATAATACAAAGAATTTGTCTTAAATCTTAATATCTACTCCCTCCGTCCCATAGGTGTTTTCACCTCTGGGATGGCACAACTTTTAAGGAAAAATAGAGTGTTGTGTAAAGTTATATTATTAAAATAATGAGATTAGTTGGATTGTGAGGATAAATTTAAAGTAATAGTTTCCATTTATAGGGTGTGAAAACAATTGTGGGACGGACGAAAAAGGAAAGTGTGAAAACAATTATGGGACGGAGGGAGTAATAAGCATAACAGACATATCACCTTTCTTCGTGGACATTGTATGTATTCACAATCACTTTCTCTTTAATAAGCAGCTGAGCTAAAACACTTCTTCAATCATATGCTCATTTGTCTTATCTGCCCCCTCATGCATATGTAGTGGAAAAATCTTGACGTATCCCTTAAAAACATTAATATGGTACTAACCATAGTATATAAATATAAAAGGTAACTATAGACTTAATAAGTTAAAACTGTTTCCAGACAATCAAGGATAACAATACATGGAGAGAAAAATGTACGGTGATCCACACAACATAAATTGTAATGCCACCCAAACCCCACAAGGAAAAGAGAAAGAGGTTGATGTACTTACAGTGAATTGTGAAGTGGCTTTAAGCTGGTTTATCATTAGAGGAAGTTGAAACGTCCGAATCAAAACGGTGGTCAGAACAATTGATGCCCACCTTAAGTACAACCGATTCCAGAACATCACTCAGTAATAGTTAATAATCTTAACAGTAACACAAAACACATTCATAAATGAATGATGCATAGATATATAATTAAAATGATTTCCGTAGTGTTCATCAGCAATTATAATAATCAGAGTTTGGGTTGAATTATCCGCACCAATTAAAGCCGGTGTATATATGCACATAATCAATCAAATGCTGAAGCGCAGCCACTGGAAAGAAGGAGTCCGCTGCCGCAACGGCCACCTCACTAACTGCTGCACCTTCTCCAAGACTGGACATATTCCGGACAAATCTATTATGGTGTTTGGACAAATTTCTAAAACTTAAACAATTACCCAAATTGTTCCCATTTCGGAGTAGGAAATTATAATTAGGGATTGCAGCAGGGTTCTTGGAAATGGGAGGAAAACGGGGAAGGCTTTCATTATTATCGTAGTCGCCGCGATGAGGAAGGGGAAATGGAAGAGGATCTCGTTGTCGTTGATAAAGCAGCTTCGCCCGAGCACTGACGCTCCGTCTGAAAGCCATTAATCTCTTTCCCCACTCAACAAAAATTCGCAATACTTCGACAACACGAGATTTCCTGGAATGGGACTCCTATACTTTCCAAATTTCATGGAAGTAATACGAATAGCAACTGCACTGGTATTTAGGGGGTTTTGAGTTTAGCAGGTAGGGGTTTTGAGAAATGCAACTTAGTATATTTTTTTTAATTAATTCGATTTATTTTTTTCCAAACAGTATGCTTTTATATGAAATGGTAGTGTTTAGCAATTAGCATCTAAGAATTCAAAAAATTAATAAATTAATTACTCCTCCCATCTACATATGGATCAACTCTTTTGTACTTGGTTTAATAAAATATATCAGAAGATATTATGTGATATTATGATTTATGAGGTCTGTTTACGAATTTAAAAATTGTACTGGCGTATTGCAAACATACTTTTCATATATAAATTTTAAATTTATAAACGAATCTCACAATAACTCATAATATTCTTCGAAATATTGCATTAAACTACGTGCAAAAAAGTCGGTTCATTTATTGTGACTTTCATGTTAGTGCTCCTACAATCACTCATGAATGCAATCATCTAACTTGTAGGAAACCTCTAGATAATTTTATGTCTTCAACTTGCATGTCTAGATAATAGGAACAACATTAAATAATCGGAAATAAAGTTAAGAAAAAAGGCTAATTCTTATATTATTAAACAGGTTCACAATATTGTGTCAATATGAATAATCTCCCTCCCCCCCCCCCCAAATTTGTTCT
This sequence comes from Prunella vulgaris, assembly GCA_026898435.1. Classification (NCBI taxonomy): domain Eukaryota; kingdom Viridiplantae; phylum Streptophyta; class Magnoliopsida; order Lamiales; family Lamiaceae; genus Prunella; species Prunella vulgaris. The sequence continues at coordinate 488,831 of JAPKLY010000306.1, forward strand.
TTCTACTACAATACACTGTTCTTGGCTTAAACATAAAAAATTACAACGTAACGTAAAAAAATAATAATTTCAATAAATACAAGAATATCTATTTGTATTAGACAAAATAGAACACATACATAGTAAACTTAAAATATAATCAACATAAGGTTCACCAAGCACAAAAACAAGGAGGTTATACCAACAAATTTTTTAAATCTAACAGCTATTGTTCATAAAACCATTACAGCCAAAAATAATACATAGAATTTTTACAATCAGTGAGCATTGTTCAGAGCTAATGTCGGAGAGGAATGAGTTGATAATATCAATTGCATTTTCATAAGCTGCACACATTCCCCTATAATAGGAACTCCCCATGAATGCAAGACATCACTCAACATCAACATCATGAACTTCATTGTCCTGATCTCCACCACTAACAGCTGTAGTAGCAACAACAATATCAGGTGCAATATCCTCATTAATAGATTCACCAACAATAGTCTCTGGCTCATGAGCAGCAACCTCAATAGACCCAATAGCAACTGGTTCATCACTGACAACAACTCAAATACAATCTCATCAATGACAACTCCTTCTAAATCAGTTCTCCCTTCATCTGCAGTACCAACATCAATACCTACTCCCTTGTTGGAGCAGAAAGTAGGTCTTTCCAAAACTTCTTTTTTATCTTTTGATCCTTCACATTGGCAAGAAAATTGTTTATTGTAGTCTGCAAAGAAGTAATTTGATTTATTATATAATTAGATGTCAATTGAACAGATTGGAAAATATATCATGGGAGAATATTGGCATGAATGTTGCCAACATTTCAGCAACGGTTATAGGAGCAGCATCATCAGTATTTGGAATTAGTTGAGCAACATTTTTCGATTGCACAGAAGGCTCTCCAAGTTCTTAGATGATGTATTTGTTTTGGTTTTGTTGTTGTTGTCCTATTGTTGTTCTGAGCAATGTTTTAATATATTTTTTTACTAATTTTTTCAGATTCAAATGGGCATGAGTTTAGTATGTGTGTTTATATTAATGGGAAGATTAACCTGGGTACTTATGAGGGGTAGTAAATATAAGTTCGATCATATTAACAGTAAATTATTTAATCTGGAGTCACTTAGAAAATTTGGTATTAATTGTGGATTTGGGGGAGTAGTTACTAAACTGTGCTCATGTGAGGAGGGTAGTTTTGTACCTTTTACTGATGAAAATGTGTTTAAGAGCCTAATTAAGAGATCTATTTTGTCTGGGGTGAGTTATATATATATATATATATATATATATATATATATCTTAAGTTAGCTGAATAGAGTGGGGGTGAAGAAAGAGAACAGAGTAAGAGAGAAGAAATTGGAGAGAGTGGAGGGTGTTGATGTAATTTTCATAAACGCGATTATGTGGCTATAATAACAACGATTACACCAACAATATGCTGAAATAGACGAACACGCGATGTTTTATGAGTAAGCAGGTAGATCGTTTATATAAGCTCGTCGTTCGAGCAGAACTTCGTTAGGGTAAAAATTTCGTATCCTAGCTGCTGGATCGTCACCAGCCTGCTTCATCATAAGCTGCTGATCAGTAGCCTACTTCACTAGAAGCTGTTGAACAGCTACCTGCTTCACTATAAGCTGCTGACTCGTCACCAGTTTAATAATTGTTGACTCGTCAGAGCGTTCTTCGATCTGGTTCTTTTTTTGTGTTTGATTAATTCTCTTGGACAAGTAAATCTGGACTTGATTAATTACTTCCTTAAGCACGTACTTCGATTATTTCATTAACAGTTGCCCCTAGCCTGATGTTTGTTTGAATTGTTGGATGAATAACGAGCATCAGACTATTTGGAATCTTCGCAAGATTTCCCAAGTGCAAGGAAGTAGATTGAGCTTGAATTGATCTGTCTTCCGCTTTGTTGGCTTCTTTGTGCTTGTATTCCTTGTATTTATGCATAGATGCATCTAATGTGGCTTCTCAGGATTGTATAACCGTGTAACGAATACATAGAAGGAAGCTATAGGCCTCATTAAAAACCTAGCCGTAAACCACCCTTGTGGATAAACCGGTCATACGGAAAAAAAGAGTACCGTGCAATCCTTCCAGATACCTGTAGGCTATTTGAATGTCTGCGTTCGTTGCTCCATTCGTGCGGGTTGAGTGAGCATTGTCTTCTTGTGTTTCTTTGTACATGCAAGTAGATACATTTGCAGCTTTTCGATCTTTCTGGAGATCCTTCATGTTTTACTGGAATATTCAATGTATGATTTCTTGGCGAGCGCTTCCGCTTGGTTGCTTTGTGACTTTCGTTGTAGTATTGGGCCCTGCTTCTCTCATACTGATGGATGAGATTTAGCCAGCTGAGATGTCATCATTCACTCTGGTTGAAGGATGAATTACTCCTGCCGCTGGTGAATGTTCCCCCAACTGTTTAGGCTTGTTTGCTTTAGCATTCTTGTATTGTTTGCCTGGTGTCTAAAGTATTGTAGACGTTAGTTTTGCCTCCTTTTGTGGCTCCTTTTATTCTCCTGATCAGGATACTTTTGATGTTCTTGTTTTGTTTCTAATGAACTCTAATGAAATGTCATTTATGTCTAATCGTTATATATCACCTTTCGCATCTGTCGGGTCTTTAATTCACTTCGTTTTGCCTCTTTTTGGGCGTGTACGAATAGTTTTTTCAGCTGAAATGGGCTATCAGGAAACGTTCACTTTGTCCGAGGGAGCGTATCCTCGTCCCTTTGGAGGGCATGAAGCGTTGTCCCGGTATTACCAGGTACATCCACTCTGCTATCCTCCGGAGCGTATATAACGTCCTCTAGAGGAGCATCTGATGCACACTCGGGTCCCTCATGAATGGTCTTTCGGGGCATCACGCTCGATTCTTATTTGGGAGTTATTAGGCATTTTAACGCCGTAACCTTTTAACCTAAGAAGAGCGTACGACACGCTTGTGCTCTAATTGGCGCAGGACGTATTGGTATTGTACAATACCATTGTGTCACTACACGAGGAGCGTGCTCAAAAAACAGAGTTGCGGCTCCACCCGGAGCGCATTAACCCTCTATAGCCACGTATTAGTTAGGAGATTCCAATTAGACCGCGACCTCTTAAAAGAGGCCGTCTATAACATTCATTATCTGTTTTGTGTAACAAAATGCACATCGTGAGCATCCTGATCTTGAGCTGTCTGCTTGAGTCAGACCACCAGCTAACTGCTCTTTATCAATTTGGCCAAAGCTTCCTTTGCCCGATGCTTGTGATCAGTATGAATTCAAGATTTTTGCTTCTTGATGATTTTGTGTGTCAGGGTCTGCCCCCAGTATAGTATTGGGGGTATCAATGGTTTCGCGCTTGCATACCTGTTCATCGTCTTTGATCTACCTGTCTCCTGGTAATTTATTGTTTTCTCCTTATAGATCAAGGCGTTACAGTTGCCATTTCTCCAAATTCAATACTTTCTATCAGAGAGTAATGACTCTTGGTACCGGACTGAACAAACGCAAGATGGACCCTGCTGTAAAAAATGGTGGCGTTACGGAAGAAGAGATGAGCTCAAATCCCAGCACCACCGGGGCCTACGTTTGCCCCGGTTGCTCCTGCTGTTGCATCTATTGCTCGGAAAAGTCCGCTGAGAAAATCAAAGCAACAGAGGATAGATGGTGGCACTTCTGTTGGTGCCGCTGCTCTTTATCAACATTGCTTCCTGCTTGCTTCCTTCCTGCCCCCCATTCAACTGTTGATTGTGACATATGATCAGGAGTTGAATGATTTGAAATGTTTCGGGGTATTGTCAACCTGTATTGTTGATAAAGAATAGCATATTCTCCTTCAAGAAGGATTATCGCTTCAAGAAGGTGCATTATCGTCAATATAAGTGGGTTGGACATCACCTATGAAGACGAGGTAATCGTGCCTTCAATAAAGATTGTTATTTCGAAAAGGCGCATCGCCTATGTAGGTGGAATCATGCCTCTGGGAGGCGCATCGTGGTATCGTCTATAAAGACAGAATAATCATGCCTTCAAGAAGGATTATCGCTTCTAGAATGCGCATCGCCTATATAGGAGGAATCATGCCTCTGGGAGGCGCATCGCCTATGTAGGCGGCATCGTCAATATGACGGAATGGACATCGCGAATAAAGACGGAATACTCGAGTCTTCACCTATAAAGGTGGAATTATCATACCTCCAAGAAGAATTATTGCTTCTGGGCGGCACATATTTTAAGATGGGTTAATCATGCCTTCAAGAAGGATCATCGCTTCTAGAAGGCGCATCGCCTATATAGGCTGAATCATCAATATAGGCAGGATGGACATTGCCTATAAAGATGGAATAATCATGCTCGGAGGCATCTGGTGGGGGCAGTTCTCTCTTTTGGGCAGATACCTTAAGAATTTTACCTGGTGATATATCTGTGATTTCTCTTCCTTAATGCTTTAGGAAGTGTATTCATATTAGGATCAAGGTCTTCCTCGAAATAATGTTGATGAAGGCTACTTTCCTCGAGATGGATATATCTTCTAGTATGTGCCAGCTCCTCCAAACTGTTTGTCTGTGCCTGATATTTCTGGTGGAATCAGCATATATCTTCTATGTTGAGGTGCTGGCAGCTTGTGACGGGGATGATCGCTTTGGAGTGAACAAATAGATAAATGTGTCATCTACCAAAGCATGGCTTGAGAAGATGAAAAATCTATTTATCTGGAGATAGTTGGAGTTTTCTTCACGAAGTGTATAGCTGGCAATCCTTTCAAAGGAATGCTTGAGATTGGCTTGCCGTTCCATGCCCTCGCTGGTGTAGTATCCAATGTTATAATAATACGCATAATATCTTTGCGCGCTGAATCATCGTGTTGGAAGGCATGCGCTTCTTGATTTGTCCTCAATCTGGGTTCGAAATCTTAGCTGAGAAGGCCCTTGTTCGGTAGTTCGCCATTGAGGTGCCTTTCAGGTTCTGATTCCGACCAGAATGGTTGTTTCTTGATTATGTTCCGTCCCTTGTACGTGTTATGGATTTCCGGCCTTCAGTGTGTCTACTTCAGCTTGTGAAGCAGCCAATATCTTGGGTCTCAGTTCAGTACGTTTGGGAGAACTTTCAAGGAACAGTTTAGATGATTCTGCAGCACAGTAATTTCGCATGTTGTTAATGGCATATAGGGCAGATTATTTTCGCACTTATCTTGTACAAAAGGATAAACTGAGAGTTTCGTCCTTTTGTACGAGATGTATATATGTTACGAAAACTCCCCCAATATCAGAGTTGGTGGATTAGGTGACTTGTGGCCTTCTCGTTGAGGATTTTCTTCACCAACTCTGATAATTCTCTGTCTTTGTAAAATCTTTTCTTTTACCGCAACAAGTCTCAGAATTCGTTAGTGTTGTAGTTGATATTCTGATGATATGTGTAACACTTGTTGGGATTCGTCTTGCTTCTGATTTTTCAAGGGACAGCTCGGAGTCCCTTGCTATTGATAACATCGTAGACTTGTCTGATTGAGACATTGAGTGTTTGATCATGTCGTTGTCGTTGTCGTTGTCCTCTTCCTGCTCCTCACTCGGAGTTTGATGTATTTTGTAATCGAAGGTCGAGGGTTCTTGTAGCTTTGTGTCAGCTCTGCTTTTCCACTGTCGGGGCCAATGTGTCTGCATGTGTGTTTGGTTGGACTTGGGATATATTATTAGCTGGGAATCTCCAAAAATTTGAAGTTTAGTTGCCCCAACAGATAATGACAACTTAAGTTCGGCTGTCAATGTTTCATACTCGGTCTTGCTGTTTGTAGCTGTGAAGTTGAATCTGATTGCCGAAGTGAAGACTTGTCTATCTCAAGCTCTTGTTGTTGTGCTTGTTGATGATTCGTTTATGTAGAGGTGTTATGGGACTATGTGCCCCCTCACTGGATCTAGTGACTATTTCAACAAGCGTCTTGCAATGTCCGGTCGATGTAGTATTTGCTTCAATAGGAATGTTGTCAACACTTGCATTAAGCTGCGTCGGATGCCTCCATTGATATCATTGGATCAGTATGTTGGGAGAATCTGATCTCTAGCCCACATTGTCTTCAGGTTCAGGTGGAGGCCCCGTTAGGTAGCGTTCAAATATCATTTGTCTTTCTTGACATTTTGATTGACCCATTTTACATCCTTTCATTTTTCTATTTTCCCAGATCAGGGCGTTGCAGTTGTTTGGAGTCCGATTCTCCATTGTTCAGCTTTATTGTCGAATGTTAGACTTCTTCTTGAATAGATGCTTACGGGATAATAGGAAATTGAGGCGATGTTGGTGATAATGAGCTTATGTTGCCCTCTGAATGAGTTAATATCTTTGCTTGTAGGTCTTCGATTACTCTTTTCACCTTTAGAGGATCTATTCTCGGGAAGCTGCTCATGATCCAATTGTCTTAGGCGAGAGGATTCACGCAGTCTTTCACTCTAAATAGATACTCCAGATATTCGTTGCAACCTATTTTCTTTGTGAGGATCTAGCTTCTTCACCATCAGTTGCCTTGATCTGTCTCGGACGGGTCATCGTTCTGTAATGTCACTCCATGATGAGTTGTGTATTGATTCCTCCGTGTTCTTCAATTGCATTTGCTCTTCTCCATCTGCTTGAGAAATATGGGCCAGAGCTTTTGATCAGGAGCTCTGGGCACTTCTTCTTGAATAAGGTTCGCCAATCGATGCTTTTGAGTGAAGCACGATGCTTCAGATCAGAACTTCCTTCATATGGATTTGTTGTCGGGTACTAGATCTTCGGCTGGATCTGTGCCGAATGAATTGATGCTGACAATGGGATTTGTAGGGTTGAATCGTCCTCCGGGCGTAGTGACACCTTGGCCTGAAGGTCTTCGATTGTCTTCTTCATAGACAGCAAGATTCCATTTGAAGTCTCTCCGCTGGAACTCCAGTGTCTTCTGCATGTGGTCTATTTGTTGTAGTATTATGGATCGTCGTTGACTGCTCCGGTACAGATGCTTTTCTGGGTTGGATGATTATTATTCCTCCCATGAGGTTGAGACACTTTACGAGACATTTTGTGTAATGTCAACTGCTTTCTGGTGAACAAGTGAGTAGGCGAGCAGCTAGCGTAATTCTTCGCAGGTCCGTTAATTTTTTTTGCTTTTTAAATTCTTCCAGTTGCGAGCGAAGGTCTTTAAGGATGATTGGCAATTCTTCTGGAAATATGTCCGCAATTTCTTTGCAAGTAAATATATTCTTCGACATGCAACTGGAATTAATCTTCAAGGCCGCCAATTTTCTGCACTTCTCGGACTGTGATTGATCTTTGTTGCCAATGCTTCACTTCTTGAATTTAATTGCTTTAGTAAGCAATCCCTCTTCTCTTGCTCCGTCACTTGAATAAATTGCTTCAGCAAGCACTCCTGTTTTTCTGGACTTTAATTGCTTTAGAAATCAATTTTTACTCTGGGAATTTAATTACTTTAAAAAGTAATTGCTTCCGCTGGGAAATTAGTTGTTTTAAGAAACAATTTATTCCTCTGGGATTTAATTGGTTTAAGAAGCAATTTATTCCTCTAGAATTTAATTGTTTAAAAATAATTGTTTCCGCAAGGAATTTAATTACTTGAAGAAGTAATTTTTATTCCTCTTAAATTAATCTTGCAAATAATTAATTAAATTTGCAAGATTAATTAATTTTGAGATGGACCAATATTTATTGGATTTAATTAAATTGGGCTCAAACGAGCAAAATGGCCCAAATAATTAAATCTACCCCATTTCAAACCTTCAGCAGCTGACCCTCACTTCATTTCATTTTTTCTTGTGACTTGGTCAACTTTTATGGCTGAATACCATTATATATATATATATATATATATATTTATTTTCTTTTATGGGGTACGTTTCAGCAAGTGTATTTGCAAGAGTAATTGGGCCAATGTAGTGCGAACAGCAGTATTCGGCGAACGGGCTTTGGTGTATAACCAAGTATACGAATAATTGGGTGCACGAACGACTGAGATTTTCGGCAAACACGTGACTCGCGAATAATCTGGATGTATAAACACCTCGGATATACATGTATACGGCTGCGTGAAATCTCAAGCGTGAACAATTCCATGGCGAGCAGCTCCTTATGCGTCCTGAGCGAACAGCTTCTCCGTGAACGGCTTTGGGCGAACAACCTTTTACTTTTGTTGAAATGGACTAGCATTCCATACGGCGAACATCTCCTGGGTCAGCGCGGCGAACAGCTTCACCTGATGAGCGGCGAGCATTTTGTCATGGATTTTATTCAGGCGTGAACAGCTCCCAGGCGGCGAGCAGCCCATATTAGCAAGGAGCTCTCGCGGCGAGCAGGTCCATCGTTGTGGCGTGGCGAACAGCTAGCTCATACAACCGATGCCGGCGAGCAGCCTATTCAGGCGAACATCCTTAAGGGCGGCGAACAACATGTCATGCGAACGTTCAGTTCTTTCAGCGGTGTTGGGAATGGGCCGGCGTTATTTTTGACTTCCCTTGCTGATCACCATTGACCGCAACTTTTAATTGGAAAATAAGTCGGCGTAACTTCATGATTAAAGCGGTGGCTTTTCACTTTTCATATTGCATCTTCAACTCGTCGGCGCTTCCTCTCTTTATTCGTCTCTGCCACACACAGCTACCGCGCCACTCATCCGAGATCACCGATCGACACCTACCTCTAGTTGTCGAAGCTTCGCACCGGAATCTTCATCACCTGCGACCGCCCCTCGTCTCAGCCGACAACTGCCATGGCAACCGCTGAAATCCAATTCCGTCGACACCTGAAACCACGGCCGGATTCGATCGAGACAGAAACACATCAGCCATACACCGTCGCCCGTCCTCTGTTTCAAAACACGCCGTCGTCTTCCAGTCATCCTCTACTCCGCCATGGAAACCAGAGATTCCATCTCTACAACCAATTTCGCACCACCACAGCCCCCTCACCATACCTTCGCCTCTGCTACCGGAAGAAATCGCGCCTCACAGCTGCATAAAGTATGCGGTGGTGTGTTATCGCATATGGTGACACGTCGACGAATGGTTTCCAGTGAAGAGACGGGCGATTTTACAGCGGTGTCCTTCAACGACCAAACAGACTTTAACCATGGTGGGGTTCAATCCGGCTCTTCCTCTAGCACCAAACTGTTGATGTAATTTTCGTAAACGCGACTATGTGGCTATAATAACAACGATTACACCAACAATATACTGAAATAGACGAATACGCGAGGTTTTATGAGTAAGCAGGTAGGTCGTTTATATAAGCTCGTTCTTCGAACAACTTCATTAGAGTAAAAAATTTGTATCCTTTTTTCGAATGAATTCGATTACATTATATAGGAAATACAAGCTGCTGGATCGTCACCAGCCTGCTTCATCATAAGCTGCTGATCAGCAGCCTGCTTCACTAGAAGCTGCTGAACAGCTACCTGCTTCGCTATAAGCTGCTGACTCGTCACCAGTTTAATAATTGTTGACTCGTCAGAGCGTTCTTCGATCTGGTTCTTTCTTCGTGTTTGATCAATTCTCTTGGACATGTAAATCTGGACTTGATTAATTACTTCCTTAAGCACGTACGTCGATTATTTCATTAACAGAGGAAATGTAAAGATAGTGAAGACAATGATTATAAGGATAATGAGGATAGCAATTCCGATGATGATGAAGAGTGGGTAGAGGATGAAAGTAGCAGTTCTAATGATAGGGTAGATCTTGAAGATGTGAATTAGAGTGGAGAGGATTTCAATAGTGATAAAGACACAGATAATAAGAATCAATGTGATAAGTGCTAAATCTTCAATCCCAAACATATGTTTACCAACAAATGAAGCTAAAAATGTTATTTAGTAGTAAGTGGAAATTTATTGAGGATGTGCATTTAGATTCTATTATTAGAAAGAGAGATATTAGATTGGTAAAAAATGATAAACAGAAGGTGTATGCTAAGTGTAAGGGTGAGATGTGTGAGTATAAGATGCATGCAAAGATAATATCAAATGAACCTACCTTTTAGAGGTGAACACGGTGCACAAAGTGTACACGATGAACAAGGTGGGATTGGAGAATTAGGGTTAAGAGTATTGACACTAATGTATTTACACCACATTGTAATTGGAAGGAATTATCAATTGTAGGTATTGACACTAATGTATTTACAAAGAATTAGGGTTTTTTTTTTTTAAAAATAGATTGTCTTAAAACTCACCTCCCATCCTTTGCACCCGTAGAACCTTCGATCCAGATTTTCTTCAGTACAGGAGGTGCGTATTTGAAGTTTCATTCCTTAATAACCATTTTTCTAAAAAACGGCCAAGTCGGCCGACCCATTTTACCCTAAATCGGCCGAAAAAAATGTCTGGAACAGTAATCGGCGTCTAGATCCGACTAGACGGCCAACTTGCCGACTAGACGCCAACCAATTTGAGCCGACTTAAATTACCGACTAGTGGCCGCCTAGGCGCCGACTTATGTAAAAAAAAATTTCGATTTTTTCTGTCCTTTAGAAACTACTTACTCCATTATTAGTTTGAGTTCACAGTTTTTTTCCCATATCATGATACTTATCTTTTAATATGTTAAAGTTTAAAATTTAAATTTATATGTGTCATCTTTTGGATTTTAAATTATGATTTTATTTGATTGTTATCATTTATAATTTTAATTTTTAAAGGTGGTTATATTAATTTTTTATTATTATTTTATGCACATTGTATTATTAATTTATTAAATAATTAATTATATTTATTGTTTAGGTATTTTCGACTGGTTCCCGACTAGTCGCTCTAGTTGTTAGACCCTAGTGGTCCGACCGACTAGTAATTTTTAGAACACTGCTAATAACAGGTGTTGCTTCGCCTTGTGGAGAATGAAAAAGTAGTGGACGATATTTTTTAAGCCCAGTCGATCTGATTCTCCTAGAGTGGAGTTCTAGTTGCTGCAATCGATTTGGTCCTCCACAAGTGGAGTTCTATTTCCTGCTCTTGAATTTGGTTTCTGTCCAAAGGAAAATGGTGATTCCACTACTTGTATATATGAGCACCAAATCTGGTTGAACCCGACTCATTCCAGTTTAAGTTTGACTAGGTTAAAAATGAAAATTAATTGTTTTATATAGTATTCATAAATTAAATTACATTCTAGTGCACCATGTGTATGTCATGCACATAGATTTTTAAGCTCAATTTTTTATTTTTTTTCTCGAATACATACAATACACGTCGAACTCTATTTTTGTTTTGGTTTTTTTTTTTTGCAATTATGGTGTTACTTCTTTGGGTATTATTATGACTTTTTAGGGCATTACTAATTACTTATTGTGGGTATATTGAATATTGATTGTTGATTGGAGTAATTTTTTTTTGGCCACGGATATTTGCCCCCCAATGTTTAATTACTTCACCCAAATTTTCACTTCACCACTATAAACTTTCACTTCACCCCCTTTAATGTTTCAAAAATACCCATACCACTTAAAATATTAATTTTTATTAATTACTTCACCCCCCAAACCTCATCCAAAACATTCCCTCTACACACACAAAACACTGCACACGTTCGAAAAAAATTCGGAGTTGGGGGTTCTCGCCCAAGACGCCGGAGTTGGGGGTTCACGCCGGAGAAAGGAGCCTGATCGAAAATAAAGCATGAACAATAAGTAATTGTTCGAAAAAAAAAACATGAACGAACTAGTAATGTTCGAAATTTTTTGATGAACAATTGCAAAATGTTCGATCATCACTAGTCGAACATTTTGCCAATGTTCATACAAAAATTTCGAACAAATGTAATTTGTTCCACACACTAGAATCGAACAAACCCTTCGATTTTTCGAAAATATTACGCGCGAAATCAGTATTCACAACACATATGCCATCCTACAACATGTATAATACTCAAAATATTGCAATACACATAAAAAATCATAAACCATTGCTCTTATTATCGAACAAAAACAACAGGAAAAAATCATGAAAAGGGTTTCAAAATAAAATATCTAGGTTGTACATAATACTTACACGAATATGAGCATCTCTCTCATCATCTTCTGACAACACCATCTTGTGCAAATGAATGTTCGACGGTAGAACCGGAATGACACGTTTTGTTTGACGGGAATGAAACAGTTTTTGATATGGAGATGATTGGGGTGAACTGATCTGCTAGTAAATAGGGCAAATATATGGAAAGGGTACTTTTGTCATTAAAAAATATTTTGTAGTGGAAAAAATTAATGAGGGGTGAAGTAATTAAACATTGGTGGGCAAATATCCGTGGCCTTTTTTTCTTCAAAAAAAAAAAAATTACATATCAAGGATATGATGCATAGTAAAATAACTCGTGAATCAAATATGTACGGTGAACATAATATTGTGAACAATAATTATTCACTATTTAGTATATAAATTTATGAACAAAATATAAAATATAAGATACATGTACTTCATATAGAATTTAGATTGTATTCTTGAAAAGGCAACAATGTAATCGATAATAATCTTATAAATTGGCAATTTATACAAGAGGAACACTCATGTGAAACGTTTCATGGTGCGAAACATACCATATTAAAATTTGCGGATTCTTAGTCGGGTCGGGTCGGATTTGGTCTTTTAAAAAAAAAAAATTCACAACTATGATTCCAAATTTTTTCGCTCCCAGATATGTTACAATTTAGCCAAATACATGTTACTAATAGGCAAAATGTGTGTTACAAGTAGATTAAATGTTGTTTTATTTACATATATTCATTTGTTTTTGTAGAAATAACATTTTTTCACAATGTAATAATAAATGTGTGTTACTATAAAAAAATATTATTTTTTCATAAATATTTATGAGAAAATAATATATTTTCTTATAGTAACACACATTTTGCTTTTGTGTTATAAGAAAAATTATTCATTATATAAAAATAAATGAATATATATATAAAGAACAACATTTTATAAGATTATAACACACATTTGCTCTAATAGTAACACACATTTGCTCTCCAATTTGTGTTACAATATGGGCAAATGTGTGTTACAATATGGGCAAATACGTGTTACTGTAAGAGAAAATGTACTTTTATAAGAATAAATATGTATTTTTTAATTTAATCACCATTCTTTTAAATGTAGGTATATTTATTCATATATTAATATACTTTTTTACTATTTTATATGTGTTATTATATAAAAAATAATTATTTCTATACAAATAAATAAATATTTATGAAAAACCAATATGTTTTCTTATAGTAACACACATGATTTTTCTCTTATATTATGTTAAAAACTATTTATTATATAAAAACAAATGAATATATGCAAAATAACAATTTTTTATAAGATTACAACACACATTTGCTCTAATAGTAACATATATTTGCTCCCCAACTTGTGTTACTATATGGGCAAATGTGTGTTACAATATGGGCAAATACGTGTTACTGTAAAAGAAAATGTACTTTTATAAGAATAAATATGTATTTTTTAATTTAATCACCATTCTTTTAAATCTAGGTATATTGATTCATATATTAATACACTTTTTTTACTATTTTATGTGTGATTATATAAAAATAATAATTATTTCTATACAAATAAATAAATATTTATGGAAACCAATATGTTTTCTTATAGTAACACACATGATTTTTCTCTTATATTATGTTAAAAACTATTTATTCTATAAAAACAAATGAATATATGTAAAATAACAACTTTTAATAAGATTGTAACACACATTTGCTCAATAGTAACATATATTTGCTCCCCAATTTGTGTTACTATATGGGCAAACATGTGTTACTATAGGATAAAATAAACTTTTCTTAAGGACAAATATATATTTTTTAATTTAATCATCATCCCTTAAAGCTAGATATATTGATTAATGTAATAACACACTTTTTACTATTTTATATGTGTTATTATAAAATAAAATAATTATTTATATACAATACTTATGAAAATGTAATATTCTTTTCTTATAATAACACACATTTTGCTCTTACATTGAATGAAAAAATGTTATTTCTACAAAAACAAGTGATATATATGTAAAAAAATATTTGATCTAATTGTAACACACATTTTGCCTTAAAGTAACATGCATTTGCCTAAAAAGTAGCATACCTGAGAGCGAAAAAACTAGAAATTGTGTTTGCGTGAGAATTTGAGAAAATTACCCAAATTCGACCCTACTCGGTCATGAATCCGCAAATTTTATGAATATGGTATGTTTCACACCGTGAAACGTTTCATATAAGTTTTTGTTTTTATACAAATCCTATTCATATAGTCAAGAGATTTTGTTTAACTTGCCAATAACAATTCAACAATTAAATTCAAATTCAAATTCCTAAAGTTAACTTATTTTTGTAATTAAAACTTACGGACAGATTTGTTTCTGTCCGAAATCTACGTGCCACCTACGTGGCAATTGACCATAAAAAACTTAAATTACATGGCAAAATGTTATAATCTTAATTGCAATTTAAATCATGACATTTTATGAATTGCATTTTAAACTAAACTTTTGGATCATGTTAAAAATAAAACTTTAATTTAATTAAATTTTTCGATTAAGGATTACAAATTCACCAAAATAAATTTTAAAAAAAATCAACAATCATGAGTAACAAATTCACCAACATAAATTCAGATAGCAATAATCCAACCGTCCTTAATATTAATATTGAGTTTGTTACTTATTATTTAAAAAAAAAAAAAACAACGGTCTAACCCATAAAATCGAATCAAGCTTAACCCGATCTAAGGCCCATCGGGCCAGCCAAACCCGTCCTTTTTTTTTTTTTTTTAATTTATAATTTTGAGGTTTGTACTGTCTTTAAAATCAGACTTTTTGGTTAAATCATTGGCTTTTGACAGCTCTAGTTGAGATAATTGGAAGCAGATAGTCGAATTATTATCAATTCAGTTTATCAACTTAACTGATTCACTGGTCGCACACAAATTTCAAAACTCTGGACAAGAAGTAAAACATCAAGAGTAAAGGAGAAAAACAAAAATCGAATTCCGTATTGATCACCAAAGGAATTACCACCCCAAACGAAAGTAATACATTTACTAATTATTCTTAAGTGGCACATGCATAGGGTGTGCATGCATGCTATTCAATCACAAAAAGATTATGAAATTCCTTGTTCTAAGTAACTTTTGGTATGAATTTAAAATGAGAATGATAATGAATGTCATTAAGGGTTAATAATTACTCTTTTATTTAACTAATTTTTATAATTTCAATCATGTATAATAATAAACTCGTCAAAATAGAATGAACCAATTAAACCAGCTCGCGCCAGCATAATAAAACGAGAGTTGGGCCAATCATTTTTAAGCCCGCATGGAAGCGGGCCTAGACACGAGTTCAAGTTGACTATTTTCTTCAAAATATACCTGCTTAGGATAATAAGTATTACTTCAACAAATAATATATTTTGTGTTACCCTCAAAATCACTGAAGTGTGACCTTCATATTATTATATAGTGACAGCACTTTCTGTACATCACAGTAGTACTTCAAAGAAGAGGTGTGAATCCAGAAGCCAGTTTTATAAGTCTTGCTAATGCATAAAAAGGTTTATCAAATGAGAAAGAAAGACATTAGAAACACTGTAGTTTTTTTTTTCAGGTTTCTTCTCCTCTGGAAGTGTCTAAATGAACTCTGGAAAAAAAAAATCCACATCAAGCCTTTGAAGATTATAAATTACCTTCAATTGCTTTGCCAGAAACAAAATACTGTATCTCAACACTAACATACTTTAGAGATGTATAAAAATCGTCCTCCCATGGTGCTTGATGAAAACTCACCACCAGAGACTTCCCTGAGTCGGTTCTTGGCTGCCTGCCGGTATATAACTAGTCTTGCTGCTCAAATGTTGAACTTCCAGAAACGTAATATTGTGTACAGCCCTTCCTCTTCCTATAAGCTCCTGTAGTCTATAACTGTGACTTCATCATCCGGAGCATCAAGGTCGGTGTAGCTGCAAAATTGTTATAACATCAGATCAACATTGTCGATAAAAGATTCAAGTCGACGCACAATACTATTAAATAAAGAAAATCCTGACCTTCGCAAGCGCCGAGGATCCTGTCGAAGCCTAGGCGGTAATGCAATTATTGGGGAAGGCCCAGATAACTGGGACCCATTTCTGCCTCCTTCAAATGGAGAAGGGCCTCCTTGGTCTCGCAACATCTGCATAGCAACCTCGGGAGGCGCAGGAACAAAAGGACCCAGTGGACTGTGAACAAAGACCATTAATTAAATCAAATAACATTTCCAGCATTGAAGGATGGGGAGAGGACAGGTGGAAGACACTACCCAGCACCAGGAACAGGCATCAGCACAGGAGGAGGCATGTCTGATGGGAAAGGAATGCCTCCTTGCCCACCAAAAGAATCAAACTTTGCTTCATCCGGATTGTTCCCAGAAGCACCATTGCTGTTGGGGAAATCCCCAGATTGCGGTTTCTCAGACCTATTCAAGTGGTCGCTACCATTGGCAAGGTTATCTCGTTCTCTACGATTTCCTCTTTCATCTTTTGCTTTATTATCTGGGGGGCCAGGCCAACGCCTCTGCGGCTTTTCCTTCTACAGATGGTAGACCAATGCAAAATGAGGTATTGCCATTTGATGTTTGGGAGGGGGAAAGTGGGGGTAGTGAAGAAGTTAATAGAAAGACATACCAAAGAGGGTTGCATGATAGGCGTCCCTCCGGGTGCATTTTCATCGCTGCAATACATACAGGGTAATTATTGGATTTGCAAGCAATGAGGTATCATAGTCATATTCAAATGGGAGAATCGAACTTACTTCATATAGTTCTGCAAATACAATTCTTCACGCACTTTTGAGGTCGATTCTACCACAAGTTCTGGGTGTTTCAACTTTAAGTGTTTGAGGACAAACTCTGATGCATGGAAGAGCTTTGTACAACCTTTTGCTCCACATCCATACTTCCACCCATATTTTTCGTCCCTAATTTTGCGGACATATGAATCTAATGCTTCAGCAGCTGTAGCATCTATTTTCTCCTTGGAAGCCATTACTTCAAGAGGATCTGAATTCTTCAGCCTATCTTGCCAGCGAGAATCTAACTTCTTCTCCCACTCGCTCCCATTACCAATTCCATCAGAAATCTTGTCATCCACTCGAATATGACGGAGACCTTTGGCTTCACTTGTTTCAACCAACCCATAATAATCAACCCCATGAACACGCCAGAGATAAGTTAGAAGATTGTCCAGAAGCTCAGTCCCCTCAAGACCTTTTACTGTAGTCAAACCCCGTATGATGATGACTGGGCCACTTGAACTTCCATGTGGCTTGTCTCTGCTCATTCTATCATTGTCAGCTTGACATAAGATGTTATCCTCAATTCCTTTTTCTGTATCAAGCTTCTGTGCAAGAGCCAGAGATTGTTCAATGTCAATCTGAATTCGTCTAGGCTCAGAGAATACTGGGTAAGCCTTTGGAGCAGCAGAAAGATCAGACTCGGCACCAACGTGACCAGGCCTCCTTTTGCCACCCAAATCTGCTTCATCTTCAGAATTCGGCTCATTGGGCTGCTCTGTCTTGTTCGATGGGGGACTAAAATCAGGACCTCTGTTTACATATGCAACTAGATAAGATTAGTACAACTATAAGAGAAAGCCAGAGTGCACAAGTGAAAGCTGAGCTTCGGAGCAACTCTTACAAATCCAAAGACCCACTCTGCAGATCAAGCTGAAAATCCTTCGCCAACTTCCTTGCATTTTCATTCCTCCTGCAAAGACCATTGTGTTCAGATATTTTAATACAACCAAAACGGAGGCCTATAACACAAAGGTTATGTTTACTTCATGGGGGAGGGTTAACCAGGGATAACTTCAATGAAGGGGTAAAGATCTATAATCATCCGAACCCAAGTTGTTTACTTTGATTATTTATTTCAATTGGGTTAGTGCTAAATAAGGGTAAATTTAGAAGTTAAAGGGATTATATAAATCGCCCAAAACCCTGAGTTTATTTTGGGAGAATAACACGGGTTTAACCCAGGTCGAATGGATAACCCAAAAAATAAACAATCAAAGTAAACAACAGATAAAGGTGTGTTATGTAAATAACACACCACACCCCTTTATCTCTCAAAGTAAACACACCCAAAATATGTACATAGGAAATTAAATAGACATTTTACAATGACATTGAAAGAAATATAATAAAAACCCTCTCAAAAAATATATAAATAAATATATAAGAAAGGGTTACTACCAACACACATACCGTTCTATGACAGCAAGTAAGTTTGTCGGATGATATTTGTCTTTTAACCTATATGAACAAGCAAATTTATGTAAGGCACTACACAGGAAGTAACAGTCTAGCATATTTAAAGAGAAAAAATGAATTACCATTCTTCATCTTTATGTGCATTAAAGTAAGTTTTTTTCTGCGTCGACTTATACTCTGTCATGTACTCTTGATACCTGATCAAGCTCAGCATTAGTAAAATCATCAGAGAAACAAATCGAAAGCTAACAAAAGGAATGCAGTAGCAACACAGCTAATCTAGTAAGACATCCATAAGGTAGTCAAAAGCAACACATGTATATGTTAAAACGGAGCCAATCTAGTAGGATTGATGCAAGGTAGTCAAAAGCAAAAAATGCATCCAACGCAAGGGCCCTATAATGTTTCAAGTGCAAAGCACAAAAAAAAAAAAAAAAAAAAAACAAAGTGCACTTCTTTTTCATTTTATGTTTTAACAAGAAACAGAAATATATTGCTTAGAAAGATTAGGGTATGAAACCCTAATTTTTACAAAGAAGAGAACTACAAAGCAAGACACCAATTTCTAGCTACATCTGGCAAGGACAATAAGTCCTTAGGTGGTGTTATTTTTGGGTTTTAAAAACCAGGACTTAAATTTTGGAAGTTTGAAACAGGTTCCAGTTTGGATTTTGAAAACTAGTTTTAAGAAACCATCACCACCACTCTGTACAACTACTACCACACCACTCGAAAACCAAAAATAAACACCCAACTCACTATTTATAAGAATCTCAAATCCCCCTAGATTTCAAAAACTGGTTTCTAAAACCCAAAAGGAACACTAGGATTTGGATTTTGGAAGTTCAAAACGGGTTCTAGTTTGAAATTTCAAAAACCAAATTTAAGAAGTCACTACCACCACACTATACAACTACTAGCACACTACTCAAGAACCAAAAATACACCCAACTCATTATTTATAAGGATTTCAAAAACTAGTTTTAATAAACCACTTAAAACAAAAAAAGGATGCACCCTAAAAGAACCCTGACCTAAATACCACAAAGCAACTCTAAATTTAATTCTATCCCATATACCAATTAAAGATTTACAACTATCATAATTAATCCTGTTATTCCTTTTTAACCAAATAGACCATCACAAGAAAACTGAGACAGCAATTCTCCACAGGATTTTTCCACTTTTATTAATCAATCCTTCCACATTACTCTGAAACAATTCCAATTTTGGACCTGGAAAAACCCAATGGACTCCCATTTCTCATTCACCTTATGCCACCGAAGTGAAGCACAAAATTCCAAAAACATTACGTATAGTAAAGTAAGATAATATCGGAAGCATGAATAACAATTAATAGTCCATATAATAAAATGCATGGGACAAAGTGGCAAAAATAAAGTTTGACATCAATTTTACACTTCATAATTCATAATGTGCAATAACAAAATAGATCAGTTCGCAGAAAACATAATATCGGGATAAATTCAGTCCAAGCCGAAGTCATTCAACACTCAGAGATCCTAAGACACAAAATTAAGTTCCAAACTCAAACAAAAAGGTGAATCATTGAACACCATTTCCAAATTTCTAATCCAAACAAAAAAAGTGCATTAATGTTCAAGTTCCTAATCCAAACAAAAAAAGTGAATTAGTGAACAACCATTTCCAAGTTCCCATCCCTAATTCAGAAACATCTTTTTTTCTGAGAAGAGAAGATACACTTGCCTAATTATGCCGTAATGTTTGTGTGTTATTTAATTGGGCTGTGAAATAGGTATGACTTTCTAATAATTTTAATGGGCTTCATAAAGTATGTAGGCTAAAGGTAGAAGTAAAAGAAAAAAGAGCAGCCAGGTTTTATTTGTTTCAGGTGCAGCTTTTGACAGCTTGGGATTTCAGACAAAAGCGAAAAAGGAAGGCGTAAAGTGGCCACTACACTGAACTCACTCAGCCTGGAAGGATTCAAAGCAGTGCCATGAATTCACTCTGTGCGCTTAAGCACTCGAGCGAGCGCTTTTAACTACCTTGGACTGACAAATATTAAATGCTTTCAACATTCTTAATCTGACCTGAGCTCCGCTTCAGACGGTAAGATATCATCCTCAAGCTCCTGAATGAACTGCTTATATGACATCATTCCTTCCCTGAAAGATTACGAAAGTCACACACTATGCCAACATCTTTAAACAGCAAAGGGTGTTCAACTTCACATGCAAAAATAACATAAGGAAAGTAACATCATGTATGCAGCAGTACTCCTAAAGAATATCAAGAAAACAACAAGAGCATTTTCAATCTCAACAAAAAGCAATAAGAAGATTCTGCTTAATTAAAATGCAAACATCTTTAAACAGCAAAGCGTGTTCAACTTCACGTGCAAAAAATAACATGAGGAAAGTAACATCATGTATGCAGCAGTACTCCTAAAGAATATCAAGAAAACAACAAGAGCATTTTCAATCTCAACAAATAGCAATAAGAAGATTCTGCTTAATCTTTAATTAACAAATCAATAGTTTCATCATGCCAAGAAATGTTCAATTGTTCCAGAATGATAAGCACAAGAAACAGAACATGAATGATCAAGGGAGTTCCAAATAAGCTGTGAGACTGAATGAAGAGACTTTACGAGAAGTGAAGGTGCATGCATTACAATCCTCGGGGGAAAAAGTAAATCTGCTCCAATAGCAAGATTTCTGCATACCTTTGGTTTCCACCAGCATTGAATGAATCAGAAAAAGCACCACGACCAGAATCCCAATCTGCAATAAAGATCAAAATGATAACAAAGGACAATGACAGCCTATTTAATAGAAGATAAGGAATTTAAAGTTAAGAACACTAAATACTTAAACAAAATGTTTTAAGTGATCCCCAGTGTACGAGTGTTCATGAGATCTATGGATAAAATATCTAAAAGTCTCAAACTAATATTCATCCCATAAGATGTACAAGGTACAGGGAAATGGAAGAGGAAGGAATCATCAATTGTGAAACAAAATTACTTTTCAAAGCCAAACTTTGTAGCAAAAGAATGACAAATCACATTAGAAGTGCTAAAAGTAACCAAAAGAAACACTAATAATCTTGCAAAGAATGCTTCAGCAGGAATTTTACTTACTAACTTTTTCCTCTCTCTCTCTCTCTTTTTTTTTTTTTTTGTGTCTGTGTGTAATCTCTAAGGGTTAACAAAATCAATAATACATTAATTTAATTTGAAATAATCAAAGTATCCAAGCCCCGTGCATACTTGGAACAGAGCTTTCATAGTTTCAAGCTTGCAAGCATGGGATCATTAACTTTATATCAAAACAGTTATGAATGCATAGACCAGAACAAAGACATGTGCACCACATGCAGCCATATAGTTGAATTTGAATTTTGAAGTCCATCAAAATTTTCCTACTCTTGATGCTTAAAACAAATTTGGATCTGAGCGGCAAATTTTGTAGTGCACTCAAAATTTGAAAGTAAGTATCTGTTAAAGTTTTGAAGGCAATATTAATCCTCAAGACAGAGTTAAAGCACTAGTTCAGATTACAAAAGAGTTGAATGGTAATGCGTCTATTCCATTTCCCATGTCATGGTATTTTGTAGCTGATGATAATGGAACTCCTACTCTACCCTAAGGCAATGTTTGTTTCGGGTTTTAAGAACCAGTTTTCGAATTTGCATATCTAACCCAGTTTTAAAAAAACCACCACTAAAACAACTATAAACCTACCACCACAGTCCGCACTTTCCAATACAATCAATTTTTTCTCCTTACACATTAATATGTTTAAATTGTTACTCACAGTATCCAATCATTTCAATCATCATACCCAACAACATAATAATACAACATTATTCATTCTTACACATTGATTTGACAAGAAGTCAAATTTCATTCTACTTAAAAATCTCAAAACATATGCACACCTACTAATCAGGACCCAAAATACCACTGATTTCATAAATCGGTTTTCAAAAACCACTATAAATCGAAACAAAATAATCCTAAGGCTTAAGAAAAAGGTTTTAAGCAGATAGACATTTCAACCATTATATCCAGATGTTTTATTATATAAGGAACAAGTGTTTTAGGGTTAATTAATGAAAAATTATGACCTTTCATGTTTTATCAATTTTTATGACAAGCTTTAAAATTATGCAATTTGATACATGAACTTTTAAGTTTTTGCAATTCAATACATGAAAAAATTATCCAGCGCTTTTTTGCTAATGCGAAAACATGAGTCTATGTCTATCAACTCTTCATCCATTTTTTTGGTTGAAACAGATTTAGGCCACAGGCCACTTGTCGAAATTTTTACAGTCGAGGCAAAACTGGCGTCTCGCATGGCAAGGCGGACGGCTCCAGTTGCCACATCAGCAAAAAGGCACCAAAAACTTTAACCGTGTATTGAACGTAAAAATATAAAAAGGCCCCAATTGCAAAAATTTTAAAGCTCATGATAAAATTGAAAAAATGTGAGAAGCGTTATGATCTCAGATCAAATCCACAAGAAATTGTGCATTGGGTATGTAAGTAAGAGCCAAATCTTGACCTTTGACCATCATTTGGGTTAAGTTAGGGCTCCCCAACTCATATTCCTATCCGGGCGGACTGAGGAAAGGAGCTACCTGATGGTGGGCCCACGGGTTGCCACCCCGGATGCAGGCCAAGGGAAATTTACACCTACAAAGTGGGCCTTGGTATTGGTTGCTGACAGAAGTGTTCCGCCGTGGATGTCCGGTTCTAAGGAAGGAGGTTGATTGTTACGATCTCATATCAAATCCACGAGAAATTGAGGGTGGATATATAGGTGAGAGTCAATCTTTGACCTTTGACCATGATTTTGGGTTACGTTAGGCCTCCCTAACTTATACTCCTAAGAAAAAGGTTCTGATCTTTTTTGCAGCCAACCCCTTTCACTATTCTTAATTAATAAAATATAATAAGCAAATTATTTATATTAAGTGGATAAGGCATCAACTATATCCCGGAATAATTTTAATTGTCAGACGCCTATGACAGCTAAAAGCCAGTGAGCATGATGAAGAATATTAGCTTGAAACAAGTATGCAATCTAATCCAAACTTTGCCTAACGGGTTTAGTTACTGAAGCAAAATTGACACTTGCTGTGTTTGTTTAACAAGATAGACTACATGATTAAACATTATGGTCATCTGAGTAAAGTACAACAGCATACACTTACAAAATATAACTATAATGGATCTGGTGAATTCTGGCTAGTAGAAATCCTAATCCAAGCATTTGGGAAGATTTAGTACACAAGTTGGAAATACAGAAACTGTAGATATAGTAAAAAAATATATACAAATTAAAAAGATGTGGGATACAAATGTACCACCTTGATAGCCACCATATGAACGGCCCATGTAACGACCACGAGGTCTATCATCAGGATAACCAGGTCTACCCCCATTCTCACGCTCATATCCACCCTGATAGTCATATCCAAACCTGAACAAAGAATTCTTACATCAATACAACTAGTTGGAACTTCGAAAACAAAATATAAATCCATAGATTGCACACTGAGACTATAACTCAAACAGAAAGAGCAAGGCGAAATTTAACTAAGCTATAATTTTTATTCAGAAGATCAAAGTTAAATAAAAAAAACAGAAATGCAAATAAGCGGTTCCTATCACCCGTAAGTAATGTAAAACCTTTACAAGATAAACAAGTTCATACACATAAAGATATATCATTTATAAATTGTTACAGTGATTATATTTTGGCCTTTGAAGATTTGCATTTTAACAAGAAATTTGGCTGGGGCGATACTTCTAAGGGTGCGTCAAAGAGAATGAAATCATGCAGAAAAACTAACCTTCGATCCCCATGCCCATATCCTGCTCTAGGGCTTCCTCTCCTTCCATCATAAATATCATCCCTTCTTCGCTTATACTGAGGGAATGGCGGCGACCTTCTCGAAGTAGGAGAATGTGGACCTCCTCCGCGCCGGTCTCGATAAGGTGGCGGAGGGGGGCTTGGACTCAGCCTACCACGTTTGTGATAATCCCTTTCACGCAATGTCGGGGGAGGCGGTGATCGATTGCGATCATAGTATTCACGACGCGGTGGCCGGTCGGAGTCGCGGTCATCGCGCCGATCTCTGGAGTCACGTTCACGGTCTCGGATGCGGCTGCGCGGCGGGGGAGGCGGACGAGGAGGCGAAGATGTGGCGTCAGGGGCAGGTTCGGAAGGGGTGGCGTCGGAGAGCTTAGCGTCGTCGGTGTTCCTTTCTCGACGGCTGTCAAGGTTTTCTTCTGTGCCGGTTAAAACTTCAGCCATAGACGAATACCAGATTGAGGAGAAACCCTGATCTCCTACACAAGCGGGATTTTAAGATTTGGGGTTTTTGAGATGATTAGAGAAACTCCCGAATTGTATTTAGGGTTAATTGAAAATTCACCTACTTTATTTTTTTTTACTATTAATTATGTATTTTTTATTTATAATTTAAAATATATAAATATTTTTAAGTAATTTAATATGTTATACAATATTTACATAGATGCTTAATAAATAAAATTGTATTACTTCCGTTATTAAAAAAGTATGTTCATTTGACTTATTTGTTTGTCCACTAAAAATATTTATATTCTTTTTATGAAAACAATTATTTTATTATTATTATTTAATTTGCACACATGTTATTAATTTTATACCTACATTAATTATTTTATTTATACACGGACCTACAATTATTTTTACTTTATTTATTTTATTTATTATTTTAAATTTTGTTTTCTTAATGCAACTGCCAATTTGGTTTGAGCGTAAGCTTTATAGACGATGTGAGTTTATTTATATATATAATGAGAATAATATCATTAAACTACGTCTTTTAACTTTAGAAACATATATTTAAAATATTTTTTGAAGGCATTATTTTTATTTATTTTTAAATATTTTTATTCATTGATGTTTATATAGATACATGTGTGATGTTTTCAATAACTGCATCATTTAATTGTTATTAAAAAAATCAAATATTTTAAATTGCAAAACTTAAAAAAGTGGTATATTAAGTTGCAAAGAAACATATTGTAATTGATAAAAAAATCCATAAAATTTTTTATGAATTTTTTTGCAACTAATTCTTGAACTTATCATGTGAAAATGTTAAATTGCACAAAGAGATCAATCATAATAAAAAGGAACAATGGCAAGATGCAATACTTTTAATACCTATATTTCAAAACACAACACTCATAATACCATGTTTCAGAACACAACACTTTATTACCATATACAACACTTTCACCAATAAACAAATATTATTTCTCAATTTTTGTGCCTTGACCTCTAGCTTCTACTTTTTCACTCTCTCTCCTCTCTTTTCTTCTTTGTTTCAGACGGTTTCTCTCGCCTTTCTCCCTCCTCTCTCCACTTTATTCTACTTTTTCACACCCTCTCTCCTCTCTTTTTTTTCTTTTTTCATACGTCGGCACCATCGAAGCTCCCCAATCGGAATTAATGGAGGAGACTGTTGTTGCCAGAATTAAAGGTACAATGTCGCGCATAAAGGGAGACAATTTGTGGAAGGAAGCGATGGCTTCGGTGGTGGTGCAACAACGATGGTGGGCGGCCATGTTTTCAAATGAGGGTTTCGATTTGTCAAGTTAAAAAAAAAATCATTCTGGCTACAAGGTAGGATTTCCTTTTTTGTTGGTGAAGAATTTCACTTGAGGTTTTTCTCTTTGTTGAACATTGAACAAGAATATTTAAAGAATTTTGTTTCTGGTTTTGGCAACAGGGGTCATGATTAAAGAATTAAAGAATTTGATTTTATTTTGGGGTTTCTCTACAGTAGTTGAAAACATTAACAAAGAATAAAAATTGAAGAAATTCAGTTCGATTTTGGCAACAAAGCCATGCCTACAGTCGTGGAAAACATCTTAATTGTTTAGATGAAGACTTTGATTTGAGTTTTTATGAAAGAATCATGATTAGGGGCCGTTTGGAAATTGTAGTTATTTTGGGTTTAATTAGCACATACCTCAGAATGTTTGGATTAATTAAAGTCGGCTAAATAGTTGTGTTTGGTAAATAGTTTGATTAATTATTTTGCTTCAATGACGAAATAGTTTGATTAATTAAAGAATGTTGACTGGAGATTTTGAAATTGAATTTTTATAATTTTGTATTTTTTAATTTTATTTAATTTAGATTCTGATTTCAATTGTTTTTTAATTTGTTAAATTTTTTTTTTTTACACATATTCAAATGTCAATTCTTTTTCATATACGTATATTCGAGAATACCTCTAATTTGTTTCTGAATATACTACGAATAATCAAAATTCCATATACTATGAATATATTCATATTCGGATTTTTATTCCTTTCATATTTCAGATTTCAATTTTTTTTATTTTTTATAATTTTGAATTTTTTATACTACGAATATATTCTATTTCGATTTTTTATAATTTTGAATTTTTTATTTTGTTTAATTCAGATTCAGAAAAATTCATACTACTAAGTTGAATATTCGTACTCAAATTTCAAAAAATTCATTTTTGTGAATACTACTAATTTATTCATACTCAAAAAATTCATTTTTGTGAATACTACGAATATTCTCATTTTAAGTTTAATATTCATACTCAAATTTTAAAAAAAAAAATCATTTTTGTGAATACTATTAATTTAAATTTTTTAAATTCATTTTTGTGAATACCAGAAAATTTTAAATTTCAAACACATTATCCATAAAAAATATATTAATCTGCTAAATTATTTTTGTGAATACTACTAATTTATTATTGAATATTCAAATTCGAATTTCAAAATTATAAATACTACTAATTTGTTGTTGAATATTAATACTCGAAATTCAAAATTATGAATAATCAAACACATTTTCCCTCTTTATGTTCACAGTAATCGGCGCTGCATAAGGAGTTGGTGAGAGTGGCTTGATGCAGTTGTTCTCTATTTTCTGTTGAAATTTAAGAAAATAATGATATTTATGTTAATCTTGGATTTGTTTGAGGAATTGTAGATTTTTCTTTTTTCTTTTTTTTGCCGAAGTTTTGAGCCTTTTCTTTTTTTGGTTTAGGGATGTTGTTTGAGTGGCTTGATGCAGTTGTTCTTTCTTTTCTGTTGAAATTTAAGAAAATAAGAAAAATGACAGTTTAGTTTTTGAATACAAAAAGAAGAAAAAGGAAGACGAGAAAAATTGATTTTCAATTCACCAAATTTGAAATTTAAAAAAGTTGAATGAATAAAATAATTAAAAGAAAAAAAAAGGACCGCTGACAGCAACTGAAAATTTCCTGCAGACGTGATTGATAAGGGCCCACCAATTGTATCATTTGCAAATAAAGAAAAAGTTGTGTATCAATACTAAAATATAGTACTATTATATTTGTATCAATAATAAATTGACCCGAATATTTTTTTACTATCAAAATAATTTTTTTACTGAATTAGTTATATATTCAAAATTTTACACATATTCGAATTTTAATTTCTTTCATATTTCAGAATAATTAGCCATATACTATGAATATATTCATATATTTATATTCAGATTTTAATTCCTTTTAAATTGTGAATAATATTCAAATTAGATTTTCAAAATTACGAATACCGCTAATTTTAAGTTGAATATTTGTATTCAAATTTCAAAAAAATCATTTTTTAAAATTTTATTTTGAAAGTTTGCAGATACAACAAAAAATTAAATTTCAAACATATTATCCATAAAAAATATTTAACTACTTTCAAAAATTAAAAACACATCATCCATAATTAACAAAAATTTAACATATTATCCTACTTTCAAAAATTTAACACATTATCCAACTTCCAACTTAAAAAATTTAACACATTATCCAACTTAAAAAAAAAATCCAGTATAGCCAAAATTTAAAAAAATTCTGTATAAACCAAAAATTTAAAAAAATCCATAATTAATAAACAGCACACAACACAGCATCAACACACACAGTACACACACGGTACACACACAAACACACACACACACATCACGCACACATCGCACACACACAACGCACACACACACAACTCACACAAAAACCAAACCTTATCTCACAAACCCAAACCCAGCAAAACTCACGAACCTAGCAAAATTTATCTCACAACCTTATCTCATCACCTACAGTAAAAACCAGACCTTATTTCATCATCTTCTTCGAGCGAGCGCTGTTGAATCGGATTCACAACGGTTTTCAAGTTGTGCGATGGTTGTAGGGGCGCTGAAATTGGCAATCAGTAAGAGATTTAGAAGGAGCAGTCGTTTTTCAAAAATTGTGGAGGAGTTGGAATGGAGAAGAAGATGAAAGCAAAAGTAGGGGGATCATGTTTGAGTTTTGGAAACTTGGAATGTTTATAATGGGCAACTGATTTCGCCGGAATTTCGTCAAAATCGGCTTCAAGACAGGAAGAAAGAAGGGCGAAGAACGTGTATTCAGTTTTTGGAAAAAAAAAATGAGCCTTGCCTTATAATGTAATGATCGGATTTTCAAAATTTTGAATTTGGGTATTAGATGAAAGAGATGGTAAGGATTAATTTGATATTTTCAGCTAGAAGCCTATACCTAAGCTACTATTTACAATAAAAAATGTAGAAGGGCCCACAAAATGTTGCATGAAATGTTGATTTTTGAGTGTTGCATTATGAAATAAGACCCTTATAAGTGTTGCATCTTGCAACTCACCCTAATAAAAAATTATGTTAACTGTGTTTTTCAAGCTACCAATTCATTTTTAGACTTTCTAATTATAAAATTTTGTTTTACAAAATTGATTAAATTACAGGTTTGTAACATGCGATTTTTCTCCACAAAAATTAATAACTCTTTATTAATAATGTGAAAATTGAAAATTACAAAGAGTATGTGTGAATTTAAAGATCAAGCGATTGTTTCCAGTCCAATCTATATTCAATCATTTGATTCTTCTATTCGATTCTTGACTTGATTTGCGAGTTTCTCGAAGTTAGGTCCGATGTTGACTTTGGAGTTGGACGTTAATTCGAGGGCGTTAGCCTTGTTTCGAATTAACATTGCCTTTAGAAGGACTTTGTTGATTTGTCGGAGTTGACTTTGAGGTTGGACGTTAATTCAAGGGCATTGAGCCTTGTTTCGAATTAACGTTGCCTTTAGAAAGACTTTGTTGATTTATCGGAGTTGACTTTGGAGTTGGACGTTAATTCGAGGGCATTGAGTCTTGTTTCAAATTAAGGTTGCCTTTAGAAGGACTTTGTTGATTTATCAGAGTTAAGTCCGGAGTTGACTTTGGAGTTGGACGTTAATTCGAGGGCGTTGAGCCTTATTTCGAATTAACGTTGCCTTTAGAAGGACTTTGTTGATTTATTGGAGTTGAGTCCGGAGTTGACTTTGGAGTTGGACGTTAATTCGAGGGCGTTGAGCCTTGTTTCGAATTAACGTAGCCTTTAGAAGGACTTTGTTGATTTATCAGAGTTTAGTTCGGAGTTGACTTTGGAGTTGGGCGTTAATTCGAGGGCTTCGAGCCTTATTTCGAATTAATGTTGCCTTGTGGAAGGACTTTGTTGAGCATTCACCTTTGGACTCCATATGTTGGTGTCGTTGTAGATGAGCGGTGTTGATTGTCGTTGAGGACTTGTTGTTGAGCGTTGATTGGAGGGGATTCGAATCATGTTTCCCGAATCAAACGCCGATGTTGATGAAGAACGTCAACCAGAGGCTCCACACCGTGATCCCGGATCAAAATTCCTTTGTTGATGAAGAACTCGAAAAATGATCTTGAAGTTACGAAGAACGCCTTTGAATCTTTAAGGATGCCCGAAGAACGCCTTTGAATCTTCAAGGATACCCGAAGAACGTCTTTGAATCTTCAAGGAAGCCCGAAGAACGCCTTTGAATCTTCAAGGATGCCCGAAGTCTTTGATCTTGATGCTTCTCTTTGAGCTCTGATCTTCTTGACTCCTTATTGTAGATGTTGTGAATGAAAATGACTAGAATGAGACACTATTTATAGGTGTAGAATTCTAGATTTGCAGGCCAGATTTGATGGGCCGGAAGATATGATTTGGGAATATTCCCAAAATATCTCAGATTTGATAATCTTCAAGGATATTTATGAAGATCTGATTTCTTGAGCTTTTTCAAAGATTGGGGCTTGGTGACTTTAAAAATCTCAAAATATTTAATTGGATTTTAGAGGCCCAAAATATTTAAGGTCTGGGTTAAATGCACCCACATGTATTTGGAGTACACACATTTAAACATATAATTATGTAAAATATTATCTAAAATGATTATTATGCCCCCATGGCTTGCCAAATCAAATTAATACACCCGTCATCACTCTTCATCAAATCTTTCTGTGGTTTTTACCGGAAGACTACGTCGTCAACAAACACACTGCCCTATTCACTCCTACCATTATGAGCAATCTTCTCGCCCAGCCCAATATGAAGCTCTTCATGTCGCCGTTGAGGATCTAATCGTGAAAGGTGGAAGAGTCGCCGGAGTGGTGACCAACTGGGTCGTGCTCTCCTTGAACCACAAAGCACAGTCGTGTATGAAACCACATGTGATGGAGGCGAGAGTTGCGGTGATCTTCTGCGGCCACGACGACCCTTCGAGAGCATGCCCGGGATGAAGGCCCTGGACATGAACACCGCCGAGGACGCCATTATTAAGCTCACAAGGGAGATCATCCCTGGAATAATCTCTACCGACATAGAAGTTGTAGAAATTGACGAATCTCAGAGAATAGTAACTCATTAATTAGGTTTAATATCACAAATTTCTCAATCAATTTCCAAAAATACTAACCTAAAAATTGGGGATTTTAATTGAATATGGGCCAAATGCTCTGAATAGGTAAGTGAAAACTACTCCTACTCAGTCGGAATTGGTTCTGCGTCGGCGGAGATAATGACGGCGCTTGGTGGAGATGATGGCGGCAACGGCGGCGTGCACACACGACATAATTGCTCCCTTGTTTTCTTTGTTCTCTTGTTCTGTTTCTTCCTTTAAAGTTTGAGAAGGTTTTGGTGAAATAGTGGGTGGGTGCACAATTTTGGTGACAGAGGGAGGATAATTTTGTGAATTTTATGTGGGTGCACTCAACTTTAAATGAGTGTATTCAACTAATGTGTGTACTTCAAACACATGTGGGTGCATTTAACATAGGCCAATATTTAATTAGATTTCAGAGGCCCAATTGAATTCATTAGGCTTTTGAGGCCCAAATAAATTTATTAGGCTTTTAAGGCCCAATTTGATTTATTAGGTTTTGAGGCCCAATTCAATTTATTATTTAGGAATTAAATTTATTCAAATTCCCAATAATAAATTATTTTAACACGTAAATTCTACATGTTATTATTATTTTTTATTTCGACAATTAATTTTAATTGCCTACAAGGTTAAAAATCAAGTCTACTGGTTGTAGTTTTCTGGCAGTAAACTTTATGCATAGACTACAAAGTCAATAGCCGAAGATTTCTTGTTATCTATCCTTATCTAATACTCTCTCCGTACCGATATAAGTAGCTCGTTGGTTTTGGGCAAACGAATGAAAGTAAAAGTGAAAAAGTATAAGTGATGTGATAAAAAAGTGAAAAGTATAAGTGATGTGATGGAGAAAAGTAAAAAAATTATGGAAATAGTGTAAAAAGTATTAAAAATAATAAAAAAAAGTGAATAGTAGTTTTAAAAAAAGGTAAAAAAAACAAATGAGCAACATATAGTGGGACAGACGAAAATGGCAAAATGAGCAACTTATAGTGGGACGGAGGACTACTCCATTCGTCCCAACATTTTGACAAACACTTAAATACAAATTTCTACGGATCTAAGATCCGTAGAAATATCCAATTTTTAAAATTCGAGAGTCTAAATCGGGTCGGGTCGAATTTGAGTATTTTTTCCCAAAATTCGCTTAGCTTGTGATTTTCGCTCCCAGGTATGTTACAGTTGGGGCAAATGCATGTTACTTTAAGGCAAAACGTGTGTTACAACCAGATTAAATGTTGTTTTCTACACATATTCATTTATTTTTGTAGAAGTAAATATTTTTCATGCAATGCAACACATGTATATGTTTCATTGTATGTGTAACACATATTTATTCTTAATAAAAATATATTTTATCCTATAGTAACACATATATGCTCATATAATAACACAAATTGAGAAACAAATATGTGTTACAATTAGAGCAAATATGTATTACTGTAAATTTATGTTACAATTGGAGTAAATTTGTGTTACTGCAAATGTGTGTTACATCTAGAGTAAATGTGTATTACTGCAAATGTATATTACAATTAGAGTAAATGTGTGTTACTGCAAATGTGTGTTACAATTAGAGTAAATGTGTGTTACTGCAAGATCAAATGTGTGTTACTGTATGCACAAACATTTATTTATCCTTATAAAAATATATATTATATTTTATATAACATATATAAGGTATTAAATGATGTATTAAGTACATGAATAACATATTATTAACATAAATCAACAAAGAAAATAAAAAATAAATTAAGTAACACATATTTATACTTGCAGAAATACATATTTTCTTTATAGTTACTTGAAAAGTTTAAAAAATTAATTTTTTAAGAATTAGTAACACAGATTTTACCTAATTGTAACACGCCTTTGCCCAAATTGTAACATACCTGGGAGCGAAAAAAACATATTATTAACATAAATCAACAAAGAGAATAAAAAATAAATAAAGAAACACATATTTATACTTGCAGAAATACATATTTTCTTTATAGTTACTTGAAAAGTACAAAAAATTAATTTTTTAAGAATTAGTAACACAGATTTTGCCTAATTGTAACACGCATTTGCCCAAATTGTAACATATTTGGAAGCGAAAAAACCTGGAACTACAAGTTGCGCGAATTTTGGAAAAAAATGTCCAAATCTGACCCGACCCGGTTTAGATCCGTGATTTTTTCAAAAATAGATATTTCTACGGTAGAAATTTGTGCACAAGTGCTGCTCCAACATTTTTTTCCCTTTTTCCATTTTGGGATGTCCCAACTCTTTTTTCCTACTTTAAAAAGAAAATAATTTACACTCACAAAAGTTAATAAAGTACATTTTTTATATTTTATTAATTAACTTCACACTCAAATATTCTACTTTTTTCTTAATCCGTGTGCCCAGGTCTTTTTAAAAAAAACCCGGGACGAAGGGAATATCAAATTGTTATTTATATTTTCATAAAAATATAAAACTTTAAACCAATTGAATTTAGCTCAAATGTATACTTTAATTTTTTGTTTTTAGAGGTTTAAGGTTCAATTCCTTGAAACTTTAATTTAATTCATTTTAAATATTTTTTAAATTATA
The DNA here is from genome assembly GCA_026898435.1 of Prunella vulgaris. NCBI lineage: Eukaryota > Viridiplantae > Streptophyta > Magnoliopsida > Lamiales > Lamiaceae > Prunella > Prunella vulgaris. Next base: position 522,455 of record JAPKLY010000306.1, read on the forward strand.
TAGTATTACTTTTATATTCAAATTTATATATGTTTGTTTTTATATATTAATAGCGAAATATTATTCAAAAAATCAAATTTCTTCGCAAAATGAAATTTGAAGAATCAATGCATATAAAAAGGAGAAAAGAAATCAACAAAAGATGGGTTTTGATTGTGGAAAAAATTAGTTCCAGAAAAATAAAAGGATTGATAAATAAGTAAATAAATAAGTTTAAATAAAAGGGTAAGTTACATAGTGCAACACTTATAAGAGTAATATTACGTAGTGTAACACTAAAAAATTAACATTACAAAGTGGAACACTTTGTGAGACCCTTCACCTGCAACCATCAAATCATCCAATTTTAAAAAAATATAAAAAAACCTATTTTCCTCATTTCTCTCAACACTCTTCCTCTCTCCTAATTTTCTCTCTCTCTCTTTCTTCCTATTTTAAAATTCAAAATCTGAATTACGGACAAAGAAAACTCTCACCAATCTGCATTGTGGAGACGCGAATGGCGATTTACGGTGTCGATTTCAGAGCAAGAGCAGCGGCGGTTGAGAGTTCCTCACATGGTGGTGTGGACAGAGGTGTGCAAATTTTCCGGCCGGGCTTTGAGTGGCTCCGATAGTTGTAATTTTCGATGAGCAAAGCGATGGAGGGCTTGGTGAATTTCAGGCGGATGACGGCGGGATTTCAACAGACGAACAAGCTGGGTCATCGGTTTCCATGGCAGATTCCGGCGATCTAAGCCTTGAAGGTCGTCCACGGTTCCCATGGTAGATTCCAGTGACCTACACCTGCGCAATCTACACTTTGAAGGTTGTCCACGGCGACAGCGACCGCCATCAACCTTCTCTTCTCTTGCGACTCAGGTCATTTTCCTTCTTAGTTTTCTTTCTCTTCGATTCACGATGTAATACGCCAACAGGGACTCTGAGGATGAATATATTGAGAAATCTTGGAGAAGATTGAGGGATACGAATCGATAGATTTACAAATATATATATTTTTTAAAGATATTTAACTGTATATTACCATATATATGATCATATATCATATCTACATATATTTGCATATCCACAGTGAATAAAATAAAGATTCATAAGCAGAGATATGTTATTATTTTAATTCATTATTTAATTTTTTTATTTATACTATCGTATACCGTGGATATATGATATTTATGGATAATATATTTGAAATTTGATTTTTTTTTCTGGTATCTGCAAACTTCCAAAATAAATAAAGAAAATGAATTTTCTGAAATTTGAATATGAATATTCAACTTAAAATTAGCAATATTCACAATTTTGACATTCGAATATGAATATTCAACAACAAATTAGTAGTATTCACAACTTTGCGCGGTGTATCATTTTTTTTGTTGGGTATTCAGAAACAAATTAAAGGTGTTCAATATTTAAAATTTGCAGGATCTGAATATAAGTAAATGAGTTGGAAATTTTAATTTAGTTCATGATTTTTTTGGCAAAATATTTCATTCTAGCATGCCACGTCGGAAAAAAAAATTGCCACATCATTCGATTTCACCAAAAATGATACAATTTTATACAATTTCAGCCAATAGGACGAAATTGATGAATTTTTAAAATATACATGACTAAACTGAGAAAAACAAATAGATAAATGACCATTTCAATAAAAGTAAAAGATTACACAATCTTTTGGTTTAAATTCCTAGCTATATTAGTATAGAGTGGTTTTCTTGTGAAATTGAGTCTACATGAACTCATATCATTGGGGGTGGCAAATCGTGTAATCGTGTTGTTTATTGTGTCGACACGACACGATAAGGTAAAACACGAACACGACACGATAAGATACATGTAAACACGAACATAAAATTTTTGTGTCAACACGACACGACACGATAATGACACGAAAGTTTATTATCAATTTTAAAAAATTAATAAATAAATAAAAGGACACGATAAGAACACGAAAATTAATAAATTTTAGATTTTATTATCAATTTTAATAGAATATATTTAATATTTTGTATTTAAAATTTATTAACGTGCAACTATCATATACGTATTAATAATGTATATCAGATCACCAACAGATTAACAGGTTGCTAACGGGTTAATGTGTCATCTGTTAATTTTATCGTGTTTAACTGGTTAACACGACACGAACACGACCCGAAATATTCATGTCCTTATCAGGTCAACTTGATAAGGACACGAATACGATAAGTCTAAACACTAACCCACAATTTTCGTATCGTTTTCATGTCGTGTTATCGTGTCGTATACGAAATTGTCACCCTACATATCATTGCTATCTATAATCATTATCACTGTTATTCATATATATGTATATATATATACACACTTTCACTGTTATTAAAATATACCTTATTTAAAAAAAAATAGTATATATACATAATAGTAATACTCTTTCCGTCCCAGTATATATTTCCCATTAGTTTTGGGCGCACAGATTAAGATAAAAGTGAAAAAATATAAGTGATGGAAATAGTAATGTGAATAATGTAAAATGTAATGAAAATAATAATAAAAAAATGAATAGTAATTTCTAAAAAAGATAAAAATAAATAAATGAGAAACATATAGTGAGACGGAAGAAAAATGACAAAATGAGAAATATATAATGGAATAGAGAGAGTAGTAAATATACATAATAATGATAGTGTGTACTAATAACAATGATAATTGACGAAACCAAATTTACCTTAAATTCGAGTTCATACAAAATTTTATCATTAATATAATTTTTTTATATGTTATAATGCATGATTCTCTACCAACCCATCAGTACAAGTTGACAACCACTTTTAAAGAAAAATGAATATTAATCTTGTAAAATACACGACAACGCGCAAAGCAACTAATAAATAACTAGTAAATTTTAAAATTAGTACTTTTAATAAAAATAAATATAGAAAATGATTTGCAAACCCTAACCACTATATATAGATATAGGTCCATTTGATTATTTGGATTGTTCTGATTAATTGGGATTGAATTAGATAAGGTTGGAATAGATTGAATTGGATCAGGTAGGATTTTTTTTTTTTTAATGTATCTTTAGATTGTTGGATATGTATAGACCAAATAATAATGTTTAATGTTTGAGTTTGAGGATTAAGTTGAATGTATATAGTATTGATATTTTTTACCATTACTATTATACAAATATATATAAAAAATTGTGTTGCCTTTTTAGGGCAAATTGGTAATCTTAATCATATGGATTATATAATGAATTTATTACATCTAGAGCCTCAATTAAAACCATAACCACAATAAAAGACTTTTACTATTTAAAGTTTCAGAGAGGGACAAAAAATTTACATTCATGGGCACTGCACAATTCATTAAAAGAGTTGACAATATGACTTAAAAAGTCAAATAAACAGTAAATATTACATCATAACTTTAATTTGAAAACACACCCAATTCAAATCAAACCATCTATCTCTGTAAAATATCACATTATTTTATCTCTCTTCTCTGTAAAATCAAATCATCTATCTTCTCTGCCATGGCCGCTACACTTCCAACAAGCAAATTTGTTGAAATTGCCCAAGGTTTCGCCTGATTCCGCTGCCTCTCTATTCGCCGTCGGGAAACAACAATATCTCGCTATATATCGCCAGTCGCCACAACGTCGCACAACCGATCGAAGACAGAGACGTAGGGGCGCGAAAATACAGAGGCGGAGGACGCGGCAGAGCTACTCCACAGACGACAATAACAACGTTAATTACAGTCACACACGCCTCTGTCCCATCCTTGTCGTAGCGCCGGAGAACCCAGAAGCGACCTCAGCCGCATCGTCGTCATTGCCCACCCTGGAAGATGTCACAACCGCACCTTTGAAGCCAATTCATTGGAAAATCGATCAACAGCCCTATGCGCCACCTTCATTCGCCGCAAGCCATCTTCCATAATCCGCCCTTTGTCCTATAATTGAAGCTGAAATTCGTCGTGCCACCGCAAAGAAATACCAGGTCATGCACTATTCCTCCGGCAAGATGGATTTGAATGAAAATGTATAGGTCTTTTCATGGTGATGCTAATGGTCTGGAATCCTAAAAAAAAATCAAAATTTGTATTCTTGTGGGTTTTGTTTCATTGGACGTAGGAATGTGTAACGACAAATTTCGTGAAAAACACGAAAATGATTTACAATATTGTTTTCTTTTGAATTTAAGGGTCCTTTCTCTCTCGAATTTGGTCCTCTGATTCTCCTCTTTGTTGTTGATTTTGACTTCTCTTTGATGTTGACTTTGACTTTGACTTCGAAACGCTTTATCCAAAGACGAGCAACCTTGTCTTGGATCGAATGAAGTCTTTGAAGATTTTGGTGAAGAACATCCTTGAATTTGGCAAAGAACCATCTTCAAATCTTCAAGTCTTGATTTAGGCTTGAACACTGAATTGAAGGGGTCTTGGACCTTGATCTCTAATCGGAGTGTATGCGGATAATTTTGATGAAGAATGCTTGAAGGCGGTGAAAACGCTTGAGGTCTTCAAGTTGATCTTCAAGTGGAAACGTCGAATCAGAGGGGAGAAGCTTCCTTATTTCTGATCGGAGAACGTTGTAGCTGAATTTGGTAAAGAACCGTTGACGACGGCGAAGAACAACTTTGAAGATGGCCTTTGAAACTTCAAGTCTTCAAGAACTTCTTCGTAGAGAAACACTCGATCGGAGGGATTTAGCCCATTGCTCCTAGATCTGAGGACTTTTCTGCTTGCTTTAGATGAAAAACGCTTCGGATTTGTCGAAGAACACTTCGAAGATGACCTTTGAATCTTCGAATCTTCAAGTCCGGTTGCCGAGACTTTCGGATTCATCTTAGCTCCAAGCTTGCTCGTGCCTTGAATGCTCCTGAATCGCTCTTCAATGTGTCTCTGAATGTGTGGAATGA
>JAPKLY010000306.1:536494-569238 GCA_026898435.1 Prunella vulgaris
CCAAGAACACAAATCTTAGATTATTGTTTGGTAGAATTAATACGTCAGAACAGCCACATAACAAACACCTTTAGTAAATTTTATCAACAGGAAGTTTGTTTTAGCAAATTCTATTAAATATTTTGGTCTAAAAAAAAGAGTTTAAAAGTCCGATAAAATTTAGTTTCATCAGATTTAATTTATAACATAAAACATTTATTACAAATGAGATGAAATGTTTGGTGTACATCATGTGTGGTGTAAATTAATTATGTAATACAAACATTTATTACATCATATTGTGAAGTGCATGCAATTAATAAGAATATATATATTGAGGAGCAGTACTCCATCATGTCAATGTCCTTCCAGTCGGTGGAGTGAGAGCCGACTAGATTCCAGTCGGACTCTCCACTTCCGATTGGTTTTAGAATCATAAGGACTTCATTTTTATTTCGAGAACATCATTAGATATAAAAATTTGCTTCATTTTCACATCATTAGATTTAATAAATTTGCTCAATTTTCGTATTCTTATAACTCTACTCAAAACTATAATACATACTTTAGAAAGAGACGCTAATGCCTTATATATGATCAAAATTGATAAGGGGGAGAAGAAAAAGAGCTGGGCTTTTGTGTTAGTTCACATGAATTATATTACTATTATAATTACTATTGTTGTTATTTATAAAGTTTTACATGCTATCACTGTTATAAAAATATATTTAATTTTTTAACAGTGATAATGTATAAATATGCGGTGACTACATCCATTAATTACATTTCTAAATTTGATTTTACCGACAGAGATATTAAAAAACGGAATATTATTCCATCCATATTTAATTATAAATTTTACTAAATCCAATATAAAAAAGAAGGCAAATTTATTAAATTGGGGATGTTTTCAATTTCTTTTATTAAAATGGGGTGAAAGTTGGGAGTGTTATGAATTTAAAGGCAGTCGGGTTTGGGAGTGACGACTGGTGACGCGTCCATGTATTCAATTTGACTTATGCGTAGTTAGCCAAACACGTGTCCAGTCGGTTCACACGAAACCGACTGGCGGAGACATGCAATAATGGGTGGCAGCTTTCACTTAATATTTGACGTGATATGCTCAACTTGTGCATGACATCCTTGATAGAATATTGGAGAACTGAGAAGACATTCTTAACAACTACAGGTGGGGACCACCAGGTGCCAAAGCAAATAACATAAAATAAGGGTAAAATTGAAATAAACAAAATATGTAGGAAATTAAATGCAAATAACCAAACTAATTCTACCAGGACACATGTAAGGCCCAGATGCAAAGGCCTCAATTATTCCACACCGTCATATCAATCAACTCTTCATCTACTCCTTCCTTCGGACAACAACTCATTTCATTTCCTTCTCCCACCTCTCCATTCTTCAAGCCCTTAATAGCAAGCTTCAATGACTTATTCCCATACTACTAGAAAAATTGATTTCTTGTCAAAAATAATAATCATGAGACATTAAAAAATAGAAGATGCTACAGTCGTAAATAGCACCTATGTTTCACTACAGAGAGCGTGTCTTCCGATTCTGCAGAGATTCTCTAAATGATTTTTTTTTCACGATTCATTCTTTTTGAGAATTTCTCTGGAGCTGCGAGATCAAGGTTTTCAACACCTGTTGATACCAGAGATTAAATGATGTATATAACTTAACAGACTAATAAAATAAGAAGTTAATAGAAGACATCAATTACAAAAATAGTAAACATCACTTACATTTCATGTCTTCTATCTTCTGGCTCAATTCTTTTCTCTTCATTATTATTTTTATAACAAAAATAAATGAGAATATATATAGCATTAATGTATTTAAATAATTACAAAAAGTGACTTACCTTTAGTAGAAAAACAATTTGGTCCACATACGGTCCTTCGAAGCTTCTCAAAAAATATTTTTAATACAGGCCTTAGACCAGGGGTTGTTGCTTGTCCTCCCACCATTACAATATCCTTCAGCCTGCGTCGCTTATGCTCCTTTTCCTCTTGTTCATCAAATTCCAGTGGCCTGTCCAACAAGGAAAAGAAAGAAGCAGTTTGTAATTGAAATAAAAGAACAAATGAATATGCCTTGCTTCAGATTATTTCATTATTAAACAAAAAAACTTACAAAGCATGATATAGCATTGTCATTTCAGAAAAAAGTGAATGTATAAGCAAAACAAATATATATTTACATCTCTTTTAAAACAAACTACAGCAACACTTCCTTTCCCTCTGAAACAACAATCTCAGTATGAATGTGTACAAGACAGGATGAATATGATTAGAACTATATATATATATCATTTCATGTTTCATGTTTGTGCCACCATAATGTGTATTTCAAGAAATGAAAAACGGTGTGAATGCATGGATACAAATTGCAGAATTATCACACTTAGCAAGAAGATATCGTTTAAAAAGAAGTTGGTCAAGAATGGAGAAACAATTCTATACCATATTTTCCATCAAAATAGAACACTGAGTTATCCTCGTCAATTATCATACAGGCAAATTGATCCATTATGTGATTTCTAATGTGTGACATGACAAAACCGAACAAAATCAGAGATCGAACAAAATTATCCAGTAATACATATCAAAGATCGAAATTAAACCAGTAACTTATTTCAATAAAACAAAACAAAATCGTAAGAATAATTATAGGAAAATTACATGTTGCTCCCGAACCCCGAGCCGCACACAGGCTTATCATCCACAAGTGGATTCGTCAACGGACTGAATTTCCTGCCATTTGAAATCAACGGTTCATAGCAGATCTAACCAGAAAATTGAATCTAAATATGAATGAGATTAGATCAGTTGTAATATGAATGAAGAGAGCCGATAGCTGTTGGAAAAAGAAACCGTCCCTAATTCCAAACCCTACAAATTTGCAACCAAAATCTGTCAATTTGTCATGCCACATAAAATCATTTCTAATCATAAACTCAATTTATATTCTATTTTATTTTTATTATAAATAATTAATTTTATATTCATATTTATTTTTAAATATTAAACCAATACAAATATAATATCTTTAATAAAAAAATTACTACATGACAATAATTCAATAAAATAATACATCACATCACATTTAATACATCATAATACAATCATTTGTTGTAATTGAAGTGTGACTTTTTCTTAATGCTTTTATTTTTTTTATGGTAAATATTAGTGGTTAGTAGTTAGAAGTTAGTTCACCAAGTCTCCATACACCCATATCTCCAAGCCAACCTTATATCTTCTTCCTATTCGTTCATCGAACCCGGGTCACTCACTCAAGTGAGGAGCCAGGTGGATTCCTACGAGTTCGGTGATGATGCAATCTTAAATGCCAATACTCATCATGATAAATGTTCTAATTCGTGTTGTTAATGCAGTCATGGCACCGTAAATCACCAGAAAAGCGATCACTCCCTTCATAATTCCAACAAACTGGATCATAGAAACACAAATCAAAAGATATACAAAGACAACAAAAAAAAGAAGCAGAAAAGTATATAGTCATGATGATGCAATTCAAGAATAAAAGGTTCTTTCCTTTTATTAGGACAATCAATAAGGATAGCAAAAAATTTAAGACCTTCAAATTGTTATAATATATGCAAATATATTATTATATTAATGGATATAATATTAGGAATATATCCAGTGGGCTTTAGGCCCACAAGACTTAGGGTTAGATATCCTTTATATAATGTATCTTCTCTTTGTATTCTTATTGATTCTACACATTCATTGTAACGGCAGTTCTTAATAGTATAATCTCCTGGCTTGGTCGCCCCCAGACGTAGTCACTTTGTGACGAACTGGGTCATCAATATTGTCCATTTACTTTTATGCTTTACGCTTTCTTCTCAATATTACAACACAAATTAAGACAACATATCACAGCTGAATTTTTATTATTGTGGAGGAGGAGAAGGTCTTACATGAAAAACAAATGGATGATAGAAATTTACATTCATGGATCAATCAAAGGATCACTCTTAAAATCACAAACTTACATTCCAATCAACAAAAGCAATTTATGACAGAAACCAACTCAATATCCGGAATCAGATGAACGAACGAAACTGAATTCAGTGAGCCTCGTTTCGTTCCATAACGAACATTTTTTCAGCCAACAAAGTTTCACTGGTATCATCAGAAACAAAGAAATAAGCTAAGCACACAACATGGTCAAGCACTTCTTGTAACAATCACACCATCTAAACATGGAAAACAGATGAAACACTCCTGGCCAAAGATATAATGTAGGCAAACTAACCATGAAAATGATGTCAATATGCAGATTTCTAAGAGGTATGAATCCATAATTCACAGATATAAGCCAAGTTAGACAAGCACATTATGTAAGATCTCAATTTGATGCATGCCAACTCGTGCATGCCTATCTACAGAGAACCACATTTTTTTTTATCAGAGAAACACATTTTTTTTTATCTGTAAATGTTACTTGTTAATTAGTTAGAAGTTAGTTCACCAAGTTTCCTTACACCCCAAGAATATCTCCAAGTCTACCTTATATCTCACACTCCTAATTCATTCTCAGAGGGAATCGAACCCAGGTCAGCCACTCAAGTTAGGAGCCCGGTGGTCAGATGAGCTAAACAACCGAAACCACACTTAACTCTGAAACATCAATTACATTTTGTGCAGGCATATATAAGATTCAAAGTTAAGCTAATCACGTATATTTGCAGATCGATTCATAAACCTGACGAAAAAAGTCAAGCAGCAGTAAAGGAAGACAGAATTCTATCGACAAAGATTTGATCCTTCTCACTACATTCATTCACACAAATCTAAAAATGAATTCATAACAACTCCTACACAAATAACGTATTTATACACCAATGATGCAAGTTGACACATAGATGATATTCATACAGCCATGAACTCAAAGAATACTAATTCAATTACAGAAGACTACTTACGCTTAATTTAATTTTTATTTATCTTGAATTTTTTTAAAAAAATAATTTTTTAGTTTAGCTATTTTTAAAAATACTTTTTAACTTAACTGGATTAAATTGAAGATTTAATTAATTAATTTTAATATTTTTTTAAAGATTTCATTTAGATTTTTTATTTTTATTTTAATTTGATTAAGTAAATAATTATCTTAAATAATTAAAAAAATTATTAATTAATTGATTTTTTAGGTGTATTTTTTTAATTATAGAAATTGATTTAAATTTAAAGAACTAATTTTAAAATTAAATAAAAAAATTAAAAATCTTTTCATATATCTATTTTTGTTTCTTTAATATTATAAAAAAAAATTAAAAACTTTTGAGGGTATGAGTAGATAAGCTAAGATAAATTTGATGTTTGGTTTAATGGATAAAAACACAAGATTAATAAAAAGCTCAAAATTAAAATTCAATTATCTTATGAATGGAAGATAATATTATCTTAGGGGAGATGTAAGATAATAATCTATTGTTTTTATTTTTACTAAAATATTCCCCTTATATTGAAAATGAGAACCATAATTTACTTTATTTTTGTTTATGATATAGAGGACAAAATTGTCAATTGCATATGTTTTTATTATTAATCTTACCATCCAAACATTCAAAATTAAATTATCTTATACTACTAATTATCTTAATTCATGGATTAAAATATATTATTTAACTCTAAATGTTTGGTTCGTAAGATAAAAGTATCTATCCGCAAAAAACATGCATGATTTTGAAGGATAGATACTTTTATCTTACGAACCAAATGAGCAATTTGTCTAATCTATCTTAAATTATTTATCTTATCCATTGAACAAATGAACCAGATATATAAAAGGAACCAACATCTCCCGTGTTTCACATGCACAATTTACAGTTAATAAATCCGCTCCCAATTTTATCCCCAATCGAAAATGATATTTGTCCACAGTATGGCACCGACGCCTCACAGCCTACCCCTTTTTTGGAGAGTGTTGTTACTTTTGGAGTCTTTCGCTCTCACTGAATTTCAACTGCAATTAAAGGCTAAACAAACCATGCCCAGGCCACTCCACCAGTAAAATTTCATTTTCTCCAAGTTAGTTTTAATGCATTTGCTTTGATTACCTTATTTTCCTTCAGAAATTTGTTAGATTATTAGCTTTTGTTGTAGCTTGATTTTCGTATTGATGTATCAGTTTTAATGAGTTTGGTTTGATTACCTTGGTTTCTTCAGAAACTTGCCTGATCATTAGCTTTTGTTGTTTCTTGTGTTGTGGCTTCATTTTCCTGATTTTCGATCCAAGGTACGTACTATTGCATCACTTTAATGAGTTTGCGGTTGATTACCTTGGTTTCTTCAGAAACTTGCCTGATCATTAGCTTTTGTAGTTTGTTGTGGCTTGATTTTCCTGATTTTCGATCCAAGGTATCTGATGAGTTTCCTAAAATAGGATTTGGGATAATTGGTTAACTTCTTACTGTTAAGCGGTTGTGATTTGTGCATATGACAGAGAGAGGAGCTACTATACGACTAGATTAATTAAATTACCAAAAATTGTTTGAGTTCATTAGCGACCTCAGTCTATGGTTTCAGTTCCCTATAGTTCTCACGAGACTGATTTGTGCTGGAAATTAAACTTGGTACATGAATCATATTAAGTGTTTTGTTCTTAGTAATATTCATGAATCCCCTTGTGTCAAAATTATGAATAGTAGAAGCGCTTAGTTAATGAAGAGTTGTCTGTATGCACTAGTGTTACTACTTCAACAATTAGTTTCAAGTGTAATCGAGTTACTCGTGTTTGCATCCCAGAAATGATTGCCCAGATAGCGGTTGGAGTGGTGGTGGGAATTGTGGGCTATGGTTATCTGGCTTTAAGGCCACCTTCTCCCAAAATCTGTGGGTCGTTGGGGGGGCCTCCGGTGACTTCACCGAGGGTAAAACTAGAAGATGGGAGGCATTTAGCCTACAGGGAGAGAGGTCTTCCCAAGGAAGAAGCTAGGCACAAGATCATTTTTGTCCATGGCTTTGATGACTCTAAAGACTTCAACGTGCTTCTTTCAGAAGTAAGCGAAATCTAATAATGCTCTAGTAACACTGCTTTTATAGACGTGCTTCGAAAATTACAGGTTCTTAAGAATCGTTTGAGAGAATCTGTTTAGTTACTTGAAGAAAGTTTGATTACACATCTTGGAGGCTACTGCGAATGTCTGAATATTTTATTTCTTTTGCTTATGTTGCTGGAATTTGTGTCCCCATTTGCCCTGTTACTATAAAATGTTATATAGGAAATGACTGGATTGAAGATGCTGAAATTGCACAGTTGAAATGATTTAAGGTAAAATGAGTTACGAAAGCATAGGAGATGATTATATTCTTGTTAACACCCTCTTTTGTACGTGGTCATTAAATATCAGCAGAGTGTTACCTCATTGCCTGTACTTTTTTATATATCACATCCGAATTACTTTCAGTCTGTAATTATCCTTTTTGGTTTGTTGACATCCAGGAACTTATAAAGGAATTAGGTATATATATCCTGCAATTTGATCGTGCTGGTTATGGTGAAAGTGACCCAAATCCTACAAGGTCTGTGAAAAGTGATGCATTTGATATCCAGGAGTTGGCTGATAAGTTGCATCTTGGGCCCAAATTTTACGTGATTGGCGTTTCCATGGGAGCTTATCCGATTTACGGCTGCCTACATTACATTCCGCACAGGTAAACCTACATGTGATTAACTTCAATATCTATGTCTCTCTCATTTCATTTTTCGTTATATATTGAAGGTTATCAGGGGCCGCACTTGTAGTGCCCTTTGTTAACTTCTGGTGGAAGAGCTTTCCTGCTAAGCTATCACAAGAAGCTATGGGGCTGCTGCCTGTTTCGGATCAATGGACATTTCGAGTTGCACATTACACCCCATGGCTTTTCTACTGGTGGATGACTCAAAAATGGTTCCCAAATTTGAGTGCCATGAGTGGAAATGTTAGCGCTGTTTTTAGTCGGTCAGACCTAGAGACTGTGAAACAGTTGTCTGCACCTCCAAACGAGAGTCAGGTAATATTCCATTTTCTAAAATATGGAGAACATGATCGCATCAAAGAAGACATAGGATCATCTAATAAATCTACTTCTGAATAACAGTTTTGTGTTTATAAAGTGGAGAAAACTGAACTATAGCTAAAATCCTTTTCGTAATTATTACTTAGGCAAAATATCATCTTTTTGGTGCTAGTTTAATAGGCAAAATACCATTGTTTGCCCTTTCTAGGAGAAGGTACGGCAACAAGGTGTTCATGAGTGTTTGCATCGGGACATGATTGCAGGCTTCGGAAAATGGGAATTTGAACCCGCGAAAATCAGCAATCCTTTCCCTAACAATGAAGGCTCTGTTCATCTTTGGCAAGGATATGAAGACAAGTATATTCCATACCAGCTGAATCGACATCTATCCCAGAAACTTCCTTGGATTCATTATCACGAGATTCCTGATGCTGGGCATCTCGTGATGTACAACGCAACGATTAGCGAGGCCATCTTCAAGGCACTCTTGCCCTCTTAATGCATATAAGCGTATAAATTAACTGAGTTGCTTCTGTTATTATAAGATCAAACTAAATAACTAAGAGGAACTATATAATCTTTTTAGGGATGATAGATAACTTTATCCTTAGGTGGTGATTGGTAGGACTTAATAAAATAAGAGATATTATAATATGATTGGAGTTTTTGTACTGATTTTAATAATATTATTGCTTGGTAAATTAGCAACTCATGAATTGGTTCTTTTTGTTTCTGCAATATTAGGTATTTTGGAAATATACGATTCACATAAGGTGTTCGATGATATGTTTGAGAAGAATCTATGTATACAAATATGCATTTGGGCATATTTGTATTTTATTTTGTGGGCTTTGTAAATGTTTTTTTCTCAAATACTAATATATATATTTCCTACCAAACACCAATAAAAAAATTAGAGCATTAAAAATAAATATTAAATTATAACAACTATATTCTACCAAACAAAGATATAAAAATAATCTACTTTTAAATATTTACTACCAAACAATAAGATTTAATACAACTCTCACACTTAATAATTGAAATTTCACCACTTCGTACTAATTTTCTACACACTACCAAATGCACCCTTAGTAAAAAGATTTTTGGAAATAAATTAGGGGGAGAGAGAGCACTGTAGAACCAAGAATTGGTTGTATTGGTCATGTGGACGGATAAAATATGTTGAAGAAATTTTTGAAGATTTGAAGATTCAAAGCTATCTTCAAAGCCGTTCTTTGCCGTCTTCAACGGTTCTTCACCAAATTCATCTAGAAACGCTATTCGATCATAAACAAGAAATTTCATCTTTCTGATCAGGCGTTTTTCACTCGAAGATCAACTTGAAGACCTCAAGCGTTCTTCATCAAAATCATCCACAAACACACTCCGATCAGAGATCAAGTTTCAAGACCCCTCCGATCCAGTGTTCAAGCTTAAATTCAACCTTGAAGATTCGAAGATTGTTCTTCAACAAATTCAAGATGTTCTTCATCAAATTTTCAAAGACATTGTTCGATCCAAAATAAGACCGCTCGTCCTTGGATAAAGCGTTTCGAAGTCAAAACCAAAGTCAAATAAAAATTCAGTCAAAGTCAATTTTAAGATGAGAATCAGAGGACCAAATTAGAGATTAAGGGCCCTTACAATAAAAGAAATAAAGATTGTAAATCATTTTCGTATTTTTCACGAAATTTATTGTTACATATGTAAACGCTATAAATTAAATGGACGTTATATATATCCACTAACTGGACTTTAGATTTTATTTCTAAATAACTGATAAATTATATTTAATTTCATATGAGCCAATTTTAGATGTGTGCATGTCTTTTTATCATTTGGTTCGTAAGATAAAAATATCTATCCGCCAAGAACATGCATGCTTTTGGCGGATAGATATTTTTATCTTACGAACCAAATGAGCCTTAGGATATTGATAAGTTTATATTCGATAGGTAATGAATTTATTAAATCTTTTTGGCAACTGGGAGAGAGAGGTTTATAATATAAGCAAGACAAAATCTTTTGTTAAAGCATCCTCAATAATCCAGCATAATGGAGTATCTTCATAAAGTATTCCAATTGAGTATTCTTTGTAGTCTTTTCTATTCTTTAGTTTTATATATATTAAATGTACCGAGCAATTTAAATATATTTTTTAAAAATATTCTCGTTAACATTAAAAATTGTTCTTGTTTATAATAGTCATTTCACATTGCATTGACCTTTTAGTACCATAATTTTTCAATAATAACAGAAATAAATAAAAAAAAACTTAAATTATAAGGTATATCTTATGCACAATAAATCTGCTCCTCTTTTTTTTTTTAATAATTATAATTTTTCTGTTAAAAAGAAAATAGCAAGCAAATGGAGACTGGAGAGTACTCACATGTTCCTTCATTTACGAGGAAAGGAGAGATGGAAAATTTAAAAAAAAAATCTTTTATTTTTCCTTTAATTTTTTTATGACTGGAAGAGCTCAACGTTAATGCTTAATATTTATTTCAGTTTTTATTGTAATATATGTTTTTTAGTATATTAAAATAATTTATATAGTCTACAATTAATTTTAAAATAATCTTCAATGATTTTTAACCCCATCTTTTAAACTTAGGATTTGGGCCTTAAATTACGAAATGATGGCTCACACAGTAAATATAACGTAATTTCATAATAAAAGATTACAACATTAATTACTGAAAATCCTAGACAACAGAACATAGATCAAGTAATGCAAACATAAACATAAATTGTACACCACTCACAATAAAACAAATGAAAAATAGAACACAATACATATATAAATGGACCGTTGAGTGTATCTCAAAATATTTTGTGTTGCTCTCAGCTTAAGTTTAAATAAATGAAATTACTTTGACAAAATTGTATCAGTAACAATTAAATGAATTGGGTTATATTAATTTTATAATTTAGCTATATATTACATAAAAAATTAATTTACTGAATTTTTGTAATTAATTGATTTTTTAAAAGAAGATAATTTAATGATATTGTATTTTTGTTAGTGAAGATTTTGAGATATAGAGTAGGAAGTATTTTATATCGAAGGATGTCGCTAGATAGTCAGCTTCATTGTGATCAAGGAAGAAAATAAGAAGAATAAGGAGAATACCAGGGTTAATAATGGTGATCAAAGATCAGTTTAAAGGTGAAAGTAAGGCTCATCGATTATAGAGCTGATCGACCAAATCGTTCAAGGTATAGGTATAAGCAAGAGGAAGCCCATAAAGAGAAGATAATTTAATAATATTGTATTAAATTGATTATAGATTTTGTAATTTAATTGATTTTTTAAACAGAAGATAATTTAATAATATTGTATTTTTGTTAGAGAAGATTTTGTGATAGAGTATGAAATACTTTATATCGAAGGATGTTGCTAGATGGTAAGCTTCATTGTGATCAAGGAAGAAAATAAGAAGAATATCAGGGTTAATAATGACAATCAAAGATCAGTTTAAAGGTGGAAGTAAGGCTCATCGATTATAGAGCTGGTCGACCAAATCGTTCAGAGTATAGGTATAAGCAAGAGGAAGCTAGGCTTGTCAACGGGGTGGGGCGGGGACGGGAGCCCAATCCCCATCCCCGCGGTCGCGGGGATTCCCCGTCCCCGCGAACTTCACGGGGAAAAATCTATCCCTATCCCTGCCCCGCAGGGGAACCCGTCCCCGCGAATTTTTTTTTAATTTTAAATAATTTATACTCCCCCCGTCTTTCTATAAGTTGCTCATGTTGCCATTTTCGTCCGTCTTTCTATAAGTTGCTCATTGCTTTTTTACCTTTTTTGGAAACTACTATTCACTTCTTTATTATTATTTTCAATACTTTTTACACTATTTTCATTACTTTTTCACTTTTCTCCATCACATCACTCATACTTTTTCACTTTTTCTATCACATCACTTATACTTTTTCACTTTTTCCATCACATCACTTATACTTTTCACTTTTACCTTAATTCGTGTGCCCAAAAGCAACGAGCAACTTATAGAAATACGGAGGGAGTATTTAACATGTATAATTAATTTTTAAAATAAATAAAATTTATAAGTATTATTAAAATTTAAAGTGCATAAAATACATTAATTTGATATATTATACATCATATATACATGAATGGTTAATTAATTATATATATGTGTATATTATAAATATATATATATTATGCGGGGCCCTGCGGGGAATGGGGCTGGGAATACAATCCCCGTCCCCGCTCAGTCCGCCTACGGGGAAAATTTTTTCCCCATCCCGTTCCGTTTCTTTCGGGAATTCCCCGCCCCGTTCGAGGGTGGATCCCTACGGGGGTCGGGGATTCCCCGCCGGTTGCCAAGCCTAGAGCTAGGAAGCCCATAAAGAGTTCTAGGAGAACACCACTGGTAATTATTATTGTGATTATTCATAGTATATATAAGTAAAAATAATGATAAGGGTTTGACAAATGTTTTAACACTTGCTAAGTTTCTAGTCAAAATAAATAATAGGGTGACACCTCACTAAATTATGCTCCATAAGTATCTCCAATCATGACTAATAAAAGGATTCTTCACTTCTTAAAAAAAATATTTAGTCTTGTTTTCTTTCTCTTTATTTCCAGTAATTGAGACTACATATTGTATCTTCATCTTGCATTCTAAGGTCATCTCAACTATCTTGTTCGGTGATCTTGCTTAGTAATAATAACAATATAAATCACACTGTGGTTTCAAGATCATCAGCAGCAATTACCTGAACTTGGAAATTTTGAAAAATGCCATACATTTTTGAAGAAATATTAAACGGGGAAAGAATGAAAATAAAATCTGAAAAGTTAAATGCATGCATGTTCTTTTCGGAGTTTAATTTTATCTCCAACAATGTAATTAACTTGACTAGATAAATATTTTCTTGAGAATAAATCTGTGCATGCATTTCTTGAGAAGTAATCTGGAAAAATGACAAGAAAACATGAGTTCCGAATGCTCTTAAATAAATAAATACATTTATTTCATTATTCAGCACATGATAATGGATAATTTTTGTGGGAGTTATAGAGGATTGAATTCTGACAGAGAATAAAGTGCGGATGATTTTCCTCCTTGAGAGCTCTCCTGAGAAAACACACACTTTGTATACAGAAAATAGAAACAACAGAGAACAAGATTCTCTGAGATAACATAATCAATCAAAAAGGATTAATAATTGTGTAAATTAGGATCAATTCGTGATACAATCCACGTTTCACAGTGAGTACGTGAAATCAAACCGGCTCGATTTCTTCCGCTATTGATTGGTCAATCTTTTCTGTTTATCACTTTGGTTGTACGAATTCCAACATATGGTATAGAGCCATAATGTTGGTTTTGTGTACTGTTCTGATTCTCTGAACATGATGTACAAGTTCATGTTTCATTTACTTACAGTGTTTTGTTCTGTTCAATTTTGTTTTTGTAGGTTTTTCCAAAACAGTGAATTATGTCTTTGAATTTTTTAGAGAACGTGAGTGCATTTCCATGAGATGATTTGCAATGTTTCGTATTTTTTTTTTTTTTTTTTAAGTTTTGGAGAAAAAAAAATCGATAACTTTGACTACAAATTTTGAATGATATATGATGAATCGTGATGAGCTATGGATATTAGATTAAAGTGCTTTAAACGGGGATTCCATTGATATATATATATATATATAAATTGTGGAATTTGGTTAAGTATTGTATTTGTTACGATTTTTTGAAGTTTATGCCAGTTTTGTGTTCTTAAGAAATTTCCAGAAAATTTGATCGAATTTGGACGAACGATTAGCGAAATTATTTGTTGATTTCGGTCGAGAAATGAGTGAATAATAATTTTTTGAAATTATTTATGATCTCCTTTTCGATCTGAAAATACGATATGTAATCGAATAAATTTAGATTTGTTCTTACTATTGGATGAATCTACTTTTAACCTATGTTTTAAAAAGCGGAAGCGGACGTTGAACCGGGCACCTTAGGTTTCTTGGTCGGACGGGGTCCGATCGGTCAGACCGTTAATAAAGCGGTTGAGCAGGTATGATGTCATAATTATATAATATATAAATTATAATATTATATAATTTAATTCTTTGTATTAAATATATAATGAAGACACTGGATGAAGTCGTTGCACCGCTTAAAATTGTTGCAACGCTCATCACACCGCCGGAGATGGATTCAACGTCAATGAATTTAGGCATCATGCTCTTTGTCTTTTTTAGATTTTTTCAATAAATATATTAGGGCATCAAGAAATTTCTTAAATTGCAAAATAACCCCTAATTTTATTTTTTTTAATAAAAATCTTTATAGCAACCGGTTCGACCCGGACCGGTTCAACCCGATTAAAACCGCTTTTGACCGGTTCTTAAACGCTTTAATAGATGGTCGGTCGAACGCTTTTGAACCGTACGTTACTATGTCCGGTTAGCGGTCGGACCGGTCCGACCGGTTTTTTAAAACATAACTTTTAACAAGGATGTCGTCCATGAATCATTTGTTAATTTTCTTTAAGGATTGAGCAAAATATGAAAATTT
The DNA here is from genome assembly GCA_026898435.1 of Prunella vulgaris. Classification (NCBI taxonomy): domain Eukaryota; kingdom Viridiplantae; phylum Streptophyta; class Magnoliopsida; order Lamiales; family Lamiaceae; genus Prunella; species Prunella vulgaris. The sequence continues at coordinate 551,082 of JAPKLY010000306.1, forward strand.
GAAGTTTTTTTTTTTTTTTTTTTGCGATCGGGATCTTTTTTACAAAGTTACAGAACTTTTGGACCTCATTTTAGAGAATTAGATATTCTCCAAGGGCCTAATTGCAATTATTTTTTATTGGTTCCAACTGGTCCGAACTATTGGTTGTGGACCGGACTAACCGATCTGATCAAACTAGGAGGCGACCAATGGAGCCTAGGAGGCGACCAATGGAGCCTAGGTGGCGACAGCAAACATCAGACGGATGACGGTGGCGATCCGGCGGTGCGTGGGCCACATGCGCTGGCGCTAACGGATCACCGGCGGCCGGCGGGTCACAATGGCAGTCAATAGCGACAAGTTGCCCTCACGCGCCGGATTCCAAATAATTTACCTAGAAGCTATTTTCATGCGTGTTCAAGATATCATAGAGTTGATACTTGAGCTAGGACACTTCCCAGAGAACTTAGAATTGTTTCTTGGATTAAACGTGTGAAGTTTCGAAATCTTATGAAATTTGTGGTTAAATTAGAAAATAAATGACTGAAGATTAGATTCAAGTAGATTAGTTGTTCAAACAATATATTTACATACAAAATAATTCGATGATCCAATGCTTTTAACTTGAGAAGTCAGAGCAGCACTCGAAGAAAAAATCCCCCTTTAGATCTTCATATCTTTTTTATTTCATAATTGGTACTAGTGTGGTATGAGCATATAAATTACTTTAAAGATTTTCGGAAATATTTATACGCGAGGCCGGATAAAGTGTTGAAACGAGTTAACGAAAATGACCTGAGAAGTTGGGGTTTTAAGACTAATACTAGTCTTATTGGTTACCTTAGCTGTGCTTCAGAATGAGTTGTTTAATTTTCTAACATGGTTGTGCATTATAACGTTTTTTGGATATAATGTTTTGAGGCATGCTACTTTTATGTTGTTTAGTGGAATTTTAGCCATTTATTGAAATAATAGCTAGAACTAAGGAGATATTTGTCTAAAGGGGGATATTTTGAAATAATATGTTGTTTTGAGGCATTATAATGTTGGAACTGAATTTGTTTAAGGAGATATTTTGTGAGATTGTTGATTAATGACTAAGTCTTTTTTTTTTTTCAAATTCAGTATCAAAATTTTCAAATGTCAGCTAGCTTAACATAAAATATTTCAATACATAAAGTGAACATTAACCTTTTTGAATCATAACCAGACAATGACTTCAAAAGCAATGATCTCTGAGTTAAAATTGAGAAACTCAATGGCAATTATTGTGACATGCATGTGGTGTCATGATATTAAGAATGTTCTTGGAGAATACAATCTGTTTGATACTATCAACCACATTACGAGGTTCATAAAATGACTATAGAGCCTCAGACGGGATTGACCGAGCTTAGAACATGATAACCATGGGTCGTGACTTGCTCATAAACTTGGTCAAAGATGACACAATTTGTGACTGTAAGTTACATCTTACTGCCTACGATATTTGGGTTTTGGGATATTTGCTTGTTTTAATTAGATCCCAAAACTCGTGAAAAGATTAACTCTTTGAGAGCACACTCAGGAATGTAATAATCAGGCTAGAATCAGGATACGATTTAAAAATTTTATTTACAGATATTCAATTGAGGGGAAACTCACCTTAAGCCAGGAATCCATAGCCGACAGGGATAAAAGCATGATATTCATATTTTATATATTCTAACTCGTAAATAGTTCAGTCATCGTAAAATTGAATACTCCTTCTTACCTACCACTACTCCGAACAAAAAAAAAAAACCAATATAATTAATAATACAATATTAATATATTAAAAATAATTCACACTTACCCATTGAGTATAACTCTTTGACAAAGAAAAAAAATTGCAATGGCTGAATTGTCAAGTCTCTTCTCATAATTTAGATTGAAAATATATTATACTTCCTCCGCCCACTAAACATGCACACTATTGTGTTTGCATAAGTTTTTAAGAATAGTATATAAAATAAAGGTATTGTGGGTGTATTATTGAGTCCATTTATATTAAAAATAAATTGGTTGTTAAAGTAATGATAATAAATGTGCTAATTTCCATAAAGAAAATACATATTTTTTTGTGGACGGACAAAAAAAATAGTGTTTAAATTTAGTGGACCAATAGAATATTAGTTTCCGATTTTTAGCTTATGAAATTGCATATAACACTGTCAAAATTGATGAAGAATAATGACAAAATTTTGTGTGAGACCGTCCACATTAAAAACGTAACAGAGTTATAACAAAATAAGATAATATTTTTAAAGAAAAATGTAAAATTGTTGATGGGCGAGCTACTCGAGGCAAATTAGAGAATCAAGATATCACCTAGGAGGTCGCCAGAGTGCCAAGCGCACCTCCGGGAACCAAGGCGTCGGAGCTCGCCTGAGTGTTCATCTCTGAGCTCGCCCGGGTGCTCATCTCTGAGCTCGCCCGAGTGCTCACCTAGGAGCTCGCCCATGAGCTCGCCTGTTAGTCGATAGGACCCCGATGGTGCGCTTTTTTTCCCTCCGTCCGGTTTATCCACAAGGGTGGTTTACGGCGAGGTTTTTAATGAGGCCCATCTAGTCTAAGGCATTATAGTAGGATGAGGCACGATGTAGGGAGCAGTGTAAGGGACCAGGACGAAGGTTGCGGACCTTCGCCAACACCGGAAGCCAAATAGGCTCGTAAGGTGCCGTCTCACACCCGCATACCTATAAATAAGACCTCTCTTGTAACTACTACACAATTCTCACATTCCACACAATTAATACAATCCTTACTACAATATTTCTCTCTCTAAATTCTCTACTCTCCCTCCCCATATTATATCCAAGAACACAAATTATAAGATTATTGTTTGGTAGAATTAACCCGATATAAAGCCACATAAACGAACACCGATCGGTAAATCCTATCAACAATTTGGTGCTAGAAGGAGGGTTCGAACCTCGAATCTGAAAAATTAAAATTTTTTCAAGAACAAAAAGTTAGGGTTTGTTTGAAGATTTGAAGATTTGAAGGTGTTCTTGATAAAACTCAAGAACACTTGAAGATACACATACATCTTCATCCCTTGAACGAAGAACCCAGATTTCCGGACAAAAACCCAAATTTTCGAATTTTACAAAATCTACACGGGATAAGTTTTCAAACGCGCGCGTGTACACGAATAAACCGAATTTTGGATAATTCGTCACACGAGAGGCTAGACGAAAACTTGCACAGCTCCACCTAAGCTGGACGACCACCACACCGGCGACCTCCACCACTCCGGCGACCTCCCTCCACCTCGGCGACCTTCAGCAAGTTACCCCCTCCGAAATCCAAAAATGGCTAACACTCGAGCCGCCAAGGGACAGGCCTCCGCAGCTGCGGGAAGGTCCTAAGGAGGTCAACAAAACCAGGCCGAGGTGGAGACCTCACGCCAGGTGGTGGAGACCTCACAACCACCTCCCCAGAAGAGCACCGCAGCTCCGCGACCTCTGCGAGTTACGGTGACCCAAGAAGATTTGGCCCCCGCCCTGAGGGACCTGGCCAGCAACCTCGATGAACTCCAACGCACCATTGCGACCTTACAGAGGTTGCAGCAGAGGCAGCAGGACGAGCTCGCCCTGGTACCTAGGCGAGCTCCAGTTGCCGAGGCCCGGGAGCAGACCAGGCCCACCCAGGGCACCTAGACCAGGGGGGATTACAGTGCCCTCCCCACCGAGCAGAAGGCGAGCTCAGCACAAGCTCGCCAGCGTAGGGAGAGGACCGGTAAGGCCAAAATGGTGGAGAAGGATCCCGCTCCTTACACCGGAAGGGAGTCGGCCTACACCGGGGCATCTGGCACCCACCAATCACAGAGGAGAGAAGTCCTCCAAGGCCGTCTGAACCCAAGATACGAGGAGAATGAGCGTACGGTGGCCCCAGCTGCGTCTCACGGGGACTCCGACCAGCAACCGCGCAGATCCGCCCACGAAAGGTTGAGGAGGCACGCCACTGACCGGCTAGGCCCCCATGGCGGACGTCAATTCCAGCCCGCCACTGAGAGGTGGCCCCAGAGTGAGGCACCTCGGGGACGTGCGTCAGCGAGACGCACGACCTTTGAGCAACCTCCGCCGGAGGTGACCCGTGATAACGAGCTGGCCTCATTGAAAAAGGCTGTCGAAATGCTACAAGCTCAAGTAGCAGCCAAGTCTGGCGGACCTGACGCCACGACTCTCCCCACATCTCCATTGGCACCTGCCATCCTCCGCGCACCGGTCCAGAAGAAAATCCAGTTCCCGGTGATGTCCGCGTACGAGGGCGAATCTGATCCGAAAGTCCACCTGGCCAAGTACGTGGACTTCATGATTTCGGTTGGCGCCACCGACTCCACCCAGTGCCGGAACTTCCCGCTGACCCTAGGGGATCGAGCTCACCGCTGGTTCTCTTCACTCCCCCCGGGGTCAATCTGCTCATTTTGTCAACTCTCGCGGGAGTTCCTGGCCCACTTCTCTGGGTTCGGATCCTACCTTACCTAGAAGCACCGACTTGCCAACATCCATCAGGACGAGAGCGAGACCGACCAGCAGTACCTGGAAAGGTTCGACAAAATCCTGCTGGAAGGTGAGCCAGTGAGCGAAGACACCAAGGTCGTCGCAGCGATGGCCGGACTCAAGAGGGGCACCGACCTCTGGAAGGAGATGCACCTCGCATGTCCCAATACTTACAACGAATTCCGTCATAAGGCGGGGGTGTTCGCGGCCATGCAGGAAGCACTGCTCAAAGAAGTTGGTGCCCACGAAGAAAGGAAACCCTACGGGAAGAAGTCCGGGGGCACCTACAAAGCCCCACAGAACTTAAAGGCCTTTGGCGAGGGAGACGAGCTCAAAGAAAAGCTCAATCAGGTCCTCACTGTCTCCGTTGACCACGTCTTCACTGCCGTCAAAGGCAAGGCCATACTGGAGGAGCCAAGGCGGATCCGCCAGGACCGCACGAAGCTCAACCCCAACAAATTCTGTGCCTACCATCAGGCCATCGGCCACTTCACCAGCGAATGCCGTGACCTCCTCAAACAACTCTGGAAATTTTACGAGGACAGAAAGTTGGCCGAGTTGGTGAAGAAGGCCCCAGCTAAAAGGCCAAGGTTCGAGAGGAGGGCTACCTCCGATGATGAGGAGGAGGAAGCGGACCAACCTGGTCCCCACAACAGACGGAGGGCACCTCCCCAGCCTCAGCAAAACATGGAGCCTACCCGGGAACTCTTAGTTCTCGAGGAGGAGATCGGAGCTACCAGAGGTCTCCAGGACGGAGGATCCTCCATGTCCAAGAGAAAGAGGAAGGCCGAAATCTGGGCCATAAACCAAGTCCAGGAAGGCAGCTCCGGCCCCAGGTCCGTCTCACAGCTTACTGATGGGCTGACATTTTCCTCAGCGGACCTGGAGGGGGTACTGATGCCCCACAACGACTCGTTGGTGATAACCGCCAACATCATGAACGTCTGAGTTCACAGGCTACTTGTGGACACCGGCGCGTTCACCAACATTCTCTTCAAATCCACCTTAGATGCCTTAGGTGATTTTGAGTTATATTTGGAGCCTAGCAATGCTAGGATAATGGGGTTCGGAGAAGCTGTAATCGTCCCCCTAGGCAGTATTAGGTTGAGCGTCCAGCTTGTATCGGCTGAGGAGCCCGAAAGGAGACTGACTAGGCTCATAGATTTCCTAGTTGTCGACCAGCAGTCCTCCTACAACGGGTTCCTTGGCCGCCCGTTTATTAATGAATTCAAAGTGGCGTGTTCGACCTACTACTACTGTTTAAAATTCCCAACTCCAAAAGGTGCCAGAACTATAAAAAGTGACCAGAAAAAGGCCCGAGAGTGTTTACTCCAAATCAAAGACAGCCGGGTCAAGAAGTCTGTTACACAGGTCCACATCCTCGAAGAGGACGTACAGATTCCTGCAGACGAGCCAAACCTCCTAGACGTCATCTCGGTCGAAACTGAGATGATGGAGGTAGGCAATTTGTTAGAAATCAACCAAGGCACTGGACCTGTGCAAGACACACAACCGACGTCCGACACCAATGGAGAACTTGGAAGAAACCCAAGTGTTGAGACCTGCGCAGGGATCAGTACCTGCGCAGGAGCAGCAACCTGCTCCCATGGAGGTGGTTGATGAAGCCCAAGATGGGGGACCTGCGGGAGGTCAAGAACCAACACCAATGGACGTTGACCCAACTCCCCAAGTCACCGCACCATCCCAAGTTGACAAACCACCGGAGGTGCTCACAGCTGATGAGCCCGCCCAAGCTGAAAGCCAACCCGATGACCTCGAACCACGCATAGGTCACGAGCCTGCGCAGATGTCACAAGAGGAGTGGGATGAGTTCATTAGCGACCCGAGGTGGAAAAATCAAAAGAAAAAAGCCACCCCGATAGAAGAATTGACGGCACTCCCTGTGGACCCGGAAAGGGACTTAGAACTTTTCATTGGTTCTGAGTTACCTGAACCATACCGGTCGAGGATGGAGCTGTTCTTAATGACCAACCTGGACGTGTTTGCCTGGTCCCACGAAGACATGACGGGGATTCCATTAGAACATGTCTGCCACAGACTTAACATAGATCCAACGAGGAGACCCGTACGCCAAAAGCGGAGGAAGTATGGACCAGACAAGTACGCAGCTCTAACTGTTGAGGTGGAGAAGTTGTTAGATAACAAGCTCATCAAAGAAGCATTGTGTCCACAGTGGGTCGCGAATCCCGTCTTGGTGAAGAAACACAATGGGACGTGGAGACTCTGCATTTACTTCACGGACCTGAACAAAGCATGCCCGAAGGACAACTTCCCACTGCTCACATAGACCAGCTGGTCGATAGCACCGCTGGCCATGAGATGATGACATTCATGGACGCTTTTGCGGGCTATCACCAGATAGCTCTACACTCAGATGACCAGGAACATACGACGTTCTACACCAACAAGAATATGTATTGCTGGGAAAGGATGTCATTCGGACTCATCAACGCCGGAGCCACCTACCAAAGATTGGTGAACAAAATGTTTGACCAACACATTGGCGAATCCATGGAGGTGTACGTGGATGACATAGTTGTCAAGAGTCTGAGAAAGGAGGACCACCTGGACCACCTAAAACAGATCTTCGACATACTGCGCCACTACAACATGAAGTTAAACCCCAAAAAGACCAGCTTCGGCGTACACTCCGGAAAGTTCCTGGGACACCTAGTTAGCCAGCGTGGAATTGAGGTCAACCCAACACAGGTCCAATGCATAATCGAGATGGGTATACCCAATTCCGTCCAGAAAATTCAAAGGCTGACTGGGTGCATGGCAGCCCTGAACAGATTCTTCTCCAGGTCCGGCGACCGAAATCATTCGTTCTTCGAGGCAATTAAGGCAAACACACGGAGGTACAAAGAAGCGGCCAAAGCCAACAAGCTCCACCTCAAAAACCACTTCGTTTGGACAAGTGAATGCCAAAGAGCCTTCGAGGACATCAAAACGTACTTGGCAGATACGCAGATCCTGTCAAAGCCGATACCTGGAGAGAAGCTGTATCTATACCTAGCCGCGTCGGAGGTGGCCATCAGTTTCGTCCTGGTCCGAGAAGAGGCGAAAACACACCTACCAGTGTACTACGTGAGCCAAGTCCTACACGAAGCTGAGTTACGGTACACCCCAACAGAGAAGCTGGCTTATGCACTGGTAATGAGTGTTAGAAAATTGAGGCCTTACTTCTTTGACCACCCGGTAGAGGTATTGACAACGTTCCCACTACGTCAAATACTACAGCGTCCAGACACCGCCGGACGCCTGCTGAAATGGTCACTAGAGATCAGCCAATACTGTATAACCTACGCACCCCGAACAGTGATCAAGGGACAAGCACTTGCCAACTTCATCATCGAGCTAACTTTCCCACAAGATCTGACGAGGGGGCGTATAGCTCCGTGGCATCTCTACGTGGACGGATCATCAACTAGCGTAGCAGCAGGCGCCGGCGTGGTCCTGATCAGCCCAGACAAACAAGTTTTCACCTCCGCAATCCGGTTCGACTTTCGAGCAACCAACAACGAGGTGGAGTATGAAGCGTTGATAGCAGAACTTAGGCTATCATTAGCTGTGGGGGCAACCAATCTTCAAGTTTTCGGAGATTCCCAGCTAATAATATCCCAAGTCCGGGGGGAATACGAGACAAAAGACCAGCAGATGATCACCTACCAGAAGATAGCCGCGCATCTGATCTCGATGTTTACGCAGGTTTACATCAATCAGATACCGCGGCTAGAAAACACACAAGCAGATGCTCTAGCCTGGCTAGCTACTAGCAACGGCGAAGCCAAATTCACGGAGGTTGTGATCACCACACTGAAAAACCCCTCGGCGTCCGATTACAAGGTAAATCAAACCTCGAGTGGGGGGCAGGAGGATAGCGAAGATGGTGAAGATTGGTGCACTCCAATCCAAAAATATTTGACAGACGGAACAACCCCCGTAGACACCTGGGAAGCCAGCCGGCTAGCAAAGCAAGCTGCCAGATATACTCTGCTGGATGGCCAACTCTACAAACGTGGATTCTCTCTACCCCTACTCAAGTGCCTAACTAAGAAGCAGGGGTCCGAAGTGTTAGAAGAAATTCACGAAGGGATTTGTGGGAGTCACGCTGGGGGGCAAGCATTGGCATACAAGACGATCAGACAGGGCTACTACTGGCCCACTCTTCGCAAAGATGCCATCAGCATCGCTCGAAGGTGTCGAAAGTGCCAACTTTTTGCACCTAACATCCACTCCCCAGCTAACCAATTTAAGTCAGTTTTTAGCCCGTAGCCTTTCGCGAAATGGGGAATCGACTTGATCGGCCCATTTCCACCTGGTAGAGGCGGTGTAAAGTTTGTTGTTGTAGCAGTAGACTACTACACTAAGTGGGCTGAGGCCGAAGCTCTCACAACAATAACCCAAGAGAGGATGATCGGCTTCATATGGAAGAACCTGATCTGCAGATTCGGGCTTCCGCAGTCGGTCATCACTGATAATGGAAGGCAGTTCGACGGACAGAAGTTGAGGGACTTCTGCAGTTCATGGAACATCAAGAAGCACTACTCAACTCCATATCATCCCCAGTCGAACGGCCAGGTCGAGGCGGTGAACAAGATTCTGAAACACATATTGAAGCTCTGCCTCAAAGAAAAGAAAGGGAGCAGGGCAGACGAACTCGCGGAGGTCCTATGGTCTTATAGAACTTCCTATAGGGCCAGCACCGGGGAGACCCCGTTTGCCCTAGCCTTCGGGACTGAAGACGTAGTCCCGGTTGAAGTCCAGAACAAGACTTGGAAGATGGTGGGGTATGATGAAGAAAAGAATGATGAAGCCCTGGCAGTAGAGAAGGATCTGATCGAAGAAACCAGAGCTTCGTCGGAAATGAAGAACGCCACCTACAAGCGCAGAGCAGAAAAGTATTACAACTCTCAGGTCTGAGACCTGGTGTTAAAAAAGAAATTGATGGCCCCACCGGGTGTATTCGGTTCAAACTGGGAAGGACCGTTCCGGGTCACCGCAGCCTGGCCAAACGGTACTTATGACCTAGAAGACGCGGAAGGCAAAGCTTCGTCATACACCTGGAGCGCGGCACATCTAAAAAAGTTCTACCAATAGACTAGAATCCTGTAATAGACTAGTCGAAGGTTAGCATCATAAATGTCGATGGCAACCGATGTAAATCACGTTGCTATAAAAAGCCAAAAAAATTCAGAAAAATTCCCAAGTGTTTGGACCTGTGCAGCTCTCCAACCAGGCGAGCTACACCAGGTCGCCCACCGCTCCAGGGAGCTCGCCAAGCTCAGCTTGCCCACGTACTCGAAAGTCCGCAGTGCGCAAGGACCAAGGTCCCAAGCGTTGTAATTAAATAGCTCGAAGGCAAAGGCCAAAGTGCCCAAGGTCGCGAAGGTACCCTTCTTAAAGGGTTGCTAAGCACCTACTGCCATAAGTCAGAAAAATTCGTGAAAAAGACGAAAAAATGTCTAAGGCAAGGTTCGTGAAACCCAATGGCCCAACGTGAATCAATCAATGTGCAGTTCGCTGCCTTAAGTGGCCTAAGACGAGCAATTCACTGCCCTAAGCGGCGTAAGACGAAGAATACGCACTCTAAAAATAGAGGTACAATTCGTAGTCGAAAGTGACATAAAACGAATGATTCGCTTCTCAAAGTAGAATAAGATGAACAATTATGTACCAGGAAAATAAACAAGAACGAGCTATTTCAAAAAATTACAACGTAAAAGCGCAAAGACGTAAATGAAAAGAGTTGGACAAAAAATGCTCGACTTATATTCAAAAGATACTTAAGAAATTTTCAAGTAAAAAATATACTTGAAAAAATCCTAAGTATGAGTAGCAGTGCTGGCCACAAAGGCCGACCAGCTGGCCATCTTTGAACTACAAAAAGCTCCTTCTGGGCGAGCTGCACGTGCCAGGCGAGCTGGATCTACTTAAAACAAAAATCAAAAGCTACAAAAATTGAGCTCCTTCTGGGCGAGCTCCACAACCCGGCGATCTATCATAACTCGGAAAAAAAAAACTAAACTAGGAAGGCAACAGAAAAGCAAGCCTAAGCCTCGGGGTCGATGACCTCTTGAGCAGGGGCGACCTGGCGGATGGGAAGGGCAAGCTCGACATCCGACGTGATGTTCCCAGAGAGTCCGCCAGCGTCGAGCTCACTAATGTTGATCATCGCGTCCCCGAAGACCTCTTGCATCTGCTCCATCGTCGGCGGGACCGTGCCTCCAGCATCCCCCTCGGCACCCTCAGCCTCCTGGGCAAGGTCGACAGTCAAGACCTGCTTCGTCTGAATAATGTTGAATTTTTTACGAGCAACGTCAAGTTTGATCCCATAGCCCGCGAGGTCTCCGATGTTTAGCTCCGTGCCGGGGGGGATCGTAGACTTCTCCAAACAATCTTCGAACTCGCTGACAAGGGCTTCCCACTCGCTATCATTGTTGATCCGCGTCCATTGGAAGAAGCAGATAACCTCAGCAAAACAAAGCACATAGCCCTTGTCAGTGGCGACCACCTCGGCGAGCTCCAATGCCTCGGGCGTGAGGGCGGCATCAGAGCGACTCTTAAGCTCGGCGATCTCTAGGGCCTTGGCGGCGACCTCGTCCCGCAACCTCTGACACTCCTCTGAATTCTCCCGGCTCTGACCCCGTAGAAACCCTACCTCATCCCGGGCCTGAGCGAGCTCCTTGCCCTGTGTGGCAAGTGCTCGGCGAGCTTCCTCGAGCTCGACCTGTTGCTGGCGGAGGTCGGCCTGAAGTTTCTCCGCCTTCTTGATGGCGAGCCTTTCCGCCTCCAGTGAAGCCTTCGCCTTGGTCTCCACCCTCGCGAGCTCCTCGAGAGCCTTTTTCCGCTCGTCGCCCACCTTATTAAGCGCTTTCTTCATGTTGTGGCGAGCTCTGTCTGCGGCGGCGATCTCATCGGTGATGAGCTGGGCCGCCACCATTGTTGCACAAGCATAGTGCATCGCCAACCTCACCTTGTTGATGGGCTTTTGCCTCTCGATCATGGCGAGCTCCGAGGCGGAGAGGTACTTGGGGGCCTCAGTGAATATCCGGCGAGCTGACCCCTCCGGAAGATCCCTCGACGAGCTCAGGGCCTTGCACCGCTCGGCGGTGTGAAGAGATTCAGGTCGCTGCGGGAGCTCGACGGGAGTATACCTGCACATGTTCGAATCAGTTAGCAAAAATCATGAAAATCACAATGGCTTCCAACTTCAAAAGAGATCGCCCACTTACCCGAACCTATCAGGGTTGAGCCCGAGGAGGGTATCATCCCGGATAGGGACCCCGTAGGGAGACGGCGGGGGCGCACTCTGAGGAGTTGGAGGCGCTTGAGAAGGTTGAGTAACGAGAGCTCGCCCTGACCCCGCTTGGGTTGATCCAGAGCCCCCTCGGCCGATGTGCTCGACGGAGCCACCCTCAGTCCTAACCCGCTTGACGAGGCGAGCTTCTTCTTCACTCACTCGCGAGCCATCTCCCCGGTGGAAGGCTCGTTTAGTCTGGTGGGGCGGAGGGGGCTGGGTGCCCCGTTCAGGGTTTGAACCTCAGCCCACCCCTTTTTTGGTACCGGCGACCTTCTCCTTTGTTGTGGGAGGCGCCGAGGTCCTCTAGGAGCCAGAGCCCCCAGCCTTATCAGCGGCTTGGGCGAGCTCTAACTTCTTCGTCGCGTCCAGAACAGCTCCCGAGGGGATGCCTTCCCTTCCCGGATGAGGTTTGCCCATGCTCAGCTGCCGAGCTAAGAAGTGGTAGGCTTCAGGAATTTCAACGGGCGGGAGCTCGGCAGTGGGACCTGCACCTGTAAGACAAGTGATAAGTAATCCTGCGATCTCAACGTATGGGACGTCGAGCTATGAGAACTTCAAAATGGAAAAGATTAAAACCTTGAGCAGCGAGGTTGTGTGGCGAGGTGATGAGGCCGGCGAGCCTGCGACAGTGATGTTGGCACAAATGTTCGATCTCGCGATCTTTCTTTTCTCGCAAACAACACACTGTCCGCACAAACTCGAAGCCAATTGAAATCTCCGGCTTCCCGCAGTCAAACCTGCAAAAAGATAGATTAGGTCAGTAATCTAATCCGACGCACACACACTAAGGTACGCCACCTACAACTCGCCTCCCCGTAAGTCTCGGGAGTAGGGATGCGCCCTCCACGACCATTAGAAGCCCGCCAATCTCCCCCGATAAAGAAGAACTGCTCCTTCCAGTCCCGAATTTTATTGGGGAGGTCGCCCAAGAATTTACCCCCCGGGCGAGCTTGGAAAGAATAATATCCTTTCCCCTCCCTAACTTGCCGGATCACATTGAAAAGCTCGCTAATCTCCGCCGTACTTAGTCGATTTTCATAGCCCTCGAGGCCGAAAACTGTCAAAGCTGCCAACAGGTTGCTCCATGCGTTAGGAGTAAGCTGCGTAATGGCGAGGCCCGTGTCCGCCAGAAACTGCCCGATGATGGGGTGAAGGGGCAGGGTGAGCCCGGCCTTCAGAGTGTGATAGTTGATGGTTGTAAGTCCGGTAGGGGGGAGGTCTGCTCGCTCCTTCTCCTCGGCGGCATACATAAATATATCCAACGGAATACGGAACCACCTCCGAATATCCGGGAGGGCAAACTCGCTGACGATGCTCTCCACCCCGTTTACTTTGAGGTCGGATTTACCAGCGGCCTTTCGGACTGGAGCTCGCCGAGGCAGGGGGAAGCTCGCCCCATAGGCCCCCACATATTCATTCCAGTCGAAGTCATGCACGACCTCGACAGGGATTTGACGTTCCGGAAGTTTGGGAAAGGGAAAGTCGATAAAATGGAGATATTCATAAGTGACCTTGCAGGAGCTCGCCCGAGAGTTCGCATGCCAGCTCGCCCACACATGTCATGAGTCATGATGAAGGCGAGCTGGGGGGCAATTGTTGATGGGCGAGCTACTCGAGGCAAATTAGAGAATCAAGATATCACCTAGGAGGTCGCCCGTGAGATCGCCAGAGTGCCAAGCGCACCTCCGGGCACCAAGGCGTCGGAGCTCGCCTGAGTGTTCATCTCTGAGCTCGCCCGGGTGCTCATCTATGAGCTCGCCCGGGTGCTCATCTCTGAGCTCGCCCGAGTGCTCACCTAGGAGCTCGCCTGTTAGTCGATAGGACCCCGATGGTGCGCTCTTTTGCCCTCCGTCCGGTTTATCCACAAGGGTGGTTTACGGCGAGGTTTTTCATGAGGCCCATCTAGTCTAAGGGACCAGGACGAAGGTTGCGGACCTTCGCCATCACCGGAAGCCAAATAGGCTCGTAAGGTGCCGTCTCACACCCGCATACCTATAAATAAGACATCTCTTGTAACTACTACACAATTCTCACATTCCACACAATCAATACAATCCTTACTACAATATTTCTCTCTCTAAATTCTCTACTCTCCCTCCCCATATTATATCCAAGAACACAAATCATAAGATTATTGTTTGGTAGAATTAACCCGATATAAAGCCATATAAATGAACACCGATCGGTAAATCCTATCAACAAAAGTCACTTTTAATAAAAATATTATCAATTTTTAAAAGTGATAACATTTTAATTAATAAGTGGTAGATTTTAGGATGATTTACATATAGGTTCAAAAAAATCAATATATTTACAAATAGGTGTTGCGCAAGAAAAAACGTGCTTTTATGTAAAAAAAATGTGCTTCTATGCAAATATTGTGAACCTATTTGTAAATATAGTGACCTTTTTAAATCAATATGTAAATCACTCTAGATTTTAAGTTAAAAATAAATCAAATAGTGTATGTCTCACATTACAAGACTTATACATAATATAACTATATAAACTTTAAAATGATAAAAAAAAAATACTAAAACACAGAAAAAAATGCTAACTTTTTGTATAAACTTCAAGCAGTTGATAAGCTTTTAGTGATCTCTTCCATGGGTATTGATCTTCAATGAAGATTCATGTATCTTTGGCATAGTCAAATGCATCGTCTAATCACAATCCTTTAGAGTATGTTTGTTTTAGGATTTAAAGGGTCGTAACAAGTCATAACTTTGAAATCCTAATATGTGAAAATCTTGATGAATAGTAAAAGTGTGTGTTTGTTTTGGGATTTTAGTAGGGTATAATGTTACTTTATGTCAAATAAAAGTATGATAATGATTGATTTTATAGGTATAATAATAAGTATAAACCGTATAATAGATATTTTATGAGTGTTGTGCTGAAAAGAGTAATAATAGGCTTAATAGGTATTTTTAGATGCGGATTGAGTTTGGGATGTGAAATCCGGATGTTACATCCCAAACTCGTGTAGAGAAGTCCTACGTCCATCCGTACTAGTCCCAAAACAAACATACCCTTATGGTTTAAGTCCAATATATGTTGGATTGAACGCATAAGTGGAATCATGTCATCAAGATACATTTGGATGTATATGTATGTCACTAACGTGAATGGTACACAAACACATGTAGAAATTAAAAAGTAAATTTTAAGTTTCATATTTGTAGTTAAAGAGTTTCATAAAAACTCATATGAAATGTTTCGCAGCATAAAATATCCATATTAAAAAATTTGTAGATCTTTACCGGGTCACATCAGATGTGGACAATTATTTTCAAAATCCGTGCAAGCAGAATTTTCAGGATTCTCAGTTGTTTTAATATATAAGCAAATGTATATTACTATAACACAAAATGGGTGTTACTATCAGATTAAATATTTTTTTATATATATTCATTTGGTGCATAAGAAGGATGGCAGTGAGTGGTTCCTGATAAATATTTAATTCTAGTCATTCAGGAGCTTTTGGATGAATTGCATGGGACAACTTGGTTTACTCAATTGGATTTATAGGTTGTGTATAATCAAATTCGAATAACTCCAGAAGATATTCCTAAAATGGTTTTGAACACATTTGGGTCATTATGAGTTTGTAGTTATGCCTTTCGTTCTTCAAAATGTTACTTCGACATTTCAGGCGACCATGAATGATTTTTATGAGATTTTGGTTTGCAGTGCTCATTGGGATTCTCATATTTTAGATCTGCGTAAAGTGTTAGGTATTTTAGCTCCTACTTCTTTTGTTGTTAGCCCCAAGAAGTGTTCTTGGTTTGATAGAATATTTGGGTCATATAGTGTCTACGAATGGTGTGCAGATGCATCCAAATAAGGTGACTATTGTTCCTCAATTGGTAATTCCTCGGTCTACAAAGAGCGTTTGCAGATTTTTAGGACTAACGTGGTATTATCGTCATTTCATCCAAGATAATGGGAAGATGGCGCTTCCTCTTACGCCTTATTGCGGAAGGAGGCGGAGGGCAATTTTCATTGGGGCTGCATTTGAGACTCTGCAACAAGCAATCACAATCATCCCAATATTGGCAGTTCCAAATTTTGATTTTGAGGCAAGTAGGCAACTCGAGTACGAAGGGGCAATTCCCCTGATAGCAACAAGTAATTTTCCTATAATTATTCTTACGATTTTGTTCGATTTCACACATTAGGAGAGTCTATATGCACTAGTGTAATTACTTTAACAACTAG
The DNA here is from genome assembly GCA_026898435.1 of Prunella vulgaris. Lineage (NCBI taxonomy): Eukaryota > Viridiplantae > Streptophyta > Magnoliopsida > Lamiales > Lamiaceae > Prunella > Prunella vulgaris. The sequence continues at coordinate 567,132 of JAPKLY010000306.1, forward strand.
TTTCAAGTGTAATCGAGTTAATCGTGTTTGCATCCCAGAACAGATAGCGGTTGGAGTGGTGGTGGGAATTGTGGGCTATGGTTATCTGGCTTTAAGGCCACCTTCTCCCAAAATCTGTGGGTCGTTGGGGGGGCCTCCGGTGACTTCACCGAGGGTAAAAGTAAAACTAGAAGATGGGAGGCATTTGGCCTACAGGGAGAGAGGCCTACCCAAAGAAGAGGCTAGGCACAAGATCATTTTTGTCCATGGCTTTGATGACTCTAAAGACTTCAATGTGCTTCTTTCAGAAGTAAGCGAAATCTAATAATGCCCTAGTAACACTGCTTTTATAGATTTGAGAGAATCTGTTTAGTTACTTGAAGAAAGTTTGATTACACATCTTGGAGGCTACTGCGAATGTCTGAATATTTTATTTCTTTTGCTTATGTTGCTGGAATTTGTGTCACCATTTGCCCTGTTACTATAAAATGTTATATAGGAAATGATTGGATTCAAGATGCTGAAATTGCACAGTAGAATTGATTTAAGGTAAAATGAGTTACGAAAGCATAGGAGATGATCATATTCTTGTTAACACCCTCTTTTGTATGTGGTCATTAAGTATCAGCAGAGTGTTACCTCATTGCCTGTATTTTTTTTATTTATCACATCCAAATTACTTTCAGTCTGTAATTATCCTTTTTGGTTTGTTGACATCCAGGAACTTATAAAGGAATTAGGTATATATATCCTGCAAGTGACCCAAATCCTACAAGGTCTGTGAAAAGTGATGCATTTGATATCCAGGAGTTGGCTGATAAGTTGCATCTTGGGCCCAAATTTTACGTGATTGGCGTTTCCATGGGAGCTTATCCGATTTACGGCTGCCTACATTACATCCCGCACAGGTAAACCTACATGTGATTAACTTCAATATCTATGTCTCTCTCATTTCATTTTTCGTTATATATTGAAGGTTATCAGGGGCCGCACTTGTAGTGCCCTTTGTTAACTTCTGGTGGAAGAGCTTTCCTGCTAATCTATCACAAGAAGCTATGGGGCTGCTGCCTGTTTCGGATCAATGGACATTTCGAGTTGCACATTACACCCCATGGCTTTTATACTGGTGGATGACTCAAAAATGGTTCCCAAATTTGAGTGCCATGAGCGCTGTTTTTAGTCGGTCAGACCTAGAGACTGTGAAACAGTTGTCTGCACCTCCAAACGAGAGTCAGGTAATATTTCATTTTCTAAAATATGGAGAACATGATCGCGACAAAGAAGACATAGGATGGTCTGATAAATCTACTTCTGAATAGCGTTTATAAAGCGGAGAAAACTGAACTACAGCTAAAATCCTTTTGGAAATTATTATTCAGTTCTTCACTTAGTACAGCAAGCCCTGAATTTTAAACAGATGGATTTCCGAATGCAATCTCAACTGATATAAATCCTTAATAGTTAACTAAGGTAGTGTTATTACAATTTTGTGATATCTATTTCCCTGAAACCATTTGAATTTGTTCTCATAATGTCTGAAGAATGATATCCTTAATGCATATATACTTGAATGTGCAAGAGTAATGACACTTAATATCCATCTACTCTGGGGGGAACTGTTCTGGAACATTTGCTTAGTTCAAAATTTCTACTTCTTATCATCTTTTTGGTGCTAAAATACCATTGTTTGCTCTTTCTAGGAGAAGGTACGGCAACAAGGTGTTCATGAGTGTTTGCATCGGGACATGATTGCAGGCTTCGGAAAATGGGAATTTGAACCCGCGAATATCAGCAATCCTTTCCCTAACAACGAAGGCTCTGTTCATCTTTGGCAAGGATATGAAGACAAGTATATTCCATACCAGCTGAATCGACATCTATCCCAAAAACTTCCTTGGATTCATTATCACGAGATTCCTGATGCTGGGCATCTCGTGATGTACAACACAACGATTAGCGAGGCCATCTTCAAGGCACTCTTGCCCTCTTAATGCGTATAAAATAACTGAGTTGCTTCTGTTATTATAAGATCAAACTAAATAACTAAGAGGAACACTATATAATCTTCTTGGGGAGGATAGATAACTTCATCCTTTAAAATAAACACACCCTTAGCCTATATGAGTAC
>JAPKLY010000307.1:0-19327 GCA_026898435.1 Prunella vulgaris
AAAATAAGTGTATAGGATTGTGTGTGTATTTGTGTGTATATAGTAACTCTCCCATAAAATTTTATATAATATAAAACTGATATTTAAGATTCACTAAGTAATATCATTGCTCTTATAATTTTTATTCTATAAAAATAAATAAATATATGTAAAATAACAACAATTTATAAGATAGTAACACACATTTACTCTAATAGTAACACATATTTGCTCTACAGTTTATGTTATTATATGTGTAAATGTGTGTTACTATATGAGCAAATATGTGTTACTGTAAGGACAAAATTTATTTTTATAAAAACGTAACATAAATTTTACCTTATAGTAACATGTATTTGTTAATAAAGTAATACAAAGTAAGAGCAAAATTTTAAATTTATTATACAATATTATTTAATATTTTTAATTCAATGATTTAAAAAAAAAAAAAAGTAAGGAGCTTTGAGCTATTGCGTAGGGAGTACTTCCTTCAAACCTGGAAGAGTGGATATATTAGTCGCGCCGCCTATTTTCATGGGGTTAACCCCGTACAAGCGCGTGTTTACATTTTTTTTTTAATTCTATTTTTAGAAATTTCGATCGTAGAAATTTTTATATAAGTTTTTGTCCATAAATAATACTATGCCTCATTTAATTCATCAATATTTTGCCCATACACATGTACCGTATGTCATTATTTACATGCTCTACTTGCTCATACTTGATTCTAAATTGAACTATGAGAAGTTAAATTACTGTTGTGTACGTTTCAAATTTGCTAATTGATTTAGGAATTCATACTTTTAACTGAAGATAAAGTGTACTAACATTATGCATATATTGAACTAATACGTCTGAATAAGGATTTTCCATGCGTACGAAATTATATGCCTATTTTTTATCAAACTTTACCAATTCATGTTATGATAATTAGTGATATAACAAACTTGATATAATTTGAGTAAAGTAATATATATGAATTATTTAAAACTTGTAGATAATAATAACTTTTATATGTGAAATTGCTCTTGCATGTTTATAATTCTCAATAAAGTCTTCACACTTGGCACTAAAATGCTTGAATAATTTGCAACATTAGAGTGATATGATCAAAATTGAAACTGGACTCGGACAACATAAATTGCCCATATTTGCTACTTAAATAGTTCTGATTTTAATCTTGTAACATAAATTGCCCATAATTATCTCATGCAACATATGTGATGAATAATTTATACTTGCAACTACTCGTCAATTGGATATTGGCAATTGCACAATATATTATGATGAAATGCATGAATACTTGATGTTTATTTGTAACATGAAACATGCCTCTACCACTATAAAAAAAAAATGTTCTGAGACCGATTAGCAACCGCCTAGTGGGAGTAGCTAATATTAGCGACCGCCTTTACAAAAAACTTCATGATTGTCTTGACCCGGTTGCTAATTTATCCGGATCATGGCCTGAATAGGTTCTCTAATTTTGAGATCATTCAATGGTGGTTTGTCCATATTAAGATTGGACATTTAATTGGGCTACTTGAGGGCCATTAGGAGGTCCAATCTTAAGTCTCCTAAAGTCCCCTCAAGTAGCCCAATTAAATGTCCAACAATGAATAATGTGATTAAAATAAAAGAAATAATTTTGTGCCCAAAAAATTTTTTTTTTTAAATTATGAATTTAAATTCTTGATACATTTTATGGAAAATAGATATGTATCTTTTAATACAAGAATATCTAATAAAATCAAGATCTTATTGAATTAATAAATTCAAGATAATTTCGAAAATAATGAGTAAGATTAGAATATATTTGATATTCAAGATCAAGATTTGGAATATTTGATGTTTAAGATATTCAAGATATTTGATCTTGAATCCTCATTATAAATATGAGATGAAACAAGACATCAATAACACAACTTCTTGGTTCATTTTTTTCAAAAATTCAATAATATTCTTTTTCTTGTGTTGAAATTAGATAGCTGTCTAAGTGGAGGATTACTTAGATAGCTGTCTCTTAGAGAGCTCTAATAAGAGTTCTCTAAGTGTAAATCTGTATTAGTGATTTCAAGCATAGGGCAACAAAAATATTCTTTTTCTTGTGTTGAAATTATTCGTGTGGCCACCCACCAGGTGTACGAGTAAGAAAAATGGAATACTTGAGAAGGCCTTTTAGGTTGATCAAGTTGATTGATTGGAGTCAGAACATAGGGTGCTCAAGTTTTCACATTACTTTACTATTAGCTTAATTGTAGATTTTCCTACACAATTAGCCATGGGCTAATCCACTTGTGCATGGAGAGAATTTCGAGTAGTGACCGGCTTGGGCATCGTGGTAGTTAAATATTAATGGAAATAATATTTTACTTCATCGATCAGAAATTAGACTAAAAAGAGACCAAAATGATCTTAAAAGCATTAGAAATCCCTGTTATAATTCTAGTAAGAATTTATCTTAATTTAGTCAACAGTAAAAAAGAATTCAAACCTCAGCTTCCAAGGCGAGCTCTACTTAATTTGTACAATGCAAGAGCGAGTGGAATTCAAGTAGACTCTCAACTTTCAGCTGCTCCACCGAAAAAAACACAAGCAAATGACCCACAGTCGCGACCGAAGGATCCAAAATCTTTCTCACCCAATCAATTGACCCTACTAGAACCTTACTTGCCTCTTTATTTTCTTGAATACATCCTTCGCCTCGCATAGCAGTTCCAGATCCTCAAAATCTTCCACTTCCATATCTAAATTCACGCCTACGCGTATAAAATTGGTTTGCACGGAGACAACCATGCTGATTTGAGCGAGGCCGGAGGACCGAAAATGAATTAATGGTCAGTGAGTGTTGTAGGGAAACAGAGAAGAGGGGTTAGCAAGGAGTGGTTGATGAGACGTAATTGTTTGCGGAGAGTGGGCATTAATGGTGAAAATGGGCTTAAAGAAAGGATTAAATTGTGCAAATGCATGAACAGCTATAATTCCAGATTTGGTTAGGTTGGGTCAGATTTGGTAATTTTTTTTAAAAATCTCACAACTATAATTCCAGATTTTTTCGCTACCAGATATGTTACAATTTAGACAAATGCATATTACTAATAGGCAAAATATGTGGTACAATCAGATTAAATGTTGTTTTCTTTACATATATTCATTTGTTTTTGTAGAAATAATATTTTTTTTATAGAATCTAATAAAAATGTGTGTTACTATAAAAAAAAAATTATTTTTTCATAAATATTTATGAGAAAACAATATATTTTATTATAGTAACACACATTTTACTTTTGTATTATATAAAAATAACTGAATATATATAAAATATAATATTTTATAAGATTGTAACACATATTTGCTCTAATAGTAACACACATTTGCTCCCCAATTTGTGTTAAAATATGGGCAAATATGTGTTACAATATGAGCAAATATGTGTTACTGTAAGAGAAAATGTACTTTTATAAGAATAAATACGTATTTTTTAATTTAATCATAATTTGTTTAAATCTAGGTATATTGATTCATATATTAACACACATCTTTACTATTTTATATGTGTTATTATATAAAAAATTAATTATTATATCTATACAAATAAATAAAGAGCAACACTTGTGTAGAATTTCTACCGTGGAAATATCCATTTTTGAAAAATTCGCGGGTCTAAACGGGTCGGGTCGGATCTGAGCATTGTTTTTCAAAATTCGCGCAACTTGTAATTTTAGATTTTTTCACTCTCATGTATATGATTAGGTTCATATTTGCATCAATTTGTGCTCATTTTAAGATGAATTTCTAGATTTTTGAATGAATTTAGAGCCTTAATTGTTATCTATTTTGTTAATTGTTATTTGAGCTCCGTTGAAAATTATTATTCATTTAATTAAGTGATTCTAAAAGTTTAATCAATTTTTGGTGATTTAATTAATGAATATAATTTTGGTCCAGGTTATTGGCACTAGCCTTTTTAATAAATACACTATCCTGATTAAGACATTACGCATTAAATGAATACACTACCTCTTGAATTCCTAAATTATCCTATTAATTTTTCTCTCCCTCTTCTCTTCCCTTTTCATTTTTTCCTTCGGTATCTCCTCTTCTACTCTCACTTCCTCTCTTGGTCTAATGTCACCTTACTCCACCCACATTCATAACCGGCACCAATCAACAACATCCTCATCCTTCGACACTGTTCTCCACATGCATAGGTAAGTTTTATTTTCGTATCTTTTTTTTTTCGAATTGATTTTGAATGGTGGTGGTGATTTTGAGGATTTAGTAGATCTTGAACAAATATCTCTTTTCGAATTTTTTCAAAGATTGTTTTGTTATTTTTGAATGATTTTACTAATTGTAATGTTATGTGGCTAATTAATCTATGGAAATCACTCAAACAATAATCAAAAGATGGTAATTGGAATTATTAAGTTAAATGTAGAGAGAATTATAGAGAGAGAAATTTTATAAATGGGTTCTTTGTATTTGGATTTCAGATCCCTTCAAATGATCTATTTTTACATATTTATACCCTTTTTTAAGGATGAGGTGGCATCTATTTAGGCCACATGGCTTCTGGTGGTGACAAGTGTCCTCCACTTGTCACCCCTTGGAAGTTTTACCCCACTAACTCTAGCCTAAATGACTCGAACTCTTCATACGGGTTCCTTAGACATCTTGTGTCTTTCTTCCTTCGAAGAAGGGACGAGCAAGGGGGCGAGCAGTGTGGCGAGCAAGGGGGCGAGCATTGTGGCGAGCAACATAGGCTTATACCCTTGGCTTGCTGCCTTGTCATATTCAGGCTGAAAGCGAGCTTGGAGGCGAGCAGGCGGGCGAGCACGAAGGCGAGCAACTGGGGGATGGCCATGTAGGCTTGTTGTTTCGACACATCTGGGCTCGGGCGAGCATGTGGGCGAGCACCCTAGCGAGCACGTGGGCGAGCAGCTTACCCTTTCCTGCTTGTTTACACTTGGGTTATTATCTAATCTTCAAGCTTAGGTCCTTTTATCAACATTTGCCCCTCAGTATATGCTTTGATTTGACATCAAAGTATATACTGGAATTGATCTTTATCACGTAGGCGAGCATCTGGGCGAGCAACTTAGCGAGAAACATGGTGCTCGCCTTGGTGCTCGCCCTCCTGCTCGCTTTCTCTCTCTTCGGCAATTGAGGCGACGCTTCGGGAAAAGAGGCACCTCCTCGTTTCGTTTGTCAATCAGTCGCACGAAAAGGCGTGCCTTTTCAGAGACTTTTCAACAAAAATTTTGCAACTTGGTCCCTGAAATTCTTTTCCCTCTTTCACTTTGACCCGAACGTATAAATAGGGGTTTCTTAAGTCACTATTCATCTTTTTCTTCACTCGCTATTTCTCTTCTCGAATTCCAGGCGATCCCATCCCCGGGCTCTTTCCGACGACTTTAGCAATCTTTACTACTCCGGCGACCGGTTTTGTGACTCAACATCTCAGGTAATTCCTCAATTCCTTTCGTCTTTTCTTTACATTACCTTCATTTTCTTTTAATTTTTGCATGTCCATTTTATGTATTTGTTTGTCGGATTCTTTGCCAGAATTTCTGACCGGAATCTCGTTGATGACGCCCGCAATCCATAGTTAACACACCCTAGGATCAACTTTGTCTTTTCTCCTTTCTTCTCAAATTTATGTCGTCATCCTCTAGTCGGATGATTTCTCACCAGAATCCGGGCAAACGACCCATGGTGGAGAACATAGAGGAAAGTGGCCCGATCGCGGGCTTGTCGTCGGTTCACTTGGCGGGATCTGATTCTGCGATTGAGGAGGTCAACCGGCTTTTGGAGAGAGGAGGCGAGCAAGCCAGCGAGGAGGCTGGCGAGCATCCCGGTGAGCAGATGGGCGAGCAAGAAATCGAGCAGCCCGTTGCTCGCCCAGAGGGGGATGATACGGAGGATGTAGAGACTATCTCTAGTAGTGATGATAGCGACGACTCTATTACTGAGTGGTTCGAGTCTATCAGCTTCCCTCAACCGCACATGTCCGAGAGGTCCATTCCTGAAGGCGTTGCGCATGAGTTCGACTGGAGAGCATACTACGAGCGATATGCCGCCGATTTCCCGACTCCTCCTCGGTAGTATCGAGAACTTGAACAAGGTGACCGTACAAGCTACAAGACGAACACCATAGTGAGTGTCATTGACGAGGACGATCTTGACCACATCCGAAGGGAATAGCATATCCCCTGCGACGTCACGATGTACGCTCCTCGGGAGAAAGAAAGAGCTAACTGTCCCCCGGAAGGATTAACAGTCATAAACGTGCATACGTTGGCTTCTGGTGTGACGTTACCCCTTCACCCCCTCATCGGGCGCTTTTTGGAGACGACGGGTTTAGCGATCACACAGTTGACCCCCAACGCATGGACGTACCTGATATCACTATGCATGGTATTCGCCTTGGAGAAGTACAAGGATCGCTTGACTCCTCAAGAGGTGAATTACACCCTCTGCCTTAGCAAGTGCTCTGAGGAAGGCCAGGGTTATTATTACCTTAAAGCGAGGAGCGATATGAAGATCCTTGAGGGATTGCCCAATAAAGTGAGAGACTGGAAAGAACAATTCTTTTTCATTGGTGGTGACTGGCGGGCTCCTAATAACAATGAGGGTCTCGGGGGACGTATAATGTCCCCTATTGAGTTTGGCGAGTTACAGCGTAGGACTCATTTGTACTTTAGATTCCACCCTTGTTAAAATATCTGACTTTCTTTGTTGTTTGTGTCTACAGGCTTGATCCCTCAGCGTTGGAAGAAGACTAGCTTGTCTGAGGAGTTCAAGTTCACCTGTATTCTTGTTTGTCGTCGGAACAAGAAGGACAGAACTTTTGATTACTTAAACAAATTCAGCTGCCGCGTTGCCTCGGGGTTAATCACCACTCCTCACCATCTGCGAGCTCAGGTTGTTCGTCCCGCAGGTATAACTATTTTGATTTCTTGTTTAGTATTTCTTGACTTTGAGATTTCATGAGATTTCATGAAAGTTTTCTAACTCTTTTTGCCTCTTCATGCTTGCAGTTCCTGAAGTGTCTATCGCCATCCCTCCATCTTTCAAGACTTTAAACCAGAAATTTAGGATGGCACGTACCAAGAGGAATCCTCCATCCGTGGTGTTAGCCGCTCAAATTGCTTCTAAGACTACCAAGAAGATTGGTGGTTCCGGGCCGAACACCCGATCTGCTGCCCCTCGGGCTCCTCGTACCGAGGATCGTCAAGCTCCGAGCGATTGTCAGAGCGGTGGTAACCGGTGAGTGCTTCGAGGAGATGGTTCACGCATTGAGCGTGAGGGTGAGGCCGCTAAGAGAGCCAGAATGACAAGATCTTCAGCCCCAGGAGGCTCTGGCCGGGTCGAGACTCCGGAGTCAACTCTTCCTGCCGCTGCTGGCACTTCCTCCGCTCCTGCCCCCATACGATCTGTTGGGCAGTTGTCGGATGTCTCGATTCTTGGATGGGATCAGGATCGAGCAGCAGGGTAATACTCTACAAACCTGTAGCATACTTATACTTTGAATATTTTTCAGATTTGTTTTAGACTTGTTTGAATTTTTACTCAGTTACGATCCCTCACGTTACCAACACCGGAGCGCAACTCTACATCATTTCGCACTTGCCCGACCTCCGAAGTCTCTCAACGAGCTCAAGGGTTCCACTCGCCTTACCGTCGAATCTGCCGTTCGGCACTGGTCTCAGCCTCAAGAGGACATCATTCAGCGCCAGTCAATGACGGATAATATCCGTACGGCCATGCATCATACGAGTGGGGCTCTTTTCAGTGCTCAGCGCGCCCTTGAGCAAGCCGTGACCTTAGAGAAGGCTTATGCGGTGCTGTCAGATAGTGCGAGGAAAGAGAGGGATGAAGCTAAAAAGAAGATAGCTATAGCAGAGGCCAAAGCCAAGGCCTCTTTGGATGCTGAAAAGTCGGCCATTGCCAATTCTGAGAGGGCCCAAGCTGAGGCTGAGAGTTTACGTGCTGAGTTGACGAGCTTGCGCGCTCAGTTGGAAGAGAACAGAGTGGCTCGAAGGAGGATTACCGAGTTGGAGAATGAACTCCAAACTACTCAGACCCAACTTGCCGAGCACAAAGCGGCCCACACTGATTGCTATACGACTGAGGCTGTTGCTAATATTCGAGCCGAGTCTTCTGACTTCGGCTTCGTTTATGCCTTTGCCGAGAATCTGCGGGCGAGGACCCCTGGACGGCCTTAAAGAAGGAGTTCACCGACTTCCTTACTGAACGTCCTCTCAAGGAAGGTTTGGTGGTGGATATCGGGGATCTTGAGGAAATTGGAGTTAATTTAAGTGTCGTGCCTCCGACGCTTAAGATCATCGGGGGAAACTATCCGCCTCTTCAGATTAATGCTGAGGATGATGTGATGGTGGACACCGAGGGTCTATCTCCTTTCGAGGTCCTTCCGGGTCTTTCCCCTTCAGGCGCCGGCGAGCAGGTGGGCGGCCAGGCAGGCGAGCAGGCCGTTGGGCTTGTGGGTCAGGGCCGCAAACAGGCTGGCGACCAGGCTGGCGAGCAGGTGGGCGACCAGCCTGGCGACCAGTAAACTGGTTTTGCTACATTTTGCTTCTTTGTTTTAGCATTTTCTTCTTTTGCAACTTTTTGCTTCCTACGCCCTCGAAGGCGCCCCATATGTACCTGACCATCCTTTTGATATTAATGAATTTCGTGGTTTCCTTATGCGTTTAATTACATTTGAGCTTTGTCGATATTCCTGTCTAAGTTATTTATTGCTCATTCTTCATGTATGGTGTTTTAATTGATTCGTCTTACTTTTCCTTTTGCGGAATCGCGAATTTACACCTCATTTTTCATCTCTCTAGATGTAGGCTTATTGATTGGTAAGGACCCCCTTTTAATGGCATAACCTTAGGGTTAGTCTCAATACCTTGCCTTTATTGTGGACTCGCAAGTCTTGTGAGCTTATAACTTAAGACATCTTTCGACACATCAATTTGAAAGGAAACCTCTCTATTTAATAGAATAATAACTTTACAGATTTGTCTCCATCTATTATGGACCTGCTTGCCCCTATACATGTTGGACAAGCAAGGTTTTCTTGAAAAATTTACATAAGTCTTCATTGGTAGAATTTCTTGAGATGTGTCGCATTCCACGTGTATGTCGAAGGGTTACCTTGTATATCCTCCAGGTCATACGTCCCATTTGGCAACTTTTTATTACTTTGAACGGACCTTCCCATTTCGGACCAAATACTCCAGTCGGGACTGCTAATATCCTTCGCATCACCAGGTCGCCAATTTGGAATTTTCTATCTTTTACCTGCGAGTTGTAGTATTTCTCGGCTCATCGCTTATAGACTGCATTCCTCAATTCTGTCGAGGTTCTTGTTTCTTCAATCAAGTCTTTTTCTACTGCCATATCATCTTCATTTGCTTCCTCATTGTATTCGAGTATCCTCCACGTCCGATGTTGGACCTCTACTGGGATGACTGCTTCAACTCCGAAAGCCATTGTGAACGGTGTCTCCTCGGTACTTGTTCTGTAGGACGTTCTGTAAGTCCATAAGACTTCCGAAAGCTCGTCGGCCCAACTGCCCTTTCTTTCTTCTAACTGAATCTTTAGAATGTGTTTCAAGATTTTATTCACTGCTTCAACTTGTCCATTTGATTGAGGATGATATGGTGTGGAGTAATATTTTTTGACGTTCCAGGATGTGCAAAAGTCTCTTAACTTACTTCCATCGAACTGCTTCCCATTATCCGTGACTATCGATTGTGGTAACCAAAATCTGCATACCAGGTTCTTTCAAATAAAGCCTATCATCTTCTCTTGAGTTATCGTCGTTAGTGCTTCAGCTTCGGCCCACTTAGTGTAATAGTCCACGGCCACCACTACAAATTTTACTCCACCCTTCCCGGGACGGAATGGGCCGATCAAGTCGATACCCCATTTAGCGAATGGCCACGGACTATACACTGATTTCAATTTTTGTGCTGGAGTGTGGATACTTGGGGCGAACTGTTGGCACTTCAAGCATCTCTTAGCATATCTGATAGCATCCTTTCGTAGTGTTGGCCAATAATACCCTTGCCTGATGGTTTTGTAAGCCAAGGCTTGCCCCCCAGCATGTCCTCCACATATCCCTTCATGGATTTCCTTTAACACCTTTTGACCTTCTTCCGAGGAAAGACATTTGAGTAATGGGAGTGAGATTCCTCTTTTATATAGCTGCCCTTCGACCATCGTGTATCTCGCGGCTTGCTTCACAATCCGTTGTGCCTCCCATGGATCTCCCGGCTGTTCTCCGTTAGATAAGTATTTACTGATAGGTGTTCGCCAATCATTTGTAGACTGTTGTTGGCTATTGATTATTTGTTGCCCCCTCCTCAACACTTGATTAACATAATCAAATGTTGAAGGATTAGTTAGCTTTGTGACCACCACTTCTGAGATGCTTGGTTCTCCGGTGCTTGTAGCTAACCGGGCTAAAGCATCTACTTGGGTGTTCTCTAGCCGGGGGATTTGCTCAATGTAAACTTGCTCGAATTTTGATATCAGGTGCGTAACGATCCTTTGGTAGATGATCATTTGCCGGTCCTTTGCCTCGTATTCACCTCGAACTTGAGATACGATTAGCTGTGAATCTCCGAAAATCTGAAGTCTGGTTGCCCCCACAGCTAACGATAGTCTCAACCCCGCAATAAGTGCCTCGTATTCGGCTTCATTGTTGGTTGCTAGGAAATCGAACCTTATTGCTGAGGTGAACACTTGTTTGTCGGGACTTACCAGGACGACACCTGCTCCGGCTATGGAACTTGTTGCTGAGCCGTCTACATAGAGGTGCCATGGGTAAATACGTCCTCTCGTCGGATCTTGAGGGTAGGTTAGCTCTACTATGAAGTCTGCCAGAGCCTGCCCTTTGATCGCTGTTCGGGGTGCGTATGTTATACCATACTGGCTAACCTCTAGTGACCACTTTAATAATCGTCCGGCAGTATCAGGTCTATGTAAGACTTGCCTCAAGGGAAATGTTGTCAAAACTTCCACTTGATGGTCAAAAAAGTACGGCCGGAGCTTCCGCACGCTCATCACTAGTGCATATGCCAACTTCTCCATTGGGGAATATCGTAGCTCCGCCTCATGCAACACTTGGCTAACATAGTATATTGGCAGATGTGCCTTACCCTCTGAACGCACCAAGGCTGAACTTATTGCTACTTCTGAAGCCGCCAGGTATAAGTATAGCTTTTCTCCCGGCACCGGCTTTGACAGGATCTGGGGATTACTGAGGTAGTTCTTTATATCTTCGAACGCCTTTTGGCAAGCATCCGTCCACACAAAGTTGGTCTTCCCGGTTCTTTTGCAGATGCCTTTGCCTTTGATAGACTCGAAAAAGGGCCTATTCTTATCTCCGGACCTGGATATAAATCTGTTTAGTACCGCGAGGCATCCGGTTAGTCTTTGGACTGCCGGTACATCCTTTGGTGGTTCCATGTCTAGGATACATTTGACTTGTGAAGGGTTGACTTCTATGCCCCGTTGACTTACGAGATGCCCCAAGAATTTACCGGATTGTACTCCAAAGCTGCTTTTCTTTGGGTTAAGCTTCATGTTATACGCCCTCATGATGTCGAATGCTTGCTTGACGTGCTCCAGATGGTCCTCTTTTCTAAGACTCTTCAGAACAATGTCGTCAACATAGACCTCCATTGTGTCACCAAGGTGTTGGTCAAACATCTTGTTGACTAACCTTTGATATGTGGCGCCAGCGTTGATCAACCCAAAGGGCATCCTCTTCCAACAAAATAAATTTTTATTTGTATAAAAGGTTGTATGTTCTTGATCATCGGGGTGCATGGCAATCTGATGATAACCTGCAAAGGCATCCATAAACGTCATTAGTTCATGTCCCGCCGTATTGTCTACCAGCTGGTCGATGTGGGGTAAAGGGAAGTTATCCTTTGGACACGCGGCGTTAAGATCTGTGAAGTCTATACATAGCCTCCATGTCCCATTCGGCTTTTTGACCAAGACAGGGTTCGCCACCCATTGAGGACATAGTGCTTCTTTATGAGTTTATTGTCCAAAAGTTTCTTCACCTCGCCGGTCAATGCCTCATACTTGTCTGGCCCATATTTTCTTCTCTTCTGACGGACAGGCTTCTTCGTGGGATCTATGTTCAGGCGATGACACGCGTGCTCCACCGGTATGCCGGTCATATCCTCATGTGACCATGCAAACACATCGAGGTTAGCCCGTAGGAATTCCTCCATTCGGCTTCTATAAGGTTCTTCCAACTCCGACCCAATAAAGAGTTCTAAATCTTGTTTATTTGGATCAACTTGTATGGATCTAAGCTCCTCAACCGGTGTGGCGCGTTGCTTCTTATCTTTCCACCTGGGATCATCAATTGGTCCTTCGAGGTGCATTTCCATCTCCACCGAGATGGGTTCATATCCCAACCGGGGTTCAATGTCTTCCGGGGCACATGCCTGGCTTTTCGGTGCTGGTCCCATTTCACCACTCTCTCCGGCTACGGTTGCAGGGTCTTGATCTTGATCCCTCAGGTTATTTACCGTCCGCTCCTCGTCTGGCTGGTCTTGCTGGAATGTATTATCTACCTCCATGTCTTCCGGCGTCTGGTCCACTTCCATCATTTCGGTGTTTACTGAGACATCATCCAGACCGCTCGGCTCGCTCGTGAAAGGTTGTGATATTAGATCTTCCAACACTAACACTTGGTTGACGGGTTTTTTCAGAGTTAATAGGCACTCCCGCGCCTTCTTCTGGTCCCCTTTGACCGTACCTGCACCCTTAAGAGTTGGGAATTTAATACAATAGTAGTAAGTAGAACATGCGGCTTTAAATTTGGAAATGAAAGGGCGGCCGAGGAACTCGTTATAGGTGGATGGTTGATCTACGACTAAGAAATCTAACAACCTTGTCATCCTCCTTTCCGGGTCCTCTAGCGCTACAAGTTCTACGGGTAATCTTATTACACCTAGTGGGACGGTCACAGCCTCTCCGAATCCCACTATTTTGTGATTACAATCCTCTATGTAGGATTCGTAATCTCCTAACTGGTCTAGTGTCTTTTTGAACAGGATGTTTGTGTAGGCTCCAATATACACTAGCAGTCGGTGCACTCTTGCGTTCATGATATTGGCGCTGATAACCAAGGAGTCGTTGTGTGGTGTAAGGATCCCTTCGAGATCTGCTTGAGAGAAAGTCAAATCCACAGTTGGTTTAGTAGTTGCTTTCGATCCGGACCCCATCTCCTGTACTTGATTGACCGCCCGAATTTCTGCCTTCTTTTGCCTCTTTGACGTGGGACGGCCATCTATCATTCCTCCTGCCGAACTAATTTCTTCAATCACAAGGATTTCTCGGTTCGGCTCCAGATGCATCGGCCTTGCTGGTGGACCTCTTCTTACTTGTCTGTTTGGAGCCCTTTCTGCCTCATCACTACCTTCATCATCTGAGGCTTCCTGTCTTGTCTGACGTTGCCTTTTCCCCGGAGCTTTCTTGACGAACTCGGCTAATTTCCCATCTTCATAAAACTTCCACAACTGCTTCAACAGATCGCGGCACTCACTAGTGAAGTGCCCGATACTTTGATGATACGCACAAAATTTATTTGGGTTTAGCTTACTTCGATCCTGTCTGATCCTTCGGGGTGCAGCCAACATATCTTGATCCTTCACAGCTGTGAAGACGTGATCAATCGTGGTAGTCAACACTTGGTTTAGTTTTTCTTTATATTCCGCCGTATCCCCAAATGATTTCAAATTTTTCGGGGCCTTGTAACCGCTACCACTGGGCTTCTTACCACTTTTCTTGTCATCAGCCTCTGGACCCAACTGTTTAGCCATTGCTTCCTGCATTGCGACGTATACACCGGTCTTGTGGCGGAACTCGGCATATGTACTAGGACAAGCTAGGTGCATTTCTTTCCACAGGTCCGTTCCTTTACGCAGTCCCGCCATGACTGCCACAACCTTTGTATCGTCACTGACCGCTTCTCCTTCCAAAAGGATTTTATCAAATCGTTCCAGATATTGCTGGTCAGTCTCCTCGACCCCTTGTGAGATGTTGGCCAACCTGTGCTTTTGTGTCAGATACGTTCCAAATCCCGAAAAGTGGGACAGGAACTCCCGTGTCAACTGTCCGAACGATTGAATCGATCCAGGTGTCAAAGCTGAGAACCATCTGTGTGCACGGTCTCCAAGAGTTAAAGGAAAGTTCCGGCATTGCGTTGCATCTGATGCCCCCATTGAGATCACATAATCAGCGTACTTTGAGATGTGAACCTTGGGGTCAGACTCTCCTTCGTACAGCACCAATGAGGGAAACTGTATCTTCTTCTGAATGGGTGCAGTCAGGATGACTGGTGACAATGGTGATATTGGAAGTGACGTGTACGTCTCCACCTTGTCCTTAATGGCCACCTGGTGTTGTAAGTCCTCCACAGCTTTCTTCAATTTTTCAATCTCTAGAACTGACGACCCCCGGGACGATCCCCCTCCTCGAGGCTGTTCCGGGTGCACCTCATGATGACGTGCTGCCCCCGGCAGTCCCTCACTTCGGGCAATCTCTCGGTGCGGTCGTTGGAGGTTACTTGCGGCATTTGGTCCTAACCTCTCGGATGCCCGTCTCCTTAGCCTTTCTTGTACCGGCCTGCGTTGATGCCGAGCATCAGACTCGCAAGGCTCTTGGTGGTACGAATGCTCTGACCTTCCACCTTCCGAGTGATGACTTTGATTACTGCTCCTATCGCCTTGTGACCCGTCAAGGCGTTCAAGTTGGTCATGTGCTTGGTCAGCTGGTCGCCCAGCTGGTCGCCCGTCTGCTCGCCCAGCTGGTCGCTGGTTTGAGCGTTGGGGTTGTGGTCCGAGGCGATCAGACATTTTTTGTTTGCCTCTTGAACTCTCGGGTACGACACGTCCACTACTGGCTTCTTCCTCCTGAGGATGGTAGCTTGTTCGAGTATCAAGCCTTGTCTCAGTCTGGGCAACCTGAATCACTGGTTGACGTGCTACTACCATCTGCTGTCTTTGCAATTGTTTCAGGGTAGTCATCGCTCTCTCGATGTCCTCAGGTGTTCTAACCATTGATTCAATGGTAGTTTCAATTTGTTGACCGACTGGAGCCGCCGGTAACGCTGGGACACGAGCTTGTTCAGTTCAACGGTGTCCGGATGATCCCCGTCCTCTCCACCTCCGACTTGTCGAGGTGGTGTGGGATTTATCGTGGGAGGCCTCGTACGTATGTCTCGTCATTGTTTGTGGTAATAATTGAATATAATAGATGGGTTTTCAAAGAAATCTTTTCTAGTTCGTGTTTTCGAAGATAGCAAATTCTTGAAAACACTCACAATTGAAGATACTCTTCAAACCTCTCACTAAACTTTGAAGAACGTTCTTCGTGTTCTTCGGAATAACGATGAGTAAGTACCAAATTCTTCAATCGACGGAGGTTCGGGCCCTTCCTCTAGCGCCAAATTGTTGAATGATTTTACTAATTGTAATGTTATGTGGCTAATTAATCTATGGAAATCACTCAAACAATAATCAAAAGATGGTAATTGGAATTATTAAGTGAAATGTAGAGAGAATTATAGAGAGAGAAATTTTATAAATGGGTTCTTTGTATTTGGATTTCAGATCCCTTCAAATGATCTATTTTTACATATTTATACCCTTTTTTAAGGATGAGGTGGCATCTATTTAGGCCACATGGCTTCTGGTGGTGACAAGTGTCCTCCACTTGTCACCCCTTGGAAGTTTTACCCCACTAACTCTAGCCTAAATGACTCGAACTCTTCATACGGGTTCCTTAGACATCTTGTGTCTTTCTTCCTTCGAAGAAGGGACGAGCAAGGGGGCGAGCAGTGTGGTGAGCAAGGGGGCGAGCAGTGTGGCGAGCAACATAGGCTTATCCCCTTGGCTTGCTGCCTTGTCATATTCAGGCTGAAAGCGAGCTTGGAGGCGAGCAGGCGGGCGAGCACGAAGGCGAGCAACTGGGGGATGGCCATGTAGGCTTGTTGTTTCGACACATCTGGGCTCGGGCGAGCACCCTAGCGAGCACGTGGGCGAGCAGCTTACCCTTTCCTGCTTGTTTACACTTGGGTTATTATCTAATCTTCAAGCTTAGGTCCTTTTATCAACAGTTATATTTCGAATTTTTTTCTCTGAACATTTTTTTAGATCTTCTACGACATTGAAATTTTGAATTTTTTCAAATTATTTTTTTGAAAGACGTTTTTTTTTCTCGAAATATTTTTCTCAAAATTCTTGTATCTTTTTTTATTTTTTTTCTCTATAATATATAGATAAATTTAGCCTATTTTTTTAACATATGGTTCAGATCGTTCCTCAAAAATATTTTTCGAAAAAAAGAACTTGGCAAATTTATTCGAACAAAAATAATTTTTTAGCTCGATTTCTTCTAACAGTATATTTCAAAAAAATTAATTGAAAATATCAAATTCGTTCGATTTTTTCTTTCGAAAATTGTATCATTGTTCGAATTTTTTTTCCGAAATTTACACACAATTTCGGAAAACCAGATATGAACAATGTCATCGCGATTTTCAGCGTAATCATTTTTTCAACACGAAATATTTTAAAATTTGATGCCATTTTTTTTTCCTGAAAATTTGTGTATATATATATATATTGTTTTAATAAAATTTTATGTTGTTTTTTAAGTTTTTGTTGGGTTGTGCACGACTATCATGGATGCCTGCAATACTAGGAATTTGATAGTGGAAAAATATGTATAGCAATTAGGTTTTTAATTTAAAAGGGTACTATAATCTTTTAAGATCTATAATTTTTTTTTTTTAAATAATGGTAGTGTATTTATGAAAAAGGCTAGTGCTAATAACCTCACATGTATATGCACCCACATGTGTTTGCCGTACACACACTTTACAAATTATTAAAAAATTTAAAAAAATTTAAATTTTCTCTTTATTTTTTTTCTGTGCACATCTTTTCTCTTCGCATTTTATTTTCTCTTTTCTTCTCATGTTCTTCTTTCTCTCTTCTCTTCCCTTTTCTCACCTTCACTACATAGCCCCTGTATTATCCCATTAAAACTTCGCAATTTCTCACATCACGCCTACTCTCCACTAAATTTTATCTCAAACTTCAACGAAGTTCATCCACTGCAATGGCGCTGCTTTCCCAACGGTGAATTTTTTTTGCTTCCTCAATCTTCATTTATTCTCTTCATCTCCTCTTTCAACCTATATTTCTACATTAAGCACATGATTTTTTATTTTAAATAAAGTACAATTTTGTAACGGAATTTTAGCCATTTTCTGAAAAAATTTGTTTATTCGAATTACACCTTTTCTTATTTATTTTTTCGAAAATAATTTTTTTTTTAAAATATAATCGAGAAAAATCTATTTGGATTGTTTGAAAAGATATATTCATTATTTTATATATTTTTTGTGTTGAGCTTTTCATTTCACATTTTTCTTTTCTTTTCTATTTTGGAAATTTTTTTCAAAATTCAAACAAAAAATACTTAATTTTTACTTATTATTTTTCATTTATTTGAGATTTTTATTTTCATTTAGTTATTATTTAATACATTGGTATTTTACAAGAAAAATGTAATTATGCTTTTGAGAATTGTTCCGATAATTAAGGAGGATGTATACATTTAAGAAAGAAAAGTCAAAAATATCTTTACTATATTTTATATTTTTTTAATTAATAAAATTATGAAGTGTGTGTACTTTTAACAAATAAGGGTGCATATAACCTGGACCTTTGCAGATATGCTTACAGACCAATTGACACTGCTACGAAAGTACGAAAGCCCAAAATTTAGCCAGGCACACCCACATCTATGAATCTGCTGCAACTTTCACACAACTGCTGGAAACACACCCCGTTCATAACCACCACTTCATGCCGGATTCGTGCTTCTCATCCGACGGAAACCGCCATTCCTACAGCCGCGATTGGAAATCTACGTACGCATCTCGCCCACTGATAACCGTCGCCGGCAACAACCGCCTTCGTTCCAATCGACGCCGGAATCGCGTTATACTCCAGCCAAGAAGCGCCGCCTACAAACACCATTGAAGCCGATTCGAAGCTCCCTGTCGCACCTCACCATTGATCCATCGCAAGTCCGACCCCTTGCCGTGAAATATACCCGACGCCGGAAACACGCGATCATCTACAATAGTCAGCCGTCCTCGCCGGAGATCCCACTCACAACCGCTCTGTTACCGAAATGGAGTGAAGAAGATTTGATTTGGGCTTAGAGGTAACTTGGGCCCAATTTCTTTTTCCATTTGTCAAGGCCCAAAATTCTTTTAAACATATTTGGCCCATTCTTTCGTTTTATATATATTACTAGAACATATTCAGAAAGGGAATTCGGGCAGTAGGTTTATTTTCAAGAGCATGCAGTAGTTAGTAGATTAGGATGGTAGTAGTTTAGATTAATTTTGATGGTTTTTCACGCACTCGTTGTTTTAGATGTTGTAAAATATATAATAATATATTAGTGAACATAATAAAATATTTGAGGCACACTTGCGTAGAAATTTCTACGGTAGAAATTTCCAAAAACAAGCACAAAACCCGGATCCTTTAAAAACTCGTGGGTCAAGCGCGGGTCAGGCGCGGGTCGGCCAAAAATCCGGGTCACTACCGGATCTTACCAAATAAACGCCGGATCTTACCAAATATACCCGATTCTGTTGCCAAATTTCGGGAATTCGATATTTAAAACACAGAAACTCACCAAAACCCACAGCAACGCATCAGAAAAACGATGAATTCACAAGCAACAAGGAAACGATTCCGATCAAAAAAAGCAGGAAACTAATCGGAATCTCAAAAACGACATTCAGAAGAAGATTTTGAAGAAAATGGAGTCCAAAAATACAGCAGAAACATGGATGATTACTTTCCAGACTGCCAAATAATAGAAAGACCAAGTTCTATAGGTTCTACAACAACAGGTAACATCACAAACACAGATCAAATAATAACTCATGCATGTGGAATGAATTTTAAAAATATGTTAAATATTCATAATATATGTGTTACAAAATAAAATTACTAGTGTTACAATTCTCTAGATGGGGAAAATATGTTACTCAATGAACATATTCATTACTTTATGCCCTACACAGTGTTACTAATTACTGGATTGAGTTAATTGTTACTGTCTTCAATTCCATATGTTACTTAATGAACATATTCATGTTACATTATGCCCTACACAGTGTTACTAATTACTGGAATGAGTTATATGTTACTGTTATCAACTCCATATGTTACTCAATGAACATATTGATGTTACTTTATGACCTACA
>JAPKLY010000307.1:19337-38284 GCA_026898435.1 Prunella vulgaris
TATGTTACTGTTTTCTTTCCTATATGTTACTAACTAATATAATTAAGTGTTACTATGTAAAAATACATATTCTAATTGTTTAAAAATCTGACAAAAATATGAAACTTGATTGAATATTATCTGTTCCATAATAAAATAAACATTGTTACTTTTATTCATTAAAAATATGTTACATTGTTCAAATTTATGTATTACTAAACAGAATAGATAGTGTTACACTAGACATAATTAATGTTTTATACTATAAATATTATATTGCAGGAATACATAATGAAGAAGACACTGATCTATAATCTATTGATGGGCACATAGAGGAGTCAGATAATGCACCTGATCAAGAAAATGAAGGAGAGAACTTTGATAGTAACAAATTCAGTGACTCATTGCTTGGGATGAAAAGAGACACCATTGATGAAATCTACAAATTGTACTGTGCACATGCCCGTTCAGTTGGATTTAGTGTACGCAAAACAACAGAAATAAGGTCAACAGATGGAAAAAGGTGTTGTTATCAAAAAATTATGCGTGCTCTAATGAAGGTAAAAAAGGTCCAGGCGATGAAACAGTGGTTAAGGAGAAAACCACAAAAAGAAAGATTGGAGGGACAAGAACAGAATGCAAGGCAATGATGAGGGCAAGATTAACTGAATGTGGAAAGTATGAAGTATCAAAACACATAATAGAGCACAATCATCAACTAACAAGAAAAAAATGGAACCATTTGCATCGTTCTGAGAGAGCTATAACGGGTGGAAAGGCTGAAGCAATTGTAGACATGTTATCATCTGGTATAAAACCAGCAGATTCATTATGTTACCTAGCTTATAGTGCTGGAGGAGAAGATCATATTGGACACACGATGAAAGACCATCTAAACTATGTGAACCGTATTAAAAGAAGTAACATAGAAGGGGGTGATGCAAAGAAATTCATGGAATTGATACAGATCCAATCAGAAGAGGAACCTCAGTTCTTCTACAAGTTAGAGATGAATGAAGATGGGAGGTTGAGTAACATTTTTTGGAGAGACTCAATGATGAGAGATGATTTTGATATATACGGTGATGTTTTGGTATTCGACACGACTTATAAGACTAACAGGTATGATCTCATATGTGCGCCATTTGTAGGAATAAACAACCACTGGAAAAATACTATTTTTGGAATAGCATTTTTATTAGACGAAAAAATAGAAACTTTCGAGTGGTTGTTCACGATGTTCAAGAAATCAATGGGTGGGAAGAATCCAATGACAATATTCACTGACCAGGACCTAGCAATTTCAAAGGCAATAGAAAAGGTATGATAATATTTTTATGTTACATAAAATACAAATTAGTGTTACATTATAGTTAAATATAGTGTTACTATAAATTTGTGTTACTCTTAAATGAAAATATGTGTTACCAAATATTTATGTTACTCTAAGAGTATATTATGTGTTACTATATTATATAATCTGTGTTACAAATCAGGTTTTCCCAGAAACAAGGCACTGATTGTGTCTGTGGCACTTACACCAGAATGCAGTGAGCAGGTTTGCACAGTTAAAGAGCAACAACCAATTTAAAGATTCATTCAAAAAGTGCCTATCCAGATGTGTCGATAGGGAGGACTTTGAAAATTGCTGGAAGAAAATGATTAATGATTATAACCTGCAGAACAATACTTGGTTTGAAAGGCTCTACAATTTAAAAGAAAAATGGTGTACGGCATTGAGCAAGGATTTCTTTTCAGCTGGAATACGATCATCGCAGCGAAGTGAGAGTACAAACAGTGCAATATCTTTCAATTCAAGAAAGACCACAGGCTTGACTGAGTTTTATGAAATATTCAACAAAACAGTCAAAGCTTGGAGAACAAACGAAACAAATGACGAGTTCCAGTGTCAACTTATTATGCCTGAGTCAAGTTTGATGATTAATGGAATAGTGAAACATGCTGCAGAAGTTTACACGCTGACCATTTTCAAAACATTTGAGACGAATTCCTAAGGAGCCTATCTTGTACATCACAAGAGATTGCAAGAGAAGATACCACATTTGTTTATGATGTAATAGTAAAAGGAGAAGCACATAGGGTAATTTTTGAACAGATGATGATTAGAATACAGTGCAGCTGCAAAAAATTTGAAGAGTGTGGCATATTGTGCTGCCACTGCATACGTGTGCTGCATATTAACTCGGTACAAGAAATACCGAGTGAATACATACGTACGAGGTGGACAAAGGATGCAAAGTTACAAATTTGGGAAAAAAACACAGCAATGGAAGCAAGAAAGATACAAAGTTTAATTCCGTGGAGACATCAAATGGCTAGGAGAAGTTACAGCCTTATATTGGAGTGCGAGAGAGATGCTGAAACAAGAAAAATGCTAGAAGAAAGTATGGAAAGAGACTCAATGAAGGCAAAGGCGTTTTACTCGAAACAACAGCCAGAAAAATCAGTAGAAACTGTGGAAGGAGTTGAAATACGGGACCCTAGACGCTCAACAACAAAGGGAAGGAAAGCTAGAATAAAAGGTCACTTCAAAGGAACTCAAAAAAAGAAGAAAAAACTGCCAATGGAATATGGCACGTAAACACCAAATGTTCATTTGATATAAAATTCATTCTCTATACTACATTTACAATTTTTAGTGTTGAAGATTATGTTACTGATGCCTTATTTCAGTGTTACAAAATGGATAAATTTGTGTTACTAATTGCATATGTTACTGTTGCCTTAAATTTGTGTTACTAAATGATTAAATTGTGTTAATATATAAATAGATTACTGTTGACTTTTGTTAGTATTATAAAAAGGATTAAATTCAATAACTACATGGATATGTTACAATTACCTGATGCTAGTGTTACAAAATTTGACAATATGTGTTACTATTGAGTATGTTACATATACCTTATTTAAATGTTACAAATTTTGATATTCTGTGTTACTATCAAATTATAATCTTGTTGACTTGTGCGCTGAACAACTAATAATAAAATGTAATTTATTAACAATTTGCAAATACTTAATTGAATATATGTTACTATACATTTAAATATATGTTACTCTTGGAATAAAAAAGAGTTCAAAGAGAATTTTCAAACTTATTTGACTAATTATTTGGATTAAATTTGATTAAAAAAATATGTTACAAGTGACTTTTGTGAATGTTACTATATAATATATATTAGTGTTACATTTCAAAATTTTAAAAGAATATCACTATAAAACTTTTAAAACGTTGAAAATTGATTATATTATCTATAAAATAATAATTTTATGTCTTGGAAAATATTTCACAACAAAATAAATTTGTATGTTACTATTGACTTGAATCAATATTACTATTCAATTAAATTTATGTTACTATTAAAATATGTAAATAATACTATGTAAAATAAAATGAAAAATTTACCTTCATAATCTTCCTTTGTACTTCCTCATTTGATAAAAAAAATTGATTTTTATAAACAAAAAAATAATGTTACAATATGTAACAAAATATGTTACTATAAAATTTTTTAAATATAATATATACCTTATGATGGATGAATTTCCAACATAAGTATTATCAAAAAAATCCTGTGAACAAAGAATATAACAAACATCAGAAATAAACATATAACAAAGGATAGTAAAATGTACAATATTCCAAAATAATATAGTCTGCAAAAAATGCAGAAATTACCACAATATTCAAACAAACATTCAAACTACCACAATATGCAAAAACTGTACTACACCCATATACAACCTCAAAAGATGCAATATATCTGTGCCCCCCCCCCTAAAAACTTCACCCATCAAATATATATACCCCCCATATTCAAAATAAAAAGGTCCAATGTATCAAAGATCTGTACCCCAATATTCAGCAAAAAATTATCCCCACAGGCAAACCCAAATTTCACAGTATAAACACAAATTCACAGCCACCAAATCAAATCCACAGCCAGAACCAC
This sequence comes from Prunella vulgaris, assembly GCA_026898435.1. NCBI lineage: Eukaryota > Viridiplantae > Streptophyta > Magnoliopsida > Lamiales > Lamiaceae > Prunella > Prunella vulgaris. The sequence goes on from JAPKLY010000307.1 coordinate 23,291, forward strand.
AAACACTTCAAATTCACAAAATCAAATCCACATAAAAACTCAATCCTTCCTCCTTGATCTCAAATTTCTCTTTGAATAGGTAACAGGTTCACGTTTCCTCTTCTTATCCAGTGAACCCTGTTCTGTCGAAGCAGCCAACAGAGCCGGTTTGTTGACGTAAAAATCATGCATCTTCTTCAAAACATTGTTTTTGTACTTGTTCAAGTTTGATAAAATAAACTTCGAATAGTAACTTGCCCTTAAAAAGATCCTGGAATTAGCCTATATATAAAAAAAAGATGTTAGAATATATAAAAAAAACAATATGTTACTAAACTATATAATCTATGTTACAAAATAATAAAAAGCATATTACCTGCATCAACTGTGGCATATCATACAAATCCCCTTGGAAATTCAAAATATGGTTCATCAGAAAAACACCACAGTCCTTGTTGTCTTCGCTAGACCTCCATGAAAGCCTCATAGTCTGAATCTTGTATTTTTTAACAAGATCAGTCTTTGGATGCTTCATCTCATTAAGAAACTTTGCCATATATTTCCTCTACAAATTATATAAAAACACTTCATTACAAATTCTCAGATACATGATTAAAAATAAATAAAAACAAATAATTTTTAAAAAAAACTAACCAGAAGCAACAGACAATCATCATATGTCTTCTGAACAACATGAACCCTGTTATCCAAATACTAGATCTTGTCCTCGTTGAAATTAAAAACAGCAACAGCATAGTGTTTATAGATACAAAAAGGAAGAAAAATCTGGAAAAAAAAAGTATGCAATAAAATATATATGTTACTCTTCCTCAAAAAATATGTTACTATATAAAATATGAAGGGTTACTCTATCATAAATTAATTACCAAATCAGCAGACAAGAACCTCTCAACTGATGTTGACTCAAGCCAGATTCTCCAACCACCATAAACCTGACTTTCATTATCCACCAATGACCCTTGTTTCCTTAATATGTCATTTAAAAGTGTCTACAGGAAAAAATAAAAGAGAATAAATAAATTTAACAAATGACATTAAAAAAGAAAGAAAAAAGGAAAATTTGAAAACTTACGCTGTAATCCAACCCAAACACAAAACGAGACAAACTTGAACTGGATGACGATAAATTGCTTCCACAGGAAGAAATATAACAAATGGCATTGAGAATATTATGAGCAATATCAGTCTGAGGAAGCATAGTTAGCAAATCCTCCCGTGAAACAAGATACATGTCATTTTTAGACAGAAAAAACTCCTCACTGATAAAAAATAAAAATAAAAAAAGGATTAATATACATGTTACATACTTAACTTTAATATGTTACTATATATAAAAAATAGTGTTACTCAAAAGAGAAAATAACTTACAGCAGATTATCCTTATAGTGAAAGATGTAATCAATCAGTTCACTCTCATACCGCTCCAACCCAACCAAATTTTTCTTCTCAATCATAAACAGAGGGCTCAACAACCCATTCGGAGGACCAAAACTTGACATAATCTGGTTAAAAAGAGCAGCCTCTTCATCCTCCACTGCTTTTGCCATTTCAGCCTCTAAATCAGCTTCATTATCTCCATCATCTTCTTCCTCACTCTCTCTCCCAGATGAGCTACTATCAACTCCCTCATCAGTCTGCATATCAACCCCACCCTTGCACAAACCTTCATCATTTTTTCCCTCCACTGAATTTCCAATACCTTCTTCATTTTTACCCACATTTTCTTCCAAAACTTCTTTTTCTGCCTCATTTTCTTCTTCTGCCTCCTCTTCTTCTTCTGACTCCTCTTCTTCTGAATCCTCTTCTTCCTCTCCAACAATTTCTTTCTCGTGATTACCCTCTCCTTCATCTGCCTCTTCTTCCTCCAACTCTTCACTTCCACCCTATTCCTCACTCTCAGAATCAAAATCAACAGACTCCTCCTCCTCCTCGCTTTCCACGACTGATTTTCCCTTTCCTTTACTTCTTCTTCTGGCACCTTCATCAACAGCATCCTTAGACAAACCTTTTTTCACACCGGAATCCTTCCCAGTTACACCAATTTCAACATTCTCTGCCAAAACCTGCTCAACCTTAAGAGTTGGATTATCATAACGATTTTTAAACAAAGGACTATCAGGAAACAATTCAAAATTAGGGCCATCCGATAAAGCTTTTGCACGATTAAAATTCTCAACAAGATCGTCAACTATACTAAGAAAGGACTCATCTCCCCAAAACTGGGAATCAGAATCCGGATTAGATTCAGGCAAGTTACTTTTAATTTCAGATAATTTAGTTATAAAACCAGATGATGACTGGTTTATTTCTTTCAACAAATTCTCCAGCTGGAACTGCACAGCCTACACCAAAATATAATACTACATAAACTAGAGAATATGTTACTATAGACCAAAAATATATGTTACTATATTAAAATGGTTGTGTTACTAATATAAAAAATTAAATGTTACTACATTTAAAAAACTATATTACAGTATTCAAAACACTATGTTACTAATCAATAATATTAATGTTACTTTGTTTAAAAAACTATGTGACTATTCAATAAAATCAATGTTACTATATTTAAAAAAAATATGTTACAATTAAGTAATATACATATTACTGAGTAAAACAAATTAATATTCAGTAATATGATTAATACTAAAACCTATAAAATATGATAAAATTTAATAATATAAGAGTTAGTGTATATTACCTCAACTTTACCAGAAACAGAGGTCCTCAAATTCACATCAGCTGAAAACCTCAAAGCTCTATTTCTTGTAACAGGATAATTATCCAAAATCAAATCACCATCACCATACAAACCGGCATCTGACTCTTGCTTGCAACGAAGTTGCATATTCTCCTCATTCCAATGTTGTATCAATGGGATTGAGCAAGGCAGATCAACACCACGCCATCTAATCCTATGCAGATATGCAATCTGGAGAATCAACAGACAACCGGTAACATTGTGGGCTCCATTACGGACAGACTCAACACTCTCACACAACTTTGTAAACACATACGAACACCAATCAAGCTTCCCAATTCGACTAACATCAACAATTGACTTAAATATGACAGGACTGCAAACCGAATGATTTGAAGCTGGAGTAAACAACGAAGAAAGACAGAAAAACACAAAGAGCCTCTTAAAATCATCACACCCATTCTTCAACCTCGTTCTGAAAAGATCAGCGAGTGAAGACAATCTCGAAGACGGTCTGATATCATACAATTCAGAATACTTCTCAAGCAGAACATTTACTTCTCCCCTGTTAAAAACCTCAACCTCATGACCAACATTCCTTGGAATCATAAATATGTCATGCACATCATTCGGTGTGATGACACACTCCTAGAACGGCCAACTGATAGCTGCCAACTGTGAGGATTAAAGTTCTCAACTAACCACCTCAACATCGGATACCCACACAGCCTTGGAAGATTTAAATTTAAAAGCCCACCAAAACCAATACTCCTTATAGCTTCTTTCTGCTCATCATTTAATATCCGAAGAAGCTCAAATAAGGCAGTCGGTCTAGAGTGAGGAGCAAAATCCCTTAAAAATAGAAAATAAAAGAGCATTAATATATAAAAATACATATATGTAAAATAAAAAGCAACAAACACAAAAACTAATAAAAATACCTCGACTGCTGAGAAAAAACAGTCACAATGGAGGTACTTTTACCCTTAGCAGGCCTACCCTGCCTCCGCGATGGTGCAAAAGGACCTTCTAAAAGTAAAATAGGAGAATCATCCGAAGCCATTGTATATTCTGGTAAAAAAGGGAAAATAAACATTAGAAATAATTTATTTATGTTACAATTAAATAACATGTGTGTTACTAAATAATCTTAAACATGTTACTAAAACAGTAAAATGTGTTACTACTCAGTAATTATAAAAATATTAATTAGTAAATAAAAAGGATAACACTTCTGCAATCATAATAAGTTGTGTTACAATTAAACAAAATAGATGTTACTAAACAATATAATTCATGTTACTATCCATGCAAACTGTGTTACTAATCAATAGATGTTAATAAGAAATAATATATGCACATTACTACAGAATATATAAACGACTATTGAGGTCTAATTCTTTATTCCATAAATCAATATGGAAGAATTACCTCTTTGTAGATCCTCTTCAATGCATCATCATGCACTAGTGTAATCCTTTGGTCAAGACAAGTCAATCTGGGATCTACCCATCAACCGTTTACCAATGGGGTGTTCAGGTCTCATCTAGGTTGTGAAGTTAGTACTTGTTACAAGACACTGATAATGTGATCTTGTTGTGAGTTATCCGGAGATCACCACATTTATCCACAGTGTAACTTGTACTTATTATATTTGAACGGATATTATCTAAAGTATAGTGATAAATATTTATTTCAGATAAAGCTCAAGATTCAGTTTAGTTATACAAAATAAAAACATACTTTCTAGTATAACCTTAATACTTTACCTCATTGACTAAGCTCTCTGCATGGAAATCTTAAGAGACGTTGTTGCACTACTACATGTTTTCTCATAGTTAACGGATATTATCTGTTATCTATGTTGAAAATCTTTGTTATCTAGGTCCCTGTCATCTATGCTCCCTAATTATAGATAATAGACATAAATATTCGTTATCTATTTTTGTGTACAGATAACTTAGTATATATGTTATCTAAAGTACATTTTTCGTTATCTATGCATATTTCGTTTTTTAATTTTTGCTCAAAGATAACTGAATATATCAGTTATCTATTAATATATAAGTTTGTAATGTATTCTAAAATAGATAACTGATTATATCAGTTATCTTTTATAAAATATTTTGTTATCTTTTACATATGAAATCTCAATTTTTTACCTAATTTTTATTTTTTGAATTTAAAACAAATATTAAATATACCAAATAAAAAAAAATATCAAAATTTAATTTAATCATTCATTCACTAGTCATTCATTAAATTACCAAACATCCAAATACTCAAATACATTAATTTGTCCAAAATATGATAAACATGATTCTTCTACAACGAACTATTTAAAAGTCAAAATACATCAATTAATAATGAAGTCATAAAACAAGGTCTTCACAATTTATGGAGTTCATTCTTCACTGCACAAACATAATCTGATTGTTTCATTTCCCCAATGCAGCCATTACACCTGTTTACACGGAAAAATACACCATCAAATTGACACAAGTAGAACAGCCATCAACAAGGTTAAGCAAACATAAAATCATGCCCTGCTCTCCCACCCAAGAGAAAAAGAGAAAAAAAAATGTAACCCCTCCAGCACAAACCACCATTTTCCTAGAGCAGACATAAATAAAGTGATCTTGAGAGAGTAAAGAAGTTAAAGTTATACAGTCAACTTTGAACATGTAAGATCCACATGAACTTAATCAAGCCAAGATGTCATAAATAATTACAAAATAATCATTAGCCTTTAATTGATTTATTCATCAGAATCATATGATTCATCCATCCATCTAAACCAAAACAATAATGTCATTACATGGATGCAGGATGCTAGATCCGAACATAAATCAAAATTAGAGCATAATAATACATAAAATACTATAAGTGAGAAATGATGGCAGGATATTGTGGTTCCCCAGAACACTTTCTTTACCTCCTCCAATGTCCATATAGTTGTTAATCACCCTTATGATGCCAGTTACTGTCACAACATCTCCAGGAATGCATGCATCCACTAGATCTTGGGTCAATTCACATTCAACTATCCGAGGAACCCACCCTTCTTCATGATGTTCAGATTTCAACAGCTCCTGAATTCTGAAGGCTATACCAGATCACAATGCATACACACAAAATGGGAAAGGGCAGGAGAGGAAGAAAAGAAATGCAGGATGGTTTCTTCAGAACCTTCACACGGAGAGCATTCTTAATGAATGATCACTCAAAAGAACACACTAGCTATTGTGTACAAATGCTAGCAGATATTTCGATAATTATCATAATTAACTGGCTCTGCCAGAGACTGATTCCCCTTCCACGTGAAGATATATAAAAGAAAGTTAATTTTATTAATTTAATAAAACTATAAAATATCTCATGTTATGGATGGTGGTTGCTTCCTCACCACGAATTATGACTCCGTTTTATTCCCCCATCTTCCTTTTTGAAATAAAATAATAATCCTTATTCATTAGCTAAGCTAATTCTATTATTAAAAGAAAATTATATAACAAGAATATAACAAATATATATATGCACATATGTATTGGAATCATTATTATTATTATGATTAAAATGTATGTGAATAGTGAAGAGTATAATAACAGAGGGAAAAACAGAAAGAAAAAAACAAAATTGAGAAACATGTTAGTTTTGGTGGCATGACAAGTACCAATGCGAACAGAAAATTAATTTTGCAAAAACAAAGGAGAGAAAGTGAGGGTTTCTTAAGTTAATTTTATTATTTAATTAATTTTTGTGACAGCAAGAGAAGGAGCTAGGGTCCCCAGCAGCTAGACAAAGACAAATATCGATCCATCCATATATCTCTCTTTTTTTCAATAATTTTAATACTGAAACACACACCATCAGCCATACCATAAATATATATATATATATATATGCTAATGCATGAAATGACTTCTTTTACTACTCCATATATTAACCTCTTCGTAAAAAGATGAAGCTGGAGCATTTGTTGAAATATGAAAAGTTATAGTACAGGTGAGTTATTCATCTCCAAATATTGTATGGAGGGAGACTAGCTAGTCTATAAAACTAGTGGCCCATACTCCTATCACCAATTAATTTTAGGATACAAATTCTTTAGAAAAAAAAAGGCTCTGTTACCTCTAATCTCCATTGGGTGGTCGTACATATCGACCGATGATGACGGCGGTGATCCAAAAGGCTCCTCCGGTGATTCAAATTGGTGACCTTGCTTTTTGGCGGGAGAACTGTTGGCTCCAGCAGCCTCTTTGAAGACTGTTTAACTTATAGTCAACTACATTGTGTTTGTATAAGTGTCTATATGCTGATGCAAACCTAATTATGCAGCTTGTTTACTATTTCATGAAAGTGACTTTCATTTATGAAACTACGCTGCCTCTAAACAATGTAATTAGCATCTTCTGCATTGTAATTCTAACTAAGTTGAAAAACAACTTCCCAACAAAAAATATTCAAGAGTACACACACATATACTTGAACTAACTTAGGTGAAAGTTAAATGAGATACTCTCCTGTGAGAGATCATCTCAAAATGAGATACTCAGAATCAATCTGTTATTAAAAAAATAATTCACCCTAGTAAGTGATTTCAATCTATCTCACGACCCATCTAATATTACACCTTCTCAAACAAGAATATGTGAACACTAGAATATCATAATTCATGAAGATGTTGCAGCTTTAAAGTCCTACCATAACAAGATTTAGATCATGATACTGGGATATACTGTGTATACCACAAATTGCAATAATATTTCCAGCTACCTTTCATTCTCAACGGATTGGTACATTCTTTTAACATCAGCAGCAGAAAATAGAGGAAAATTCTTTTAACAGAGAATGTTATCCTAATTTAGCATTAAAATTTTCAACTTTGTTCAACTTGTGCTCATGTATTTTCTGTTTTGTATCCTCCCGCTGTCATCCCACAAACACAAACTAGCTACAGCTATAAGTGTATACTAGCAGATTACCCAAGGCTACTGATACCCACGAGATACTAATTACTCAAAAGTTGTAAAATCAAGATAACAGAACAGTAAAACTGGATCTAAACAAAATAAAGGGCAATCGACAGATGGTTTCCAGCAAAAATATATGCACACCCTCAACGAAACAATGCAATTTGTAAGAATTTTCTCCAAAATAGAAGTTAAAAGCAAAAACCATTACTAGATGATAAAGTGAAAATAAATAAGGATCAATTAAAACTAAATTGATCCAGGAGAGGCTGCAAACCCCTCCTTCAAAAATCTCGATCAGGATAATAGCATTCAATTACCTTCCGACGCAGTCCTTAAAAATCTGCTCTGTTATCTTGCACTTGCGAATGAAACTCCCAGGCTCCACTTCCTCCGAGTTGCAGCGTGCCTTCCATAGTTATTAAGGCTCCAAAGCGCACCAAGGCGCAACAGTGTGCCTAGTGCCTAAGGCGCGCCTTGCGCCTTAGGCGCGCGCCTTTTATACATTGAAATAAAAAATAATAATAACATAATATAAACTTAAATTAAACATACTAGCACACAAATAACATTTAAAATGAAGTTTAAAACGACATAAATGACTTAAACTAAACACATAAGTTTAAACTACAAGTAACAAGTTTCGTAGTAATCCATAAATGTTCAAATAAAAGACAAACAAATAGCAAATTAGTCATCCTCATCATATTCATCCTCATAATCACCCTCCTCCTCTTCCTCCTCATCATCAAATTGAGGATCTTTTTTCATTAAATTCCTCTTCATCATCTTGAACATCTAGATGCTCAAATTCAATTTCATCTTCCTCATCCCTAAGTCTAAAAGAGGATCCTCCCACACTCTTTCCCTTTCCCTTTCCCTTTCCCTTTCCCTTTCCTTTCTCCACTTGTTTAGGTGCACTTGTTGTTGCTTGTTTCCCCTTAGCTCTTGTGTCATAAGCAGACTCATCGACACCAATGGCATTAGCAGCAACACCCCATGTCAAATCTTCGCCTTCAAAAACCAACTCATCTTCCTCATCCTCCATTATTCCAGTAATCCACTCATTACTTTCATCAATGTTTAACAACATAATTTAAATAAAAGTAATATATATAAATTATTTAAAATATTAACATTAAAAAGTTTTAAAAAAAACTGTAAAAAAATTAGTAAGATAATTTAAAAAAAAAAGTTTAAAATATTGAAAAATAAAGAAATAGTAACTGCAAGTTTAAATTTTGAAAAAATAAATAAAATATTGAAAAAGTCTACATAGTTTAAATTTTAAATAGTAACTGCAAAGTAAAAAACTATAAAAAATAAAGAAACAAGAGTCGCGAATAAGAAGAAAAAAGAAAGGTAAAAAACTCTAAAAAAATAAAGAAACAAGAGTCGCGAATAAGAAGAAAAAAAAAACCTGGATGCAAATTGGCGGCGCTCACCGGACGCTGGATGCGGTCGCCGGAGGTTTGCTGGTTGCGGACGTTGGCAGGCGGCAGGTTAGTAGAAACTAGGGTTTGGTATAATTCCAAACCCTAATATTGGATGTATAAATGTTTTTCTAAAATATCATTTCTACAAGTGTTAATGGTATACAACACGATTTTAAAACATATAAAAAAAAAAAAAAATTACTGTGCGCCCACCTCTCATTATTGAGGCACAGTTTTTGGCGCCCCGTGCGCCTTGCGCCTTAGGCGCGCCTGAGGCGCGCCTTTAATAACTATGGTGCCTTCTCCACCGGAAGACCCTCTCGACTAAAGTAAACACATACTGTGTAATAATATCTTTGTTAATGAAATCGTTAAATATATATACATATGATATTCCAATTACTGTATAATCCTTTATTAAATGGTAAGAATGAGGGACTCAGGCATGTGAATAGGAAAATTCAGATTTAGAAGCAAATGAAAGAGACAGAAATTTATACAAAGATTATTTTATTTATAGGGGTGAATCTTCACTTTGAGGAGAGGTAATGTCTCGTAAGACCACCAGAGACATTACTATGTGTCTTTTTTGAAGCTGAAATTGTGTAATTGTCAGAAGAGAAACCATTAAAACTGAAATAACCAAGCCTAAACACTATAGAAACTTACAGCCACAAATGATTTCTCAAGTAAATCCAACTGAGGCTAACTTACGAAAGCAAATGAAAGTGTGACAAACTAAATCAGCATAAAAATCTCCTCAAAACGATGGGAAATCTCAACCACACCCTAAATTCCTTCCTTATAACAAACACAGAGAGATTAAAGAGGAGGAAGCAAAGGGGAACAGAAAATAACTCATAATCACCAAAGGGTCTTTCCATATCAGAAAATAACATCAGCAATAGGCAAGGGGAACAGAAAATAACAGAGCAAAGGGGAACAAGGGGAACAGCAAAGGGTATTTCCATATCGAAACTATACACTACCAGCTCATGAACAAGGGGAACAGAGCAAAGGTCAGTGAGCAACATCAGCAATAGGCAGATTTAATTATCTCATAATCACACTATTTATCAGGTGGATCGTTCATTCCAATAGTTTTTTCAGAATGAATCGGCGATAATCAACACAGGGGGAACACGAATGAATTGTAAATGAAAATAGAGAACATAAATTAATACCTGGTGCAGAACGGCGGTGGCGGAGGCAGAGGCTAACGGAGACGGTGGCGGAGGCAGAGCCGGACGCGTGGCTGGAAGCGGACGGACGACGCTTGCACTGGGGCGACGGCGCTCGCGTGCTCGCGCTGGCCAGGGGTGACGGCGCTGGGGGCGACGGGCGGAGGTAGCTAGGGCAGATGAGTGAGTTCGACAGAGAGGTAGCTAGGGCAAATCAGATTAGGAGATTTTTTTTAAATAATTCTAAGTGTTGTATGGAGGAAGATAATTAGGGGAAATTGTATTGGTGTTTTGTTTTAAAAAATTTCTAAGTGTTGGAGGAATTGATTATTAGGGCAATTGTATTGCTGTTTTATTTTAAAGAATTTTGGAGGAAATTTGTTTAGATGTTTAGTTTTGTTCCAAAAAAAAAATTTAAGTATAAAAAATATAATATATGTATTAATATTATTTTAAAATTAGATAACTAAAAATTAGATAACATATATACAAAAGTTATCTAAAATATATTATTTTATTAAAAATTATATATAGATAACTAACATAGATAACTACGAGTAAAATAAGTTATGTAGGTACAAAGTGATCTCTAACTAGATAACAGACATTACATAGATAACTGAAATTTGAACCATAGATAATGGAGTTAAATATATCCGTTAACTATGTTGTGTTATCTATGAGAAAAATTATAGTAGTGCTGCATGACAATAGAATAATTTTAAAACCTCCTCTCCAACAATAAGTTTTTCAAATTAGTTTATAAATACAAAAATATTTGAAGAGGTTCAGGTTACGAAAAATTATCAAGCTTATGCAAGATCATTTCTCAAAGAACTCAAGCACTCAAACACTCAAGCACTTGAGATACCTTTAGTTTCTCAATTGTCTCTTACACTGTTAGAGTTAGTTTATGTAACTAAGCTCACATTGCAAATATCTTAAGTTTAGAGAGATAGTCAAGCCTAGAATTTATTCTTTATTGTAAGGGCTATCTCACCATAGTTGGAACCCCACACGAAACCAAACCCTCAAAGTTAGGTTAAGAGAAGTGTAGAAAGTAAGCTGAAACAAATTGCTCAGTCTGAAATCTGGTGAGGACTAGGACTCGAGATAATCCTAGGGATCAAGCTCCAGGTGTTTTTTATCACTGTAACTTGACACTATAAATCAAGCAATTCTACCTAAATGAATTCTCCTGTTAAATCAGGAAAGTGGACACAGGAGATTTAACTTGAACCACTATAACAACCTGTGTTCTTACCGCTTTACATTCTTTAGTGTGTGTTTGTCTGTATACCTGCTAAAATGAGCTTCAAAAAGAGTCCATTCTTCTATGTTTAAAAAGCTAAGTTCGATAGCTATCCAACTGAAATGCAAGTTATATTTTCAATAGGTGGATTACTAAACTTAGGTTACTCTGTGTTTTGAACAGGCTACCTTCAAGTAACTTGTCCCTTAGAAAGTAACCTATGTATGGTAAAAAAGCTTTTATAAAAAGTTTTTGATTACATAGGTTTATTCCCCACCTCCTCCATACACCTATCTGCTCGTTTTGGGATCAACATATTACTCTTTTATTTAAAAGAAATTGCGAGCCCTAGGTTGCCACTGCACAAGGACGGCCAGATTGTAGAACGCCTTTCGCTTTCGTTGTTTCCAATTGACAATGTTCTTGAGAATCTCTCAATTGGACACACCAGGAACGAATGAAATATGCACCTTAAACCTTAATAGGTAATTTGGTTTTAATATATGAAACCCTCATTTGAACTATTAAATTGGTCGTATTCATGATCATATATTAAGAGAGGTCAGATGATAATTCCCTGCAAATGCCTAACTTGGTGGACATAAAGAAAGTCTATAAACCTATAAAACTAGTAGTGGCATTTTGACAATATGTAAGAACTCTATGTATCATAATATGGTGTTTATGTACTCATATGTAAATCAAAAAGTAAAATGTAATATGCGTTTTGTCTCTATCTTATTTACTCCCATGTAATAATCTCATCATATTATTAAGTACAAACCTCAATTACTTTTTTTTTTTTAAACAAAAACTGAAATTCATCCACTTAAGAATTAACACCTGTAGTACATGAGAGGGAAAAATGTTTTTTTAGGACAGTAATTATAGGATAGTTGTAATTTAAGGACAATATGTTTTCGGGCTTGAAAAGTAGGACAATATATTTTTGGGCTTGGAAAAGTAGGACAATTTGTTTTCAGGCTTGGAAAAGTAGGACAATAACTTTGGAAAAGTAGAAAAAGTAGGACAATAACTTTGAAAAGTTATAAATCTAGGCCAATTTTTCAAAGTTATTGTCCTACTTTTTCAAAAGTTATTGTCCTACTTTTCCTACTTTTCCAAAGTTATTGTCCTGTTTTTCCTACTTTTCCAAAGTTATTGTCCTACTTTTCCAAGCCTGAAAACATATTGTCCTACTTTTCTTAGCCCAAAAACATATTGTCCTACTTTTCCAAGCCCGAAATTATATTGTCCTACTTTTCCAACTGCCCTATAATTACGGTCCTAAAAAAACATTTTTCCCGTACATGAGATGTTATGAACCCAATTAGGGATATCTACTCCGCTCCAATCAAAAGGATACATAGAGTCCATTGCTAGTTTTGTCAATTCATGTGCTAAAATATTATCTTTACGACCCACATGACATAACTGTATCCTAACTCCTTCACTCATCATCCTCCATATATCATCCAGTACGTAGCCCTCTGGCGTGAGAGTCCTATCTCGTCTATTGACTAATTGAACAGCCTGCTGAGCATCTGACATAATGGTCATCCTTCTTGCACCCACATCTCGTCCTTTTTCGATACCTTGTCGTATTGCCATAAGCTCTGCTGCAACTACCGTCCCTGGGAAAGGAATTTGTCTCCCCCTACTTATATGACTTCCCCATTGCCATTACAAAGGGCAAAAGCTGCTGTTGATATTCTGTTTTCTTCTACAAACCCAGCATCAACTTTTATTAATATCGCCGACTCCGTATTCATCACATCATGGGCTCGTAGGTGATGTTTGTTAATACATTGACTTCTTTGCTGCCCCATATTCATCCTTTGGTATTCTTTAAGAAAGTTTAGAGCCCCACCAACCTTAAATTCCCGCTGCCCCCTCCTATCTCCTTGTCCATCTCCCTCCTCGTGTTTAAACCGACATCTTTCTTTCCACACGTCCCATGCAATCATAGCGAAATCCTCATTTGCGCCCTCCTTAAGCTTGTCAATTGTTGCATTTAAGATGTCCTTTGTATTTCCATGTATCATATGTCTGAACTCGATCCATAAACCCACTTCCTTCCATACTCTTTTAGCGAACAGGCAGCTGAATATTGCATGAACCGAATTTACTTCATTATACCCACATAGAAAACAGTGCGGCCACACTGGCACATGATGGTTCAATAGGTTTACTTCACACGACACTATATCAAACCACAACTTCCACATAAAAATCCTTACCTTTGGTGGAATGTTCAGATTCCATAATTTGTTCCACCAAGTTGCCGCCACTTTACCTCCATGCGACGATTCTTCCTTGGGTGCAGTTCTCTGTTTTTCTAGACATACTTTATATCCCGTCTTTACCGTGTATATACCTCTGTTGTCGTATTTCCAAAATTTGCTATTCTGTTGTCCCGTTCCTAGCACCGGAGTTCTCAATATCGCCTTCTTTTCATAGGGTAAAAAGGCATGTTCCATTAACTCCTCGTTCCACTCCCCTGCTTCATTTAAGAATCTATTCACATTCGACCCGCTCGTTATTCTCGATTTTATTTTACCTGCCTCCAGCCCGAGAACCCATGGGTCCTTGAAAATCTGAATAGCACTTCCATCCCCAATTCTCCATCTCAGCCCACTTTCCAAAATCTCTCGACTCCAAAGAAGAGATCGCCAGACATATGAGGGATTGCTCCCAATTTCTGCTTCCATCAAATCACCATTTTGAAGTACCTGCCTTTGAATACTTTAGCCAGGAGTGATTGTGGTTGATCTAGCATCCTCCACATTTACTTTTCCAGAAGCGCTTTGTTAAATTCACTAAGACTTCGAAACCTTATGCCTCCCTCCGATTTTGGTGTACACAAGTCCTTCCACTTTCTCCAGCACATAGCTCTTCCATTTGCGTTTCTGCCCCACCAAAAGTCCGCCATTATTATCTCCATATCATGGCACATAGTGAAAGGGACTCTAAAGACAGACATTGTGTATGACGGTATTGCGCTAAGGACCGTCTTGATAAGTATCTATTTCCCTCCTTGAGAAAAGTCTTTGTTTTTCCAGCTCTCCACCTTGGCTGCCATCTTTTCTCTAAGGAATGAGAATTGGACTCTCTTGTTCCGCATTGACATGGTTGGTAAGCCCAGGTACACATCGTGGCCTTGTTTAACCGTAACCCCCAATGTTGATCGTGCCAATTCTTTACTCTTATTCGAGATGTATGGACTAAATGTGATCGCTGATTTGTCAAAGTTAATCAGCTGTCCAGAGGCCTCCTAATAGTGATGGAGACAATTCTTCAAATGAGCACATTCCGCCATGCTCGCTTTAATAAATATGAGGCAGTCGTCCGCAAAAAGGAGGTGTGACATAACTGGACTCTCCCTGGCAATTCTGACTCCAGACAGTTGATTACACATCACTGCATTATTTAAAATTGTAGATAAACCATG
>JAPKLY010000307.1:38294-60833 GCA_026898435.1 Prunella vulgaris
TGCTGACCCACACTGTTCTTGTGTTTCTCCGTAGTTGTGTTCTTCTATTTTTTCCTCTCCGCAGCATCAATTTGAATGGATTCTTTGCTAGCACGCAGGTCTGCCCCCTGGTATGCTCAGCTGACTTTCTTACCCTTGTCTGGTTTGCTGCTCTTACTCGCGCAGGACCTGTACCTCTTCTTCGTAGGAGTGTTGGTATTGTCGCCAACAGTGCCCACATTAAACTGGATTCCAGAATTTTCGTTGTCATGAATTTGAATGCCTTGAACTTTAGGCTGCATCGACACCCTTTCAGCCCCTGTATTGTGCACCATGTTGTACATGTCCGAGAATTGTATCAGTTCTATATTAGACTTATTGTGGTAATCATACTTGGCCTGCCTTCCCTTTTGTTTACTGTCGATCGCTTCTTTAACCCCCAAGTCACTTAGGCCAATCCCATCCGATTTGTTATATTCGTTCACATTTCCGGTCACTAATTGCTTGAAGGTTGTGACTCTCTCCACCTCCTGGTAGCCGACTGCTCCCATTGCCTTCACTCCTCCATGTATCACTTGATTGCTGGTTCTAGGATCTAGGCATGTAGGTACAACCTGCAAGTTGTTGTTCTGTCCCCTCGAGCCTTTGTCTCCTATTGTTTTGCTCTCCGATTCGCAGCCCATATGTATCTTTGTCCCAAGTGCTTCCATCAGCTCCTGCATATCCCCCAAGTCAATTCATTTCTGGCAATCCACCCTCAACCATGGTGAGAAAACCTTTTGCATCTTTCCGGCCCCCATCTCTTATTGTTTTGGGCAGTCCTTCACGACATGGTCGAGCCGTCCGCATCCATAACAGAAGTCTGCTAATCTCTCATATCTGAAATAAACCAAATGCCTGGTTTGCTGCACCACGATGAAGGTGCCCCTGGTCAAGGGATTAGTCGCGTTCAATTACACACGCACCCGTAGACATTTTCCGATGGCAACATCTCTCTTTGGAGCATCAACCTCCAAGACAGTGCCAATCGAGCTCCCAATTCTCTCTGCCACCGTTCGAGTTATTGAGCACAATAGTAAATTATGAATTTGAACCCAGAATTTGACCTTAATGAGGGAAAGGTCCACGGCTCTTGTGTTCCAATTGATTTTGTCCATTGCCATTGTAACCCCTCCATGATTCCACAGTTGTTTTTGCTCAACCTTGTTGAGTTCAGCTTCCTCCGCAAATTCAATTGCAAAAAGACCCTCACCAATGGCCGACGCCGATAATTTATTATTAACCTGCCAAATTTTCTTGAGTGCAGCGCCCAGGTCCGAGTTGCCCAGTTGCTTCCTCCCCAGAAAACGCACCACCAGAATTGGCCTCGTCATCGCTAACTCATTGTCCGCTATATTGATTTCACCAGCCTCGGTCTCAGAGATAGAAAACTTACTCCACAAATTCACCAAGTTTTCCGCCATCCTATGAATTTCTGTTTGATTCCTTCTCGGGATATCTTTAATTATGTATGAGGGCTCTCTCACATATGGTTGATTTGAATTATGGAAGTGGATGATAAAATCCCCAAATCGCACCCTAAATTGGTTCGATTGGAGTGGGGAGTACGCCATTAGGCGCTAGGCTCGTCTTACCAAACAATCTCGCACCGCCCAAGATCTTCTGGAAGGAGAAAGGTCTCACACCTGAGTGGTGGAGCAAGATCGGCCGCCCTCACGGAGATAGGATCCGCCGACGGAATGATTATGCCGGATTGGCACAGTACCCAAGAGAGAGAATGGCTTCGCTCGTAAGATATAACTTCTTTTTTTTGCTACATTAGTACAAACCTCAATTACATTTCTAAATTATGAACTAAAATTGATATTTTGATTTATGTATGTATCTCGATTTCATGTTCGAAACCCACAAGGTTTGATCTATTTTTTAAATAGCTTAGTTTATATAAAACTAATTTGTTCTGATTTGAAATGAGTCCCCCACTAGTGAACGGTGAATTATGAGTCCACAAAATTAATTGGTTCTTGGACCGGATACCTAGTAAAAAAACAATTCATTTGAAATTAATTTAATGAAGATTTGACTAAGGACGCGCGACTGCAACCATGAACTTGTATTCATCAATACATCAAATAATATATATTATGTCCGCATCCACAGGTGGCATCAGTGTGCAAAATAGTTATAATTACAATTATATTATAATTATTAAAATAATAAGATTTTCAAAATATTAAGGTTTTTGGCAGCGACCCTTTTGTATTACACAGATTCCCGAAAGAGAATTGTTTACTTGATGGTTCATCACATCTTCACCCACATCCAACTGTTTTGTAAGATTCGAATTAAATAATTAATTGTTAATCTGACCGAGACACTCAGATTTATTCACAAGAAAAGCTCAAAGTAACATAATTTATCTATTTATAAGAATTTTTTTTTTTTGTGAGACTGCTTAATACCCTCACACATAATATTAATCAGAATTATAAGACTTATTTAATTTGAATATTTATTCTCAAATGTTGTCCCACATGAAAAATTATACGTAAGTTTAGAAAGTTTTTTGTGTACCCAAATACATGGTACACACTTGATTTTTTATTTTTTTTATAAAAAATCACAAACAGTCTAGTTATAAAAAATACAAATTTCAACGTGTTATTGTATGTTTAAGAAAAATTAAAATTAAAAATAAAATTGAGCTCAAAAGTCAAGTTCATCGTGCACTGACTACATATAAGAATTTGTGATAATTTTATATGTATTTCAAAAATTCAATTGGTACGAGTTCTAGGCATTGTTTTTGAAAATCGGTTAAATCGGCCGGACCGTGAACCGGTCATAGAACCGGTTCGGTTGCCCCCTGAAAACCGTTTTACGGTTCAACCGGAAAAAACCTGTTAAAATCGGAAAAAACCGGCCAAAACCGGTTTAACTGGTCTACTTTTATATTTTAATTTTTTTTATAATTCTTTTATTAAATTAAATCGTGAAACATGTCTCAATCCCAAAATTAATTTATTCTACAATATATATATATATTTTAAATTTTCATAATAATATTTCAATTTGAAATTTTACTTATACATCATATGATGGATTATAATCTGGTATTATACCTTGAGCTATTTTGAGTATTTTAATTTCGATTGTATGTGATTCTATTATTTTATTACTTTATTTCAATATGTGATATATAATTTATTAAAATTTTATATGAGAATATTTAATTTATTTTATTTTTGATATAACATATATCATATTAAAAAATGTAAGTCAAAATAAATTTAACGGTTAGACAGCCGGTTCAACCGGTTGGACCGGTTGAACCGTGAACCGGTGCTCTATCCGGTTTAGTCACTGGTCCAATAATGAAAACACTGGTTCTAGGACCATGCATGTTCAAGACACAAGCTTTGATGCTTATGAAATACTATGCATTTAAAAAGATATAAATTATTATTTATATACTCTTTTATAATTTAAATACTCGTGAATTGGTATCAATTTTATAACGTGGAATTTGAGAGGTAAAGAGCTCAAACGAGCAAGAGAAAAATCGAAAGATAGAAACAAAGAAATGCCAAAGTCTTCCTTGTATTGTTTTGACTCTGATACAATGAAAGAATTTTATTTCACTTGAAAGTTCGAACTTGAAAGAATATTTAAAATTAATTCACTTATTTAATTTGCTAGTAAACTAGTTTTGTTATTAATATATATATGGGCAGATGAGATAGTAGATGTTTGAGACAATGTGATACCACCTAAAGAATAAGTTGATATAAGCAAGAAAGTGCTTGCAATTTGTCCTATGCAGGAGCAGTTATACATTCAGACACAAAAAATAATCATTAATTTAGCGCGTAGATGTAATAAAACTCTGTTGAAATAAGTTAGAGACCAAGTCAATTTGGACCTATTCACCTTCCCTGTGTTGGTTAGGCATTGTAGTCAACGTCCATCCCAACCTTAATTCTCATCAAGAAACTTAATTTGATTACTTAATCTCAACAGTTTTAGAAACTCCATTGGCGGGAGAATGAGTTGTCGTGTTTTGCTCTATTTGCTCGTGGCTACTCAGATTCTGACTACGCGCGCACTCACTGATAGTGGCGATCGTAAGTTCTATCAATTATTATGTATTTTTAATCTTGATGTTTTTATAAGTTAAACGTAGAGATGCAAAAGTTAACGATGTTTTTTTTAGATGTTTGATCATGGTACTACATATGTTGCAAGACTTCTCTTAATTTCACGATTAACTTGCGAGATATATATATATATATAATTGAGGGTTGAAGTACTTGAAAACAATTGATGCCAATAAGAACATACATGTATATTGGGTAAATTGTATTTTTTATCCCATGAAAATTTGTATTCAACAGGTTTGGTCCTACGTACGTTCTTTTCTTGTTATTTTTTAGCATATTAAGTCTCACCCGTTGAAATAAATTGAACATATGGTTCTATGAAAATTTATGCTCAACAGATTTGATCTCACATCAATTCATTAGTTTTAACTGAAAAATTTTATAGGACCATTTATCTTTAATAAAAGATCAAATTTATGAACACAAATTTTCATGGAACTACTTGTGCAATTTACCCAATAGTATATGAAATAAAATTGCTAACCCTAGGTGGTGAGATAACCAGGTAGGCTAACTCACCTGGCCACCGGGCTTCTCACTTGAGTGGGTGGCATGGGTCGATTCCCTTTGGGAACGAATTAAGGGAAATAGTGGGTGGGGTTTTAAAAAAACAAAAAACCCTAGGTGGTGAGATAAATCTTTTGTTTCCTTCGGTAGAATCCATAATGCCTAGTAAAAAAAGTCGATTTTAATTTGTTGGTTTAAAATTTTTTGATGAAATTATATATATATAAAAGTCCAAGTCGATTTTTTAGAGTAGTTTGTGAGCCAATTTATTATTTATATCATAATTTGTATCATTCTTGGGTGTGTAAGGAGTCCTAAGTTGAAGAATTCATCAAAAGAATGAGTTCGATGGTAATTTGAATACATAGATCATTTTTGAATCTGAATACATACACACGTGAATCTGATTTTTGAATTATTATCATTAAAAAAAAGTTTTATCTTGTAAATTTCATTAGATTTAGAATTTATGTATTAATATGATCAAATTTTCAGAAGAAAGGAATAATAGACCAAAATAAAAAAGTAAAAAAATAAACGTTAGAATTTGAAGCACTAATTCACGGTATGCCCATGTTACAAGGTGTTACATATTTGGCCCATATTATTGACACTTACCATTTTGAAAAATACACTACCTTTAATATGTTCGATATTTTTACAAATTTTCGACAAAAATTTTCGAACAAATTTTTATTTTTACACTACTTTCGAAAAAAATTGCCGAAAAAGTAAAAAAAAACTATCGAACAAAGAGTAGTGTATTAATCTGACTAGTGTATTTACGAAAAAGGCTAGTGCGAATAACCTGGGCCTACATATTTTAAGGGTGAACCTTTTAATCCTAAATTTTAGTTTATCTTGTTGAACTACGTTAGGAAATTGGTTTAGCAAAGGAGCATAAGACCGATGTTTCACCCATTTATACACATAAAAGTAGAAATGAGATGAGAGACAAAAGTAAGTATAATATACATGCTTTGTTGTGCAATAGTGAAGCATGACTTATTTTATAATTTTTATTTTATTTTATGGTAACAATTTCATTTTTTTTTAAATTTTAATTTTAAATCAATTTAACACATTATGTATGACCTTCTAAAATATTTAACTCAACATGTATATCATATTAAAAGTAATTATTTATTAACTTTAATTATACGAATAAAATTTAAATATTTTTACCTAGATTAGGTAATTAGTTACTTAAAATTAATTAGATCATTATATAAATTTAAGTATATAACTAAAACTTATATGATTGATTAAATATTTTAATACACTCATATACATTACGATATTTCCATATTAAAAAAAGTAATAATGATAAAAGAAATTAAATAAAATTAATAGGTAAATTAATTAAATAAATTTAATTTATATATTTTTGGTCGCTAAACAATTTTTTCATATAAAAATATTGTGTCAGATATACTCAAACTCTATCAATGTTTACATTATTTAATTTAAATTTTATAATATTCAATTTTGCATGGGAGAATTACTAATTTTAATAAATAAAAAAATTAAACTTATGTTTCGAGCATTTGAATAGTAACACATAGGCGCGTGAGACTAATGTAATTTTAATAAAATATACTGTTTTTCTATATTTTTTGTGAGTCATTAACAAAGATGGTAAACAAAATTAATTTATGTGAAGAAATGTATCGTTCATATAAAAAAAAAAACTCTATCTGACCCAATTTATTTTTCATAAGGGACTAGGGTATACAGTTTAAGAAAAAATTATATATATAAGTGTAAAATTAAATAATAAAAATTATAAGTGCAATTTTTTTAAGATATAAAAAAAGAATTAAAACATCCATAAATAGTAAGTGTGAAAATAATCTTGGGACGCAAACAACTAATATTAGTTATATATTGAGAAAGTATGAACTAATAATTCCAACTGCATATTTTATTTTATTTTTTTTGTTGAAAAGATGAGACAAATTTTTAATTAGAAGATGGAATATTTGGCAACAATATTTGATGGATGGGAGATAAATAAGGTTGCCTTGTGTTGCAGTTGCTGCTCTGAATGCTTTAAAATCAAGCTGGAAAAATGTACCACCAAACTGGGTGGGGAGTGATCCTTGTGTCAACAATTGGGATGGCATCGATTGCATTGGAACACGTGTTACCTCCCTGTGAGTTCGTCTTCTTCTCAAGCTTTCTTGTCAGCGAGGGTGAGTCTGCTGAGTCAATTCACAACTTACTAGCTCAATCGGACTCGAATCAAATTACTAGCTCTTAATTGAGTTTCAGTATATATATATATATATAAGAATATTAGACTAATTCATGTTCTTTAGTGGAGCTCACATATTTCAATTATTTTACCTATAATATGTATACTGATTATTTATAAATTAATATATATACTTGAGTTACAAAAAGCCTAAAATCTTCTAATTAGTTTTATTTTACTTCATATATATTTCCAAGTTTTTAAATTTAGTTCAGCTCTATTTGGATAGATGGATTTAAAAATAAATGAATTTAAATAAAAATATATATAAAAAAGTATATATTTTATATGAGAAATTATAAAGAGAAGGAAAATGAGAGATGAAAATGTGAACTTCAAATGACATGATGAATTTAAAATTCCTTCATTTTAAACATAAAATGAAATCTAAGTACTTATAAATTCATAAAAGGAAGATTATTTGTGTGTGAAATACATGAATTTCAAATAATCCACCCATCCAAATAGAAATTTAATGGAAGTTCAATATGTTTTTAATTCAGTAAAATTCGAACATGACACAACTCGTTTTCGTCCATATATCCCAATACCCTCAGTTGTTTAATATATATTTATGATCACAAAAAATTTGCAGAAGGTTGGCAGGGATAGGTGTGGAAGGAAGAGATATAAGTGACGTTACATCATTAACCTCATTAATCTTTCTGTAAGTTGCTCTTAATTTTACATTCTGCTAATTTCTCTCTCTCTCTCTCTCTGTATATATATATATATATATATATAACTGCAGCGCTTCTCTCCGTTCAATTAGGGATCTTTCAAATAACATTGGTCTTAAGGGGATTCTTCCATCTTCTATAGCCAACCTCAACAACCTTTCCACTTTGTAATCACAGTACTCTATACTTAATTTTTTCTTCTATTTTAATTAATTCACCATATATATATATTAACATACTATATAATAAAATTAAATTCTTGTAGAATATTGGTCGGTTGCAGTTTCTTTGGTCCCATTCCGGACACAATTGGATCTCTACAGAACCTCGTATACATGTAAGAAATTAAACCATAACATTACTATACATTCATTCATTAACATTATATATATATTGTTATGGTTTAATAAGCTAATTAGTAAAATTTATGCTATTAGTTTATAAGAATTAATATTATGGAATGAATCTAGTTTCATATATATACGGAAATTTGTGGAATTTGAATAGTATAGTACGTATAATGTTGAGCAGATCGTTGAATTCAAATAGCTTCAGCGGGTCGATTCCGGGATCAATTGGGAACTTAACACAGCTGTCTTGGTTGGATCTGAGTATGAACAAGCTTAATGGCACTATTCCTGTTTCCACTAATACTTCTTCACTTGGCTTAGATAAGCTACTTGCTGCTCGACACTTGTACGTAATTATTCCATCTATATACTCTTTCTTTTTTTACTTTTGGAAGTGCTTTGGCTTAATTATACACGAACGACTATTAATTATTCGCATGCAGCCATTTATCTAATAACCAGCTTTCTGGGCCCATTCCCCCTCGCCTCTTCTCTCCAAACATGAGCCTCATACACGCGTAAGTTTCTTCAATTCCTTCCCATGCATTAACTGTTAATTTCAACATCCTCTCTCACTTCGATTTATATATGTTGTAGCATATTTGACAACAACAACCTCAGTGGTGGACTACCCATGTCTCTGGGACGAGTTAAGACACTGGAGGTCATGTGAGTATCTATGCTCAATATATGCACAAATTTGTTTGCTTTATACTTGATTTTATATATTGCAAAGATGGTCAAATGATCGATCGAGAATAAGTTCATTGCAGATGTAGTCTCTTTTTAGCCAATAACATGCGAAGCCGTGTTGAAGAATTCCTCAGTGGATGATCAATTTTACAATTAAAACTATGCACAAAGTGATCATTTTGACAAAATTTTATGTGATACCGTCTCATAACATGAGACTATATAAATTAACACTTATCTTCTACAAATGTGATGATGAGTTATGTATATATATTCGTATCTAATTTAGTTTTCTCATGTTATATATGAAACGGTCTCATAAAAGACTAATACGCATCAATTTTTAAGTATATGTATCAAAGGCTCTTTTAGGACGAATTTGCGGTAAACCCCTTTGTCAATAATCTGATGTTGGATGCAGACGTTTTGACTGGAATTCTCTTAATGGAACAATCCCTCCCAATCTCAGCAACCTTACAAATTTAAACGAGTTGTAAGCAGCCTACCTCTCTCTCTCTCTCTCTTTTGATAGAATGTGAAACTGTATCAACTCGTAAAGTAGTTAATTAGTATCCCATGGCAGGTATTTGTCAAATAATAATTTCAGTGGAAATATTCCCAACCTCACAGGATTGGACTTGCTATACTATGTGTAAGTTGGTACCAATTATTTCAACAAGCTTTTTTTATTTACACAACTTCCAATCATTTTGTATTTAGATGTCATTTTCTTAATCTCTATTGTCCTACTCATCACTCGCAGGGACATGAGCAATAACACCTTCAATGCATCACAACTTCCACTCTGGCTCCCAACCCTCCACTCTTTGACCACTTTGTAATATAAACTAATTTTGGATGGATCCAATATAAATCTTTTCTTACCTATTTTATCAATTTTAGTTTCAGAGTATCCAGTTTCAATTACTAAAACAAAATAAAAAAATTGGACTCTCTCAAAATAAAATTGTAAAACAAAAGATTTGTATTGAATTCACCCTAAATTATAGGACATAATGATATTTGGACTTCCATAGCATATCATTTCCTCTACTAATTAACAAGAAAAAATCAGGATGATGGAGAACACAACACTACAAGGACAAATTCCCGTTGACTTGTTCAGACTTCCTCAACTTGAGACTGTGTAAGCTCATTACCAAATTTGAACGTTCTGCTCTATATATATACATCAACATATAATTTGCTATTTTCGTGAAAAGATTAGTCTTGTATGCACCAGTTACACGGTGCAACTCAAGTTCATTTTTTAAAAGTTACAAAAAATACTACTGAAAAGTGTATCTTTTATAGTATAATTTTTCAGTAATAATTTGTGCAACTTTTCATTAATAAATTGTGTAAAAATGAACTTGAGTTGCACCGTATAACTGGTGCACAAGAGACTTACTCTTTGGGAAAATATCTAACCCGAGAGTTGAATTTTCAGGGCTCTTAGCAACAACAATCTCAGTGGAACCTTGGATATTGGCAATAGCTACAGCCCCAATTTGACAATTGCTTTACAGAACAATTCCATCACTGACTTTCAACAGAAAACAAATTACAACTTAAACCTATCGTAAGCTTGGATCCGGTCACGTGCATCACCGTCCTGTGCAGTAAAATCTGCACAATATTTCTATTGTGCAATTCCAATGCACAGGACGGTGCAGCACATGCTCCAAATCACATCCATCATTATCTAGTGTTAATACATCTTTACCACATCTTCATTTTCTCCATCATATATTGCAGACTAGCTGGCAACCCGATTTGCAACACAAACGGAGCGTCAGCTAGTTTTTGTTCACGCGCCACGCGTGGAAATAACGGTATAACATCGAACAACTGTGGGGGAATGTCATGCAGTAAGGATGAAGCATTGAGTCCCACTTGTAAATGTGGACATCCCTACACTGGAGTATTGCACTTCTTCTCATATTCCTTCACAGATTTACAAAATTCGTCCTATTATGGGATCCTGCGTGGAGCTCTGATGCCTGCATTGCTCTCCTCTGGCCTTCCAGTTGATTCAATCAGCTTCAGCAATCCAACTATAGACATGTTTTATTACCTAGAGATTCCATTGCAGATATTTCCTTCGGGCCAAGATTGGTTTAATCGAACATCAGTTTCTAAGATAGGTTATGTACTTAATCGACAGTCTTTCAAGATCGATTTGTTCGGGCCCTTCTACTTCATTGATGAACAATACTGCTGTTTTGAAGGTAAAATCTGTTTGTTTTGTTTGTAATAAATGAAGGGTTGTTAAGTTTAGTTATTGTGTATAGGATCAAAAAAGTCATCTCATGTTGGCCTCATTGTTGGAGTGGCTATTGGTGTTTCACTTCTTGTGGTCTTGGTTTTCTTGGCCGGAACTTATGCTGTTTATCAGAGGAGGAAAGCAAACAGAGCTATAGGCATGAGCAATCCATTTGGTAAGATCATACTTGAGCTAGCTTGGAAAGGAATTAAATGCAATACTTTTTGAACTATTCACCATGAATGGATGCAGCTTCTTGGAACACGGAGAAAGAAAGTGGCGGAGTTCCACAGCTTCAAGGGGCGAAATGGTTCTCGTTTGAAGATTTAAGGAAATGTACCGACAACTTCTCCGAGTGTAACTGCATTGGGTCCGGAGGATATGGAAATGTGTATAAGGGAAGTATTGTTGGTTCTGAGCAAGTGGTTGCAATAAAGCGAGCTCAGCAGGGCTCAATGCAGGGGGCGCTCGAGTTCAAGACTGAGATCGAGCTCTTGTCGAGGATTCATCATAAGAATGTTGTAAGCCTTGTGGGATTCTGCTATGAGCAAGGAGAGCAAATGCTGGTCTATGAGTATATATCTAATGGCACACTCAGAGATAGTCTCACAGGTACAACATGCATGATCACTTTTGGCATTTTGTTCACGATGGATTTGGATCCTGTATTGTACAGGACCGTCCTGTGCAGCACAAAGTACCTTTAGATATGCATGTTTAATCCAAATCTGAGAACAATGTTGCTATGAATTTTATGTATATGTACCAATGCACTTGTGGTTAGTATTTAGATAATTTGGAATGTGGATTCATTGTATAGTGTTGTGTGCAGGGAAGTCGGGAGTCTTGTTGGACTGGAACAGAAGACTGAGAATAGCGCTTGATGCTGCAAAAGGTCTATCGTATTTGCACGAACTCGCGGACCCTCCAATCATACACAGAGATGTGAAGTCGACCAATATTTTGCTAGACAACAATTTAAATGCAAAGGTTGCTGATTTTGGCCTCTCAAAACTCATGGGTGATACCGGAAAGGGTTATGTCACCACACAAGTGAAAGGGACGTTGGTGAGCAAATCTTAATCTTAAATTCTTGATTCTGTTACACTACTTGGATGAATGACACGTAGTGCATGCTTTATCATACTATGGCTCGTCTTTAATAATATTATATACGTGTCATTAGTCTGAATAACAGATAAGATTCAAATCATTTTAACTGTTTTTGTTCGACACTCAAGAGATTAATTGTTTCTTGTCACTTCAGGGTTACATGGACCCTGATTATTACATGACTCAACAACTTACCGAGAAGAGTGACGTATATAGCTTCGGAGTTGTACTACTAGAGCTCGTGACTGCTAGAGCCCCGATACATCACGGGAAACACATTGTGAGATTAGTTCAAGAGGCAATCGGAGATACAAACGACAACCAAAATTTTGATCAGATTATTGATCCAACATTGGGCTCTGCATCACAACACAACGGCCTATTGAAGTTAGTGGACCTAGCAATGAGCTGTGTCAGAGAAGCAGCTCCGGAGAGGCCCACAATGGGCGAGATGGTGAGAGAGATCGAGAAAATTATTGAACTTACAAATTCCGACAGTGGAACGAATTATAAGGGGTCGCCTTCGTCGCCTAGTTTTGAGGAAACGACGGACGAAAGTCCTCTGCATTCGTATGTTACTGAGGGTTTTGATGTGAGCTACGGATCGTTTCCGTTTCATGTAGGGCGTCACTAAGCAAGGCCACTTACGTTGACAATCAAGATTCAGTTTTCATCTTATGCTTCATGACCTTTAACATATGGCATATGTCATTAAGATAATTTGTGATTGTTATTTATTACACTTAATTGTCATGTATTAAAAACAGTAAAATATGAAATGAAATACTAAAACAAAATAGGGGAATCGTGCATTGCATAGGATATAATATGCATGCTAAGAAAGAAAGGTTCGTTTGAGCAAATTTTTTCCTCCATATGTACATAATCAATGCTTGATTGGGTAAAGAATGTGAAGATTTTTAACTAATCTTATGTATGGTGCAAGATATATATATATACTTGAACAATCCGACAAATATAATTAGGGGCGCTTTACATATTGGTTCAAAAAAATCACTATATTTACAAATTGGTTTATAAAAATTTGTACAAAAGTGTTTTTTGTGTTTGCACATAAGTTTTTTTTTTTGCATATAAACTATTTTGTAATTTATGCGAATTTATTGAACTAATTTATACTTTTCTCTATAATTAGCATCATCTGATTAGATATAAATTTGGTGGCTGGAATATTTGCTTTTGTTCTCAGAATTTTTTGTTTTACAATTTTGCTCACCAAGTTCACATTTTTATACTACTTGGTGGCATCCAAATACATGAACATAATTAATGTAATGCTACATACAAGAATGACTCTTGACCAAACATTTGAAAGACATTTTGACTAGAACTAGATATTTGAAAGACACTGTGACTAGAAATTATTTGGTTTATTCCAACATTGCTGAAACCAAAATTCCTTCTAACTCTCAAAGTAGCAACATTTCTTGAAAGGATTAGTCCAGTTACACAGTGCAATTCAAATTTATTTTTTAAAAGTTACACAAAATACTATTGAAAAGTCACACATGTTATTACTGAAAAGTGTATCTTTTATAGTGTAACTTTTCAGTAATAATTTGTACAACTTTTCAGTAATAAAATGTGTAACTTTTTAAAAATGAACTTGAATTGCACTGTGTAACTGGTGCACAAGAGACTTACTCTTCTTGAAAAATACATCATCACTGCCCTGTTCTGTTTATGAAATTGAAGTACATCTGTTCTGTTTCCAAAACCACCATCACTGCCTTGTTCGTTACCCAAGTTCGAAACCTCCACAATCCACCATTGATGCCTGTAATTGAAGCTCAGCTCTTCGAAAATTGAAGAAGCAATCTACTTCACGAGCAAGAATGGGCTTGTTGGAAAATATCAGATGAAGCCACAAATCTGCCGCCTCAATGCCACTATCGGGAAAGTAGCTTTGATAGCAGCGTCAATGGTTATTTTTGGGAATAAGGGCTTCAATATTCAGAGTTAATGGCATCAGTTGCTGCATTAACGGAGCTTGGAAATTGGCGACGTACATGTGGGTGAGTTTTAGTGGTGGTTGAGTGGACGACCATGGTAGCTTGATGGAAGAGGGCGACACTCGTTCGCTGCTTCACCGACTCTTGGTCGCCCTCTCTCACTCCCCTCACTGTCTTCTCACGAGTGACTACGTTTGGCGGCGTACAGATATTTAATTATGAATTAGCATCCAATGACATCAGTACAATCCCTTATATATAGAAAAATAGTAAAACCTACCATTCTTTCTTTGTTGCTGCAGAGATAATTGAATAGAGAAATTGGTCCCACTTCCGTTGTTTATGACTGAGAATACAACATTCCTCCTGGGATTTATGGCGCCATAAATCTTCTTATCTCCATCAATTTTAGTTAGAATCTAAGCTATGTCATAAATTTGAATAATTTACCCAAACAAGTGAAATAAATTTTTATTTATGTATTAATATTTATACTCTCAAATTCCTCTATCTACTCTATCTAAACAGAGATTAAAAAAAAAAAATCATCCAACAACACATCAAGTGTCTACTTTTAATCCAAAAAAAATTGACAATTATATTTTGAATTCGTAACTCTTTAGCTTGCCCCAAGCAAAATGGATCCTGTACTAGGTAGTAAAACCAGCAAATCGTGTTGGGTAGTAAAACTGTGACGTATTATTAATTTTTTTTTTTTTTAGTTTTGACCAAGTCATGATTTTTTTGTTACCGTGATAATGAACTAAAAAGGAGGAAATAGTTTAATCATACGTCGCCGTTTTAATGCCCAGCATAATTTGTTGGTTTCATTGCCCAACAGTGAATCCGTATCCCTTGCCAAGTTTGTGTCCTTTTTTGCTGAAAAGGTGAAAATAGTATCATTTTGTCTTAAGGTCTATTTATCCTCATCTAGATCTTCACCATTAAGAGATCAACAGTATTGAATTATTTTTTATATTTTAACACATAATTTTTAATCATAAAATATATATAAAAGGCAATTTCACCAAATATTAGAAACATAATTGGCATTTCATTAAAAAAAAAATGGGTCACATTAGCATTTGCTGATTACAAACTGGTTGCAATTGGTTGCAGGGCATTTTTGCCAAATTTTGAAAACCTAATGAAATATTTTACAAAGTGAAAATATAAAGACATTTTTATTATTACAGAAAGTATACGTGAAATTTCTTTCAATTTTCGCTTAATATATTTTTTATTCATTCGCAATATTTATAATATTTTAAATATTATATATATTTGTCAAACAAACTATAATTATTTTGCACACTAATTGAAAGTTAAAATGATTGTTGCGATATTATTTTATATCTGTTGTAATCGAGAGAAAAGCGTAAGCATAAATAAAGAACACAGAGTTGTTAACCCAATTCGTCACGGAGTGACTACGTCTGGGGGCGACCAAACCAGGAGAATATAAACTATAATCTGCCGTAAAAGTGTTTACAATATGGAATCATATGAAATACAGGGGTGTACGATACAATATATAGAAGTACCTAACCCTAACATCTAAGTTGTGTGGGCCTAAAGCCCACTGGACTATAATCTAATATTATGTCCACTTAATAATATAATATATTATACAATATATTATAACACTCCCCCTTGGACATAATAATGACAAGAAAAAATACAAGAGTTACCCAGTGGAGTATTATAAATGATCTTGAGGATCCAATCATCATGATTATTTAGTATTTGATACTCCCCCTGAAGATAATAACCTTCCAAGTTGACGCATCCCGATTCCATGTACGTACTTTTTAAAAGTCGAAGTGGGAAGGGATTTAGTGAACAAATCAGCTAGATTGTCACTTGAGTGTACTTGTTTTATCGTAATCTCACCACTCTTTTGGAGTTCGTGAGGATAAAAGAATTTTGGGGAAATATGTTTCGTCAAGTTCCCTTTGACATAGACATTGCTCATTTGTGCAATACATGCATCATTATCTTCATAGATAATTGAGGGGCTGAAGTCAACGGAAGGGATACCACACGAATCGTGAATGTGTTTTATCAGGGACTTTAACCAAACACATTCTCGTGCAGTTTCGTACAGAGCTATGATCTCTGAGTGGTTTGACGATGTGATCACCAAAGTTTGTTTGACAGATCTCCATGAAATGGTTGTACCACCACAGAGGAAAACATAACCCGTTTGCGATTTCGCATTATGGGGATCAGATAGATAATCACCATCAGCATAACCTACAAGTGTTTTGTCTTGGTTTCTTTGATAGAAAAGATCAAGATCTTGAGAACCTTGAAGATATCGTAATATATGTTTCATACCATTCCAATGTCTCCTCGTAGGGTAGGCACTGAACTTTGCAAGTAGATTGACTGCAAGGTAATATCAGGCTAGTGTTGTTTGCAAGATAGAGCAGTGCACCAATTGCACTTAGATAGGGAACCTCAGGTCCCAATAGCTCTTCGGTATCTTCTTTAGGTCTAAATGGGTCCTTCTCCAAATCGAGGGAACGGACAGCCATTGGAGTGCTTAAAGGATGAGATTTATCCATATGGAATCTCTCCAACACTTTCTTTAGGTAAGCTGATTGGTGTATCAGAATTCCTTCAGGAAAATGTTCGATCTGCAAGTCGAGACAGAACTTGGTTTTACCCAAAGTTTTTATTTCAAATTCAGTTTTTAAGATTGAACTTGCTTCTTCAATCTCTTTCCTTGTTCCGATAATGTTTAGATCATCCACATACACCGAGATGATGCAAAAACCATTAAGGGATTTCTTAATAAAGACACAAGGAAAAGCCTCGTTATTTACGTATTCCTTCTTCAGGAGGAATTCGCTTAGTCGATTATACCACATACGACCTGACTGTTTTAAGCCATATAACGAGCGTTGCAATTTAATGCTGAACATACTACGATGTTCGTTATTCCTCTTTTGGGGAATATTTAATCCATCAGGGATTTTATATAGATATCAGAATCTAATGATCCGTATAAGTATGCGGTAACTATGTTCATTAACTGCATTTAACTGCCAAGGATATATTGTGGAACTTTAAAATATTAACAACATGAGAATTTGTTTGATCACATCAAACTCAATAATGGGTCACTGCGAAAAACCCTTAAGCTGTTAATCTCGCTTTGTATCTCTCAACTTCATTTTGTTTCATATTAATACCCATTTATATCCTTCAAGGATAAAATATTTAGGGGGTATGTGCGATAGAACAAAACAGTTTATTTTGCGAGTCTAGCTCTTCCATATTTGCTTCTTTCTATTGCATCTAATCAAAGTGCTTCGAGCACTGAATTTAGATACTGGTACCAGATTTTAGAAAGAGCAACTATGGGTACGAATATGTTGTCGACAACAGTGATATGTTTGTCTCCTGTGTTTATTTATTTTAAGATTCATGTGAATCCGATCTTTATCATTTCCCAAAGGTATGTATTGATCTGGGTGTTTCGCAATCCTAGTATTTTGATTGCTATATGCACGTGCTTTTTACTAGGATTTCTCGTCTTTAGGACGAATCTCTTCAAGAGATTTAAGGGGTGACATAGTGTGTTTGCTAGCTTTACACTTACGCGAACTTGGTTCGCTTATGTTAATGCTTCTTTTATGCTTTTGGCGCATGGGGGGATTAACATTTGTCTTCAAAGGGAGTTGTACCCTTTGAGGCGCATTTACAGCAGGTATATGCGACTTAGTCACGCCTTTATGATCACTGAATGCATCTGGCAGATTATTTGCTAAGTATTACAAATTTATTATCTTTTGAACTTCAAGTTCAGTTTGATTTGTGCGTGGGTCTAAGAGCTGAAGATCTTTTGTCTTCCAAGTAATTTTACGGCATTTATTTAGTGTGGTATTTTTCTCTCCCCCTAATGCCGGAAATAGATCTTCATCGAATGTGCAGTCAGCGAAACGGGTTGTAAAGTGATCCCCAGTTAAAGGCTCGAGGTATTTAAGTATGGTTGGAGATACATAACCGATGTAAATATCGGGTTTCCTTTGTGGGCCCATAGAGGTTCGCTTAGAAGGTGGTATTGGAACATACACTGCACAATCGAATGTAAGCAGATGGGAAATGTTAGGTTCATTTCCACGTACGAGTTGAATAGGGGAATATTCATGATATGCCGTTGGTCGGATTTAGATTAGTGATGATGCATGTAGAATAGCATGCCCCCAACATGAAACGGGTAAATTCAATTTTTGTAGTAGCGGTCTAGCGATTAATTTGAGACGTTTAATTAATGATTTAGCTAGACCATTTTGAGTATGAACATGAGGGACCGAATGCTCCACTTTGATTCCCAGTGCCATGCAAAAAATCATCGAATGTCTTAGAGGTGAATTCACAAGCATTATCCATACGAATGGATTTAATAGGATGATCTGGGAATTGAGATCTCAACAGAATAATATGTGCAATAAGCTTTGCAAAAGCAGTATTGCTATTGGATAGCGTGGTGACATAAGTCCACCGGGTGGATGCATCTATTAGGACCATAAAATACTGGAATGGTCCAGATGTTGGGTGTATCGGTCCACAAATATCTCCTTGAATCCCCTCAAGGAATTTAGGAGATTCAGTTCTTACTTTGCTACTAGAAGGACGAATTATGAGTTTACCTATTGTGCAAGCATCACATATGTATGTTATGGCCAGATGAATTACATAAAATCTGACGCATCATGGTTTGTCCGGGATGTCCTAACCGCTCATGTCATAGTTTGAAAGAATTTGGATCATTAAATTTTAGATTAAGGGCTATATGGAGATTTGAGGATCTGATGTATGTGTAATACAAGCCAGACGAGAAAGATGGAAGTTTTTCGACGATGTGTTTACGATAATTTAAATAGTGAGTCATTAACAGATATTCACTATTATCCTCAGTATTCGTCTCAATGTGATAGCCATTCTGTCGAATGTCTTTAAAATTGAGGAGGGTACGCTTTGATTGTGGAAACAATAAAGCATTTTCGATTATTAATTCGGTACCCAAAGGTAGAATGATCGAGGCTTTTCTGGAGCCAACGATTTGTATGTCGTCATTGGAAATTATAGTGACACTTCCTTTCTTTTCGGTTAATGTTTGGAAAAATTGTCTATCGTTCAAGATAGTATGTGTAGTAGCACTATCTACTAAGCACAAAACATTAATCTCCATAAGCACACAATTGTACGTTTAGATACGAGAAATGCTAAGGAGAGCCAAGATTACAGACGCTAATTGATCAGTCGCACAAGGGATCACTTAGGTCCTACTTTATCAAAAACGTATTAAATTATTTTTGTAGACAATAGTCATATGTTCACCCAAGAGGTCATCCTTGTCTATGACAAAGCCTGCTTCGAGCAGGTCGGTGTGGTGTGGTGTGTTTCACCGTGAGGAGCCTTCCCCTTTTTGTCTTATAGCATACGTTGATACGCCTCCACCAAATATTTTGGTGTACGACACGAGCGAGACTAATGGTCGTCGCATCCACACTTTGTGACAGACTTGTTAGTTCTGTGCACGTGAGCTCGATGGTTGATCTTGAGGTGCATTCTTTTCAGTTGTACTATATTGTGCATTGTTGCGACCTCGACCTCTTCCCCTACCACGGCCTCGACCTCGGGTCGATCCGCGGCCCCCACTCGCCTTATTTCTTTTTCCACGTTTACGGCCTCTAGAGTTCCTCTGAGTAGCATGTGCCTCAGGCACAGCTTGTGAGCCAACCGGTCTAGTATTGTGATTTCTCATCAACGATTGGTTGTGCTTTTCTGCGACTAAAGGTGCAGAAATGAGCTCGGAGTGTGATTGATACTCTTTGGCCCTGTACTGCTGTTGGAGTACAAGATTACTAGCGTGGAAAGTGGAAAGAGTTTTTTCGATTAACTGATCATCAGTTATTGTTTCTTTACACAGCTTAAGCTGAGAAACTATGTGATATAGGGTGGAGTTGTACTCCGTTACAGATTTGAAGTCTTGGAAACGAAGTGTTATCCATTCATATCTGGCTTCGGTGAGGATCACATCGTGTTGTTGTTGAAATCGATCCTGGAGGGATTTCCACAATGTTGATGGATCTTTTTCAGTGAGGTATTCGTTCTTAAGATCTTTGTGAAGATGATGTCTTAAGAAGATTAGAGCTTGTGTCTTTTGGGCAGGAGTGGATTTCCACCCTTGTGTGGTGGTGTCGGATAAGTCTTTTGAAGTTAGAAGAATTTCAACATTGAGAGCCCATGTCAAGAAGTTATGGCAATCAAGTGCCAATTTATCGAATTCACGTTTAGTGATGTTTGACATGTTTTTGCTACAAAAATTAATAAATGGAATTTATTAAAAATTATTTGTTTGTAGCATTTAATAATTAAGGTTCAATCAATAAAAATTTGCTAAGACAAAAAATTAATTATAGGAGGTATAAATATTTTTGGGTGTATGACTTTTATGAGACATTTATTAATGGGACTTCGGATCCAAAAATAATTATTGGATAAGGCCTTTTAAAAAAATTTGATGATTTGGGCTTCATAATACAATTATGAATTTTATTAATGGGACTTCGGGCCCAAAAATAATTATTAGAATCCAAACTAATTAGGATCAACTAAATAAAATGTTCAATCAATTTAAAAAAAAAATGGTCCAAGTAATTTTTTATTTTTTTTATTATTATTATTTTTTTTATTAAAGGACTTGGCCCATTTAGGAAAACTGGCCCAGTAAAAGGCCCAAGAATAAATATTAGGAGGCCCCATTTTAATTAAAAGGAATGGCCCAGTTACAGGCCCAATTTGAAAAAAGAGGGCGGCCCATTTAAAGGAATTAGGGTTTCAGGATTTTTAATTACTGATTGTGAGCCACGACATGGTCAAATGCCGATTTCTGC
This sequence comes from Prunella vulgaris, assembly GCA_026898435.1. NCBI lineage: Eukaryota > Viridiplantae > Streptophyta > Magnoliopsida > Lamiales > Lamiaceae > Prunella > Prunella vulgaris. The sequence goes on from JAPKLY010000307.1 coordinate 59,184, forward strand.
GGAGTCGTTCGCGAGAAAAACGGAATCAGGGAGGGCCACGTTGACGTCGTCGTTCACCGACGCGATGTCGTCGATCGGCAAACGCCGTCGCGCGTCCGGCGCCGTCGCAGCGTGTAACGAGGACTGCGCATCGTCGCAGCGTCTGAGCCGTCGCGAGAACGGTGGCCGTTGCCAACCCCGCCGTCTGGTCGGTAAGCGTGCCGGTGTATTTCCGGCGTGAACCAGAGGCGCGCCGCCTCTCGCCGTTGCAGCGTAAGGGCTGAGCAGCGCCGTCTCAGGCGCAGTCGCCGATTATCACGACGCCACAACAGGGGCCGTCGCGAAGAAGGGGGACACCCCTGTTCGCGCAGCGTTAGGCACCTCGCCCTCTCGTTCAGGGCTGCCGTCGCGGACAGGAGCTGCGTCGCACACTGGAGGTGGCGTCGCGCTTCAAACTGTACCGCCAGGCGTGGAGGTCCGCCAGAGGGAAGGAGGCGGTGGCTGCCGTTTGCATTCCGCGAGGGAACGATGCCGTTGCCGGCGTGTATCTACCGTCGCGCCAGAGGCGACGTCGGGCAGAGGCAGAGCGATACCGTTCACGAGGGTTCGTCGTCTACCGACGGTAAGGGTCGATTGGGGCTTTGATTTCAGAAAAACGAAGTGACCAATTTTGATTTCTGAAATGAAACACTGGGTTTCAGCATTTGAAATCGCGCAAAAATGATTTTGGATTTCTGCGATTTTCGGTTTCGGAATTTGTTTTTTCTTTTCGAAACTGGGTTTCGAAGAATTTTTATTTTTTTTGGAAACAGGGGTTTTGTTATGCTGATAACAAATCAATTCCAAATAGCACATGTAATAGTACAGATGATATATGCAGACTGAATAATATGCAGAATGCAGAACATGTGATCATATATAGAACATATGCAGAACAATATACGTAGATCAAAATTCTAGGAACATATGTGTAAACAGTGAGCATATTGTTGTAATCTTGAGAGGAAAACGTAAAGCAAAAGTAAAGACACAGTATTGATGACCCAGTTCGTCACAAAGTGACTACGTCTGGGGCGACCAAGCCAGGAGATTATGCTAATATGAATTGTCGTTTACAATGATATCAATTACAGAATACATAGGAATGATAAGTATAAATAGAATACATAACCCTAAGTCTTGTGGGCCTAAAGCCTACTGGACTATAATATATTATTATGTCCATATAATATATAATATATTAGGAATATATTATAACACTCCCCCTTGGACATAATAACGACAAGGAAGAATGTAAGTGCTACCAAGTGGAGTATTACAAATGGCCTCGAGGATACAATCATCAGGATTGTTTAACATTTGATACTCCCCCTGAAGATAACAATCTTCCAAGTCGACGCATCCCGATTTCGTGTACGTACTTTTCAAAAGTCGTTGTGGGAAGGGATTTAGTGAACAAATCAGCTAGATTGTCACTTGAGCGTACTTGTTTTATCGTGATTTCACCACTCTTCTAGAGTTCGTGAGGATAAAAGAATTTTGGGGATATATGCTTCGTCAAGTTCCCTTTGACATAGCCGTTGCTCATTTGTGCAATACATGCAGCATTATCTTCATAGATAATTGATGGGCTTAAGTCAATAGAAGGGATACCACACGAATCGTGAATGT